>NW_019167971.1:1882432-2283163 GCF_002303985.1 Durio zibethinus | reverse complement strand
GCTGGGGGTGGGATGCACGAGTCGACCAAGGATCCCACTGCTGGTCCCCCTCGGTTATTGCCCCAAACGCCGTCGATAACCTTTGGCCCTTGATTGGTCGAGACCGGGAATGCACTACGTATGCCTAAGTCAACCCATGAAACGAGTGTACAGGCACTCAGCCGATCGGAGAGCCAGAATGCACAAGCCAAGGATCAGCTTGATCCCCCTCTACGTGTTGCTGATCCCACTGTGGGTCCCTCAGTTTGGTTGGGGCTTAGACTGGGAATGAACTCCGTATGCCTAAGTCAACCCACGAAATGAGTGTGCGGAAGCTAAGCTACTCAGAGAGGTAGGATACGTAAGCCGAGGATCAGCCTGATCCCCCTCTGCGTGCTACTGCCAATCCGATCTTAGACTGGGAGTACACTAGTATGCTGTCGCAACCCTCGATCCGATCCCATCTTAGACTGGGAATGAACTCCATATGCTTATACTAGGGATGAACTCTGTACACCAAAGTCAACCCATGAAAGGAGCATCCGGGCACTCAGCCGGCTAAAGAGGGAGGATGCGTAAGTCGAGGATAGACCCAGTCATCTCTACGTGCTACCGATCCAGCTGTGGGTCCTACTGTCACAACCCTCGATCCGATCTGATCTTAGACTGGGAGTACACTAGTATGCCTAAGTCAACCCACGAAACGGGCGTGCGGGCACTTAGCTGACCGAAGAGGTGGATGCGCAAGCCGTGGATCGATCGAGTGGTAGGTGGGTTCAGGCATATCTTCATATTTCTGCCGTGCCAATGCCATTTTTATGGCTTGTAAATTCATACAATGGTCCCCTAAGCCTTCATGTGAAGTTTCGTGGCAAGACGACCCGTTTTTTATTTTTCAAGATTTCTGAAACTTTTTGGGGTTCGAGATTTTTTTAAATTTTTTTAGAAGGCGTTTTGGCCCCAAATTTGATAGATGTCATCCTTGTATTTTTGTTGGCACGCATAAAAACATTCAGCTAAAAACTTGAATGGAGAAGATTTTGTGACCGTTTGAAAAAAAATGTCCCCAGTTCAGACACTTTAACGGCTACTGGGAGCAAACCTATAAAATCTTAAATGCTCTTTAAGGGGGTATGAGTTGTTAAGGTTTGATAAGGGATAGGGGGCCAATATAAGGGCCAAGTACCAGTATCCATCGCACATCATGTGCGCACACCCGCCGGCCCCCCTAATCGTCGGAACCCCTAATGCTATTGGTTAGGTTCTTCGACGATGCTCCAACCCAACGATAGTGCCCTGGGTGAAAAAAATGTGGCACCAGCACATGCCCGAGCCCAGCATGTGCACCATGGCTCAAAATTGAACTTCAGACAAGGCCTCGACCATCAATCGCACATGATGGCGCATGGTGATAGCACATGCATCGACCATCATCAGCACAGGCTACATTTTGGTACGGGCACTTGCCTCGATTGCCATCGACACAAGCTGGGCCCTGGTACGAGCGGTTGCCCCGATCACCATCAGCACAGGCCAACCCTTGGTGTGGGTGATTGCCTCAACCACCATCGGTATAAGATGGCCCCTAGTAAGGGCGGTAGCATCGAACACCATCGGCACATGCTGGGCCATGGTGTGGGTGGTTGCCTCGACAACCATCGAGAAATTCGAGCCCTGGTCGGCCCCGAAATGAGAGTGCGGGCTTCGAATCGACCGTTGGGGGTAGGATACACGAGTCGACCAAGGATCTCGCTGCTATTCCCCATCGGTTGTTGCCCCAAATACCGTCGATAGCCTCTGGCCCTTGGTTGGTCGAGACCAAGAATGCACTACGTATGCCTAAGTCAACACATGAAACAAACGTGCGGGCACTAAGTCGGTCGGAGAGCCAGAATGCGCAAGCTGAGGATCGACCTGATCCCCCTCTGTGTGCTACCGATCCCGCTGCTCGTCACTCGGTCCGATTAGGGCTTAGACCGAGAATGAACCCCGTATGCCTAAGTCAACCCACAAAACGAGCGTACGGGTGCTCAGCCGACCGGATAGGCAGCATGCGCAAGCCGAGGATTGGCCCAGTCCCTCTCTACATGCTACTGCCAGTCTGATCTTAGACTAGGAATGAACTTCGTATGCCTAAGTGAACCCACAAAACGAGCGTGTGGGAGCTGAGCCGATCGAAGAGGCATAATGCGTAAGTCGGGGACCGACTCGATCCCCCTCTGTGTGCTACTGCCGGTCCGATCTTAGACTAGGAATGAACTCCATATGCTTAGACTGGGAATGAACTCCGTATGCCTAAGTCAACCCATGAAACGAGCGTGCGGGCGCTGAGCAGGCCAGAGAGCCATAATGCACAAGCCGATGATCAGCCCGATCCCCCTCTGCGTGCTGCCAGTCCCGCTGCCACAACCCTCGGTCGGGCTGGGGCTTACACATGGAATGAACTCCGTATGCCTAAGCCAACCCATGAAAGGAGCGTGCGGGCACTCAGTCGATCTGAGAGGCAGAATGTGCAAGTAGAGGATCGGTCCGGTCCCCTCCGGCGTGCTGCGATCCTACTGCTTGTCCTACAACCGCAACCCTCGGTCTGGTCCGATCTTAGACTGGGAATGAACTCTGTATGCTTAGACTGGGGATGAACTCTATATGCCTAAGTCAACCCATAAAACGAGCGTGCGGGCGCTCAACCGACTAGAGAGATAGGATACGTAAGTCGGGGATCAACCCGATCCCCTCTGCATACTGTCGATCCCGCTGCGGGTCCTACTACCGTAACTTTTGGTCTGATCCGATCTTAGATTGGGAGTGCACTACATATGCCTAAGTCAACCTACAAAACGAGCTTGTGGGCACTTAGTCAGTCGGAGAGGCGAGATGTGCAAGCCGTGGATCGATCCAGTGGTAGGTGGGTTCAGGCACATCTTCATATTTTTGCTGTGCGAATGCCATTTTTATGGCTTGTAAATTCATACAATGGTCCCCTAAGCCTTCATGTGAAGTTTCTGGCAAGGCGACCCATTTTTTATTTTTCATGATTTTCGAAACTTTTTGTGGATCGGGATTTTTTAAAATATTTTTTGAAGAAGTTTTGGACACGAATTTGGTAGATGTGATCCTTGTATTGTTGTTGGCATGCACAAAAAAATTCAGCTAAAAACTCGAAGTGGAAAAGATTTTGTGACCATTTGAAAAAAATGTCCCCATTTAAGACACTTTAGTGGCTACTGGGAGTAAACCTATAAAATCTCAAATGCTCTTTAAAGGGGTGTGAGTTCTCGAGGTTTGATGAGGGATAGGGGGCCAATGTATGGGCCAAGTACCATCACCCATCACACATCATGTGCGCACACCCCCTGGCCCCCCCAATCGTCAAAACCCCCAATACAGCAGGTTAGGTTCTCCGACGATGCTCCGGCAATGGTGCCTCGGGCAAAAAAAAATGTGGCACCAGCACATGCTTGAGCCCTGTATGTGCACCGTGGCTCAAAATCAAACTTCGACCAAGAAGCTTGACCATCATTGGCACATGATGGCGCATGGTGATGGCACATGCATCGACCATCATCGGCACAGGTTGCACTTTGGTACGGGCACTTACCTCGACCGCCATCAGACAAGCTGGGCCCTGGTGCAGGTGGTTGCCTCGATCACCATCGGCACATGCCGGCCTTGGTGCGGGCGATTGCCTCGACCACTATGGGCATAAGATGGCCCCTAGTACGGGCGGTTGCATCGAACACCATCGGTACATGCTGGGCCATGGTGCGGGCTGTTGCCTCGACCACCATCGGCACATGTCGAGCCCCAATCGACCCCCGAAAGGAGCGTGCGGGCACCAAACCTTCCACTGGGGTAGGATGCGTGAGCCGACCAAGTATCCCGCTGCTGGTCCCCCTCGATTGTTGCCCCAAACACCGTCAATAGCCTTTGGCCTCAATTGGTCAAGATCGAGAATACACTATGTATGCCTAAGTCAACCCATGAAACGAGCGTACGGGTGCTCAGCCAGCCAGAGAGCCAAAATGCGTAAGTTGAGGATCGACCCGGTCCCCCTCTGCGTGCTGCCGATCCCTCTACTGGTCCCTTGGTCCAGTTGGGGCTTAGACAGGGAATGAACTCCGTATGCCTAAGTTAACCCACGAAACGAGCATACGGGTGATCTGTCGGTCGAAGAGGTAGGATGCACAAGCTGAGGATCGGCTCAGTCCCCCTCTGTGCTGCTATCGGTACGATCTTAGACTGGGAATAAACTCCGTATACTTAGATTGGGAATAAACTCCATATGCCTAAGTCAACCCACGAAATGAGCATGCGGGCGCTAAGCAAGACGGAGAGGCATAATGCGCAAGTCGGGGATTGGCCTAACCCCCCTCTACGTGCTGCCAGTCCCGCTTCCACAACCCTAGGTTCGACTGGGGCTTAGACATGGAATGAGCTCCGTATACCTAAGCCAACCCATTAACGAACGTGCAGGGGCTCAACCGACCGGAGAGGGAGAATGCGTAGCCAGGGATCGGCTCGACCCCCCTTACGTGCTATCGATCTGCTGCTAGTCTTACTGTCGCAACCTTCGATCCGATCTGATATTAGACTGGGAATGAACTCTGTATGTTTAGACTGGGAATGAACTCTGTATGCCTAAGTCAACCCTCGAAACGAGCGTGCGAGCGCTCAACCGGCCAGAGAGGCAAGATGCACAAGCCGGGGATCGACCCAGTCCCCTCTGAGTGCTGTCGATCCTGCTGTGGGTCCTAATGCCACAACCCTCGATCTGATCCGATCTTAGACTGGGAGCGCACTACGTATGCCTAAGTCAACCCACGAAACGAGCGTGTGGGCACTTAGCCGGCCGGGGAGGCGGGATGCGCAAGCCGTGTATTGATCGAGTGGTAGGTGGGTTTAGGCACATCTTCATATTTCTGCCATGCCAATGCCATTTTTATGGCTTGTAAATTCATACAATGGTCACCTAAACCTTCGTGTGAAGTTTCGTGGCAAGACGACCTATTTTCTATTTTTCACAATTTTTGAAACTTTTTGTGGTTCGGTATTTTTTAAAATTTTTTTAGGAGTTTTGGCCAAAATTTTGGTACATGTGATCCTTGTATTTTTGTTTGCATGCACAAAAAAATTCAGCTAAAAACTCGAAGTGGAGAAGATTTTGTGACCGTTTGAAAAAAATGTCCCCATTTTACATACTTTAATGGCTACTGGGAGCAAACTTATAAAATCTCAAATGCTCTTTAAGGGGGTGTGAGTTCTCAAGGTTTGATGAGGGATACGAGGCCAATATAAGGGCCAAGTACCAGCTCCCATCGTACATCATGTGCACACACCCCTCGGCCCTTCAATCGCCAGAACCCCCAATGCCGTCGATTAGGTTCTCCGACGATGCTCCGATGATGGTGCCCCAGGCAAAAAAAATATGGTACTAGCACATGCCCGAGCCCAGCATGTGCACCATGGCTCAAAATCAAACTTCGATCAAGGCCTCAACCATCAATGGCACATGATGGCGCATGGTGATAGGACATGCATCGACCATCATTGGCACAGGCTACCCTTTGGTACGGGCACTTGCCTCGACTGCCATCGACACAAGCTGGGCCCTGGTGCGAGCGGTTGCCTCGATCACCATCGGCACATGCCGACCATTGGTAAAGGCGATTCCCTCGACCACCATCGGCACAAGATGGCCCCTGGTGCGGGCAGTTGCATCGAACACCATCGGCACATGTTGGGTCATGGTGCAGGCGGCTGCCTCGACCACCATCGACACAGGCTGAGCCCTGGTCGACCCTCGAAATGAGCGTGCAGGCATTGAACTGACCACTAGGGGCGGGATGCATAAGCTAACCAAGGATCCTGCTGTTGGTCCCCCTCGGTTGCTGCCCCAAACACCGTCGATAGCCTCTGGCCCTTGGTTGGTTGAGACCAGGAATGCACTACGTATGCTTAAGTCAACCCATGAAACGAGTGTGCGAGCGCTCAACCGACTAGAGAGCCAGAATGCGCAAGTCGAGGATCGACTCGGTCCCCCTCTGTGTGCTGTCGATCCTGCTGTGGGTCCCTCGATTTGGTTGGGGCTTAGACTGGGAATGAACTCCGTATGCCTAAGTCAACCCACGAAACGAGCGTGCGGCCGTTCAGCCTCTCGGATAGGTAGGATGTACAAGCCAAGAATTGGTTGGTCCGATCTTAGACTGGGAATGAACTTCGTATGCCTAAGTCAACCCACGAAACAAACGTGCAGGCACTAAGCAGGTCGAAGAGGCATAATGCGCAAGCGAGGGATCGACCCGATCTCCCTCTGCATGCTACCGGTCCCGCTACCACAACCTTCGGTCCGACTGGCGGTTAGACATGGAATGAACTCCGTATGCCTAATCCAGCCCATGAAATGAGTGTGCGGAGGCTCAGCAGGTTGGAGAGGCAGAATGTGTAAGTCAGGGATCGGCCCGGTCCCCCCTGCGTGCTACCGATCATGCTGCTGGTCTTGCTACTGCAACCCTCAGTCCGATCTGCTCTTAGACTGGGAATAAACTCCATATGCTTAGACTGGGGATAAACTCCGTATGCCTAAGTCAACCCACGAAACGAGTGTGTGACTGCTCAGCCAGCCAGAGCGGTAGGATGCGTAAGCCGGGGATCAACCTAGTCCCCTCTGCGTGATATCGATCCTGCTGTGGGTTTTGTTACTGCAACCCTCGGTCAGTCTGATCTTAGACTGGGAGCGCACTACGTATGCCTAAGTCAACCCACGAAACGAGCGTGCGGGCACTTTGTCGGCCGGAGAGGCGGGATGCACAAGCCGTAGATGGATCGAGTGGTGGGTGGGTTCAAGCACATCTTCATACTTCTGCCGTGCCAATGCCATTTTTATGGCTTGTAAATTCATACAATGGTTCCCTAAGCCTTCATGTGAAGTTTCGTGGCAAGACGACTCGTTTTCTATTTTTCATGATTTTCAAAACTTTTTATGGTTCGGGATATTTTAAAATTTTTTTAGAAAGAGTTTTGGCCCCAAATTTGGTAGACGTGATCCTTGTATTTTTGTTGGCATGCACAAACAAATTTAGCTAAAAACTCGAAGTGGAGAAGATTTTGTGACCGTTTGAAAAAAATGTCCCTATTTCAGACACTTTAATGGCTACTGGGAGCAAACTTATAAAATCTCAAATGCTCTTTAAGGAGGTGTGAACCCTTGAGGTTTGATGAGGGATAGGGGGCTAATATAAGGGCCGAGTACCAGCACCAATCGCACATCATGTGCGCACACCCCCCGGCCCCCCAATCACCGAAACCCCCAACGCCGTCGGTTTGGTTCTCCGACGATGGTGCCCCGGGCTAAAAAAATGTGGCACTAGCACATGCCCGAGCCCAGCATGTGCACCGTGGCTCAAAATCAAACTTTGGCCAAGGCCTTAACCATCAATGGCACATGATGGCATATGGTGATGGCACATGCATCGACCATCATCGGCATAGGCCACCCTTTGGTACGGGCACTTGCCTCGACCACTGGGGGCGGGATGCACGAGCCGACCAAGGATCTCACTACTGGTCCCCCTCGGTTGTTGCCTTGAACGGCATCGATAGCCTCTGGCCCTTTATTGGTCGAGACCAGGAATGCACTACGTATGCCTAAGTGAACCCATGAAACGAACATGCGGGTGCTCAGTCGGTCGGAGAGCCAGAATGCGCAAGCTGGGGATCGGTCCGACCCCCCTCTGGTTGCTACCGATTCTGCTGTGGGTCTCTCGGTCTGGTTGGGGCTTAGACCGAGAATGAACTCCATATGCCTAAGTCAACCACGAAATGAGCGTGCGGGTGCACAGCTGGTCAGAGAGGCAGGATGCGTAAACTGAGGATCGGCTCGGTCCCCCTCTACGTGCTGTTGCTGGTCTGATCTTAGATTGGAACTCCATATGCTTAGACTGGGAATGAACTCCGTATGCCTAAGTCAACCCACGAAACGAACGAGCAGGGGCTCAGCCGGTCGGAGAGGCAGAATGCGCAAGCCGAGGATCGACCCAGTCCCCTCCTGCGTGCTGCCGATCCTGCTACTGCAACCCTCGGTCCGGTCCGATCTTACACTGGGAATGAACTCCGTATGCTTAGTCTGGGGATGAACTCCGTATGCCTAAGTCAACCCATGAAACGAGTGTGCGGGCGTTCAGTCGGCCAGAGAGGCAGGATACGCAAGCAGGGGATTGACCCGATCCCCTTTGCATACTGTCGATCCCGCTGCGGGTCCTACTACCATAACCGTCAACCCAGTTCAATCTTAAACTGGGAGCGCACTACATATACCTACGTGAATCCATGAAACGATCGTGCGGGCACTTAGCCGGTCGGAGAGGCGGGATGCAGAAGCCATGGATCGATCGAGTGGTAGGTGGGTTCAGGCACATCTTCATATTTCTACCATGCCAATGCCATTTTTATGGCTTGTAAATTCATACAATGATTCCCTAAGCCTTCATGTGAAGTTTCGTGGCAAGACGATCCGTTTTCTATTTTTCACGATTTTTGAAACTTTTTACGGTTCGAGATTTTTTAAAATTTTTTTAGAAGGAGTTTTGGCCCCAAAATTGGTAGACGTGATCCTTTTATTTTTGTTGGAACACACAAACAAATTCAACCAAAAACTCGAAGTGGAGAAGATTTTGTGACCGTTTGAAAAAAATGTCCCCATTTCAGACACTTTAATGGCTACTGGGAGCAAACCTACAAAATCTCAAACGCTCTTTAAAGGGGGGTGAGTTCTCGAGGTTTGGGGAGGGATAAGGGGCCAATATAAGGGCCAAGTACCAGCACCCATTGCACATCATGTGCGCACACCCCCCGGCCCCGCCAATCGTCCGAACCCCTAATACCGCCGGTTAGGTTATCCGGTGATGCTCCGACGATGGTTCCCCGAGCGAAAAAAATGTGGCACCAGCACATGCCCAAGCGCAGCATGTGCACTGTGGCTCAAAATCAAACTTCGATCAAGGCCTCGACCATCAATGGCACATGATGGTGCATGCTGATGGCTTATGCATCGACCATCATCGGCACAGGCTGCCCTTTGGTACGGGCACTTGCCTTGACCTCCATCGGCACAAGCTAGGCCCTGGTGCGGGCGATTACCTCAATCAGCATCGGCCCATACCAATCCTTGGTGCGGGCGATTGCCTCGACCACCATCGACACAAGATGGACCCTGGTGCAGGCGGTTGCATTGAACACCATCGGCACATGCTAGGCCGTGGTATGGGCGGTTGCCTCGACCACCATCGGCACATGCCGAGCGTGTGGGCACCAAACCCATCGCTGGGGGTGGGATGCGTGAGCCGACCAAGGATCCCGCTGGTGGTCCCCCTCGGTTGTTGCCCCAAACACTGTCGATAGCCTCTGGCCCATGATTGGTTGAGATCGGGAATGCACTACGTATGCCTATGTAAACCCACAAAACGAACGTGCGGGAGCTCAACCGATCGAAGAGCTAAAATGCGTAAGCCAAGGATCACCTCGATCTTCCTCTACGTGCTGTCGATCCCCAGCACATGCTCGAGCCCAGCATGTGCACCGTGGCTCAAAATTGAACTTTGGCCAAGGCCTCGACCATCAATGGCACATCATGGCGCATGGTGATGGCACATGCATCAACCATCATCAGCATAGGCTGCCCTTTGGTACGGGCACTTGCCTCAACCGCCATCGACACAAGCTGGGCCCTGGTGCGGGAGGTTGCCTCGATCACCATCGACAAATGCCGGCCCTTGGTACGGGTGATTGC
The DNA here is from genome assembly GCF_002303985.1 of Durio zibethinus. The sequence goes on along the minus strand of NW_019167971.1, from coordinate 2,273,400 downwards.
CTCGATTGCCATCGGCACGAGATGGCCCCTAGTACGGGCGGTTGCATTGAATAGCATCGACACCTGTTGGGCCGTGGTGTGAGCGGTTGCCTCGACCACCATCAACACATGCCGTGCCCCGGTCGACCACTGGAACGAGCGTGCGAGCACCAAACCGACCGTTGGGGGTGGGATGCGCAAGCCGACCAAGGATCCCTCTGCTGGTCCCCCTCGGTTGTTGCTCCAAACGCTGTCGATAGCCCCTGGCCCTTGGTTGGTCGAGATCGGGAATGCACTACATATGCCTAAGTCAACCCATGAAACAAGCGTACGGGTGCTCAGTTGACCAGAGAGCTAGAATGCACAAGCGGAGGATCGGCTCGATCCCCCTCTGTATGCTATCGATCCTGCAGCGGGTCCTTCGGTCTGATTAGGGCTTAGACTGGGAATGAACTCCGTATGCCTACGTCAACCCACGAAATGAGTGTTCGGGCACTCAGTCGATCGGAGTGGTAGGCTGCGCAAGTCAAGGATCGGCCAGGTCCTCTTCTGCGTGCTATTGTCATCCAATATGAGACTGGGAATGAACTCCGTATGCACGTCTTCATATTTTTGCCATGCCAATGCCATTTTTATGGCTTGTAAATTCATACAATGTTCCCCTAAGCCTTCATGTGAAGGTTCGTGGCAAGACGACCCGTTTTCTATTTTTCATTATTTTTGAAACTTTTTACAGTTCAGGATTTTTTAAAATTTTTTTAGAAGGAGTTTTGGCCCCAAATTTGGTAGACATGATCCTTGTATTTTTATTGGCATGCACAAAACAATTCAGCTAAAAACTCAAAGTGGAGAAGATTTTGTGATCGTTTGAAAAAAATGTCCCCATTTCTGACACTTTAATGGCTACTGGGAGCAAACCTATAAAATGCCAAATGCTCTTTAAGGGGGTGTGAGTTCTCGAGGTTTGATGAGGGATAGGGGGCCACTATAAGGGCCTAGTACCAGCACCCATCGCACATCATGTGCGCACAGCCCCCGGCCCCCCAATCGCCAGAACCCTCAATGCCGTCGGTTAGGTTCTCCGGTGATGCTCCGACGATGGTGCCCCGAGCGAAAAAAATATGGCACCAGCACATGCGCCAGCCCAGCATGTGCACCGTGGCTCAAAATGAAACTTTGGCCAAGGCCTCGACCATCAATGGCACATTATGGCTCATGGTGATGGCACATGCATCGACCATCATCGGTACAGGCTGCCCTTTGGTACGGGCACTTCCCACGACCGCTATCGGCACATGCCGGCCCTTGGTGCGGGCGATTGCCTCGACCACCACCAGCACATGTCGAGCCTAGGTCGGCCCCTGAAACGAGTGTGCGGGCACCGAACCAACCGCTCTGGGTAGGATGCATGAGCTGACCAAGGATACCATTGCTAGTCCCCCTCGGTTGTTGCCCTAAATGCCGTCGATAGCCTCTGGCCCTTGGTTGGTCGAGACCGGGAATGCACTACGAATGCCTGGGTCAACCCATCAAACGAGCGTGCGGGTGCTCAGCTTGCTGTAGAGGCATAATGCGCAAGCCAGGGATCGGTTCGGTCCCCCTCTACGTGCTGCCAGCCTCGCTGCCACAACCCTCGGTCCGACTGGGGCTTAGACATGGAATGAACTCCGTATGCCTAAGCCAACCCACGAAACGAGCGTACGGGGGTTCAGCCGGCCGGAGAGGCAAAATGCACAAGACGGGGATCGACCCGATCCCCCCTTATGTGCTGTCAATCCTGCTACTGGTCCTGCTGCTGCAACTCTCGGTCTAGTCTGATCTTAGACTGGGAATGAACTCTGTATGCTTAGACTGGGATAAACTCCATATGCCTAAGTCAACCCATGAAACGACCATGCGGGTGCTCAGTCGGCTAGAGAGGCAGGATGCGTAAGTCGGGGATCAACCCGATCCCCTCTACGTACTATCGATCTCGCTACGGGTCCTACTGCCACAACCCTCGATATGATCTGGTCTAATCTTAGACTGGGAGTGCACTACGTATGTCTAAGTCAACCCACAAAACAAGCGTGCGAGCACTTAGCCGACCGGAGAGGCGGGATGCACAAGCCGTGGATCGATTGAGTGGTAGGTGGGTTCAGGCACATCTTCATATTTTTGCCATGCCAATGCCATTTTTATGGCTTGTAAATTCATACAGTGGTCCCTTAAGCCTTCATGTGAAGTTCGTGGTAAGACGACCCGTTTTTATTTTTCATGATTTTCGAAACTTTTTACGGTTTGGAATTTTTTAAAATTTTTTTAGAAGGAGTTTTGGCCCCAAATTTGGTAGACGTGATCCTTGTATTTTTGTTGGCACGCACAAACAAATTTAGCTGAAAACTCGAAGTGGAGAAGATTTTTTGATCGTTTGAAAAAAAAGTCCCCATTTCAGACACTTTAATGGCTACTGGGAGCAAACCTATAAAATTTCAAATGCTCTTTAAGTGGGTGTGAGTTCTCGAGGTTTGATGAGCGATAAGGGGCCAATATAAGGGCTAGGTACCAGCACCCATTGCACATCATGTACGCACACACCCCGGCCCCGCAATCGCCGAAACCCTTAATACCGTCGGTTAGGTTCTCCGACGATGCTCTGGCGATGGTGCCCCGAGTGAAAAAAATGTGGCACCAGCACATGTCCGAGCCCAGCATGTGCACCGTGGCTCAAAATCGAACTTCTACCAAGGCCTCGACCATCAATGGCACATGATGGCACATGGTGATGGCACATGCATCGACCATCATCGGCACAGGCTGCCCCTTGGTACGGGTACTTACCTCAACCACCATCAGCACAAGCTGGGCACTGGTGTGGGTGGTTGCCTCGATCACCATCGTCACATGCTGGCCCTTGGTACGGGCGATTTCCTTGACCAGCATCGGCATAAGATGGACCCTGGTGCAGGCGGTTGCCTCGAACACTATCGGCACATGCTGGGCTATGGTATGGGCGGCTGCCTTGACCACCATCGACACATGTCGAGCCTCGGTCAACCCCTGAAATGAGCGTACAGGCACCGAACCGACCGTTGAGGACGGGATGCGTGAGCCGACCAAGGATCCCGCTGCTGGTACCCCTCGGTTGTTACCCCAAACGCCGTCGATAGCCTATGGCCCTTGGTTGGTCGAGATCGGGAATGCACTACATATGGCTAAGTCAACCCATGAAACGAGCATGCAGTGGCTTAGTCAGTTAGAGAGCCAGAATGCTTAAGCTGAGGATCGGCCTGATCCCCCTCTATGTGTTGTCGATCCCGCTGCGGGTCCCTTGGTCTGATTGGGGCTTAGACCGAGAATGAACTCTGTATGCCTAAGTCAACCCATGAAACGAGTGTATGGGGGCTCAACCGATCGGAAGGGCAGAATGCACAAGCCAGGGATCAGTTCGGTCCCCCTTACGTGCTGTCGATCCTATTGCTGGTCCTACTGTCGTAACCTTCGATCCGATCTGATCTTAGATTGGGAAGGAACTCTGAATGCTTAGACTGGGAATTAACTTTGTATGCCTAAGTCAACCCACAAAATGAGCGTGCGGGTGCTGAGTAGGCCAGAAAGGCATAATGCGCAAGCCGGGGATCGACTTGGTCCCCCTCTGTATGCTACCGATCCCACTGCCACAACCCTCGATCCGGTTGGGACATAGACATGGAATGAACTCCGTATACCTAAGCCAACATACAAAACGAGTGTGCGAGGGCTTAGCCGGTTGAAGAGGCAAAATGCACAAGCTGGGGATTGGCTCGGTCCCCCTACATGCTATCGATCCTGCTGCTGGTCCTGCTACCGTAACCCTTAGTCTGATCTGATCTTAGACTGGGAGAGCACTACGTATGCCTAAGTTAACCCACGAAACGAGCGTGCGGGCACTTAGCCGACCGGAGAGGCGGGATGCACAAGCCGTGGATCGATCGAGTAGTAGGTGGGTTTAGGCACATCTTCATATTTCTGGCATGCGAATGCCATTTTTATGGCTTGTAAATTCATACAATTGTCCCCTAAGCCTTCATGTGAAGTTTTGTGGCAAGATGACCCGTTTTCTATTTTTCATGATTTTTGAAACTTTTTATGGTTCGGGACTTTTTAAAATTTTTTTAGAAGGAGTTTTGGCCCCAAATTTGGTAGACGTGATCCTTGTATTTTTGTTGGTAAGCACAAACAAATTCAGCTAAAAACTCAAAGTGGAGAAGATTTTGTGACAATTTGAAAAAATGTCCCCATTTGAAACACTTTAATGGCTACTGGGAGCAAACCTATAAAATCTCAAATGCTCTTTAAGGGGGTGTGAGTTCTCGAGGTTTGATGAGGGATAGGGGGCCAATATAAGGGCCAAGTACCAGCACCAATCGCACATCATGTGCGCACACCCCCTGGCCCCCCCAATCGTCGAAACCCCTAATATCGCCGGTTAGGTTCTCCGGTGATGCTTCAGCGATGGTGCCCTGGGTGAAAAAAATGTGGCACCAACACATGCCCGAGCCCAGCATGTGCACCGTGGCTCAAAATCAAACTTCGGCCAAGGCCTCGACCATCAGTGGCACATGATGGCGCATGGAGATGGCACATGCATCGACCATCATCGGCACAGGCTACCCTTTGGTACGGGCACTTGCCTCGACCGCCATCGGCACAAGCTGGGCCCTAGTGAATGGCGGTTGCCTCGACCACAATCGGAACAAGATGGCCCTTGGTACGGGTGATTGCATCGAACACCATCAGCACATACTGGGCCGTGGTGTGAGCGGTTGCCTCGACCACCATCGGCACATGTCGAGCCTCGATCGACCCTCGAAAAAAGTGTACGAACACCAAACCGATTGCTGAGGGTGGGATGCGTGAGCCGACCAAGGATCCCATTACTGGTCCCCCTTGGTTATTGCCCCAAATGTCATCGATAGCCTTTAGCCCTTGGTTGGTCGAGATCGAGAATGCACTACGTATGCCTAAGTCAACCCATGAAATGAGTGTGTGGGTGCTAAATCGATCAAAAAGCTAGAATGCGTAAGCTGAGGATCGGCCTAGTCCTCCTCTGCGTGCTATCAATCCTGCTACGGGTCCCTCGGTCCAGTTGGGGCTTAGATCGGGAATGAACTTTCTATGCCTAAGTTAACCCATGAAACGAGCATACGGGCACTCATCCGGCTGGAGAGGCAAGATGCGCAAGCCGAGGATCGGCCCGATCCCTCTCTACGTGCTGCTACCGGTCTGATCTTAGATTGGGAATGAACTTTGTATGCCTAAGTCAACCCACAAATGAGCGTACGGGCGTAGAGCTGGCCGGAGGTGCATAATGCGCAAGCCGGGGATCGACCCGGTCCCCCTCTACGTCCTGCCAATCCCGCTACCACAACCCTCGATTTGGTTGGGGCCTAGACATGGAATGAACTCCGTATGCCTAAGCCAACCCACGAAAGGACCGTACGGGCGCTCAGCCGATTGGAGAGGCAGAATGCGTAAGTCGGCGATCCGTCTGGTCCCCTCCTGTGTGTTGCCGATCCTGTTGCTGGTCCTGCTATCGCAATCCTTAGTCCGATCCAATCTTAGACTGGGAATGAACTCCATATGCTTAGACTGGGGATGAACTCCATATGCCTAAGTCAACCCACGAAACGAGCGTGCGGGCGCTCAGCTGGCCAGAAAGGCAGGATGCGTGAGCCGGGGATCGACCCGATCCCCTCTGCGTGCTGTCGATCTCGCTACGGGTCCTGTTGCAGCAACCCTCGGTCCGGTCTGATCTTAGACTGGGAGCGCACTACGTATGCCTAAGTCAACCCACGAAACGAGCGTGCGGGCACTTAGCCGACCGGAGAGGCGGGATGTGCAAGCCGTGGATCGCTCGAGTGGTAGGTGGGTTCAGGCACATCTTCATATTTCTGCCATGCCAATGCCATTTTTATGGCTTGTAAACTCATACAATGGTCCCTTAAGCCTTCATGTGAAGTTTCATGGCAAGATGACCTGTTTTCTATTTTTCATGATTTTTGAAACTTTTTACGATTCGAGATTTTTTAAAATTTTTTTAGAAGTTTTGGCCCCAAATTTGGTAGACGTGATCCTTGTATTTTTGTTGGCATGCACAAAAAACTAGCTAAAAACTCAAAGTGGAGAAGATTTTGTGACTGTTTGAAAAAAATGTCCCCATTTCAGATACTTTAATGGATATTAGGGGCAAACCTATAGAATCTCAAATGCTCTTTAAGGGGGTGTGAGTTCTCAAGGTTTGATGAGGGATAGGGGGCCAATATAAGGGCCAAGTACCAGCACCCATCGCACATCATGTGCGCACACCCCCCGGCCCCCCAATCGTCGAAACCCCTAATGCCACTGGTTAGGTTCTTCGGTGATGCTCCGACGATGATGCCCCGGGTGAAAAAAATGTGGCACCAGCACATGCCCGAGCCCAACATGTGCACTGTGGCTCAAAATCAAACTTCAGCCAAGGCCTTGACCATTAATGGCACATGATGGCGCATGGTGATGGCACATGCATCGATCACATGCCGGCCCTTGGTGCGGGCTATTGCCTCAACCACCATCGGCACAAGATGGCCCCTGGTGCGGGCGGTTGCATCGAACACCATCAACACAAGCTGGGCTATGGTACGCACGATTGCCTCGACCATCTTAACACATGTCGAGCCTAGATCGGCCCCCGAAATGAACGTGCGGGCATCGAACCAACCGCTGGGGGTGGGATGCACGAGAAGACCGAGGATCCCACTGCTGGTCCCCCTCGGTTGTTTCCCCAAATGCCATCGATAGCCTCTGGCCCTTGATTCATCAAGACCGAGAATGCACTACGTATGCCTAAGTCACCCCATCAAACGAGTGTGCGGGCATTCAGTCAGCCGAAAAGCCAAAATGCACAAGCTGAGGATCGACCTGGTCACCCTCGGTGTGACATCGATCTCGCTGCGGGTCCCTCGGTCCGATTGGGCCTTAGATCGGGAATGAACTTCGTATGCCTAAGTTAACCCATGAAACAATCGTATGAGTGCTCAGCTGGTCGAAGAGGCAGGATGCGCAAGCCAAGGATTGGCTCGGTCCCCATCTATGTGCTGCTACCGGTCTGACCTTAGACTGGGAATAAAGTTCGTAAGCTTAGACTGGCAATGAACTCCGTATGCCTAAGTCAACCCACAAAAAAATGTACGGGCGCTGAGCTAGCTAGAGAGGCATAATGCGTAAGTCGAGGATCGACCCGATCCCCTTCTGCATGCTATCGATCCTGTTGCCACAACCCTCGATCTGGCTGGGGCCTAGACATGGAATGAACTCCGTATGCCTAAGCCAACCCATGAAAGGAGCGTGCGGGGGCTCAGCCGACTGGAGAGGCAGAATGCGCAAGCTGGGGATGGGCCTGTTCCCTCCCTGCGTGCTACCAATCCTGCTGCTAGTCCTGCTACCGCAACCCTTGATCCAATCTGATCTTAGACTGGGAATGAACTCCGTATTCTTAGACTAGGGATGAACTCTATATGCCTAAGTTATCGCACGAAACGAGCGTACGGGCGCTCAGCCGGCCAGAGAGGCAGGATGCGCGAGACGGGGATCGACCCGATCCCCTCTGCGTGCTGTCGATCCCGCTACGGGTCCTACTGCGTAATCCTCAGTCCAGTCTAATCTTAGATTGGGAGCGCACTACGTATACCTAAGTCAACCCACAAAACGAGCGTGCGGGCACTTAGCCGATCGGAGAAGCGGGATGCGCAAGTCGTGGATCGATCGAGTGGTAGGTGGGTTCAGGCACATCTTCATATTTTTGGCATGCCAATGCCATTTTTATGGCCTGTAAACTCATACAATGGTTCCCTAAGCCTTCATGTGAGGTTTCGTGGCAAGATGACCCGTTTTCTATTTTTCATGATTTTCAAAACTTTTTACGGTTCGAGATTTTTTAAAATTTTTTTAGAAGGAGTTTTGGCCCCAAATTTGGTAGACGTGATCCTTGTATTTTTTTTGGAACGCACAAAAAACTTCAGCTAAAAACTCGAAGTGGAGAAGATTTTCTGACCGTTTGAAAAAAATGTCCCCATTTCAGACACTTTAACGGATACTAGGGGTAAACCTATAAAATCTCAAATGCTCTTTAAGGGGGTGTGAGTTCTCGAGGTTTGATGAGGGATAGGGGGCCAATATAAGGGCCAAGTACCAGCACCCATCGCACATCATGTGCGCACACCCCCCGGCCTTCCCAATTGTTGAAACCCCAATGCCGCCAGTTAGGTTCTCCGATGATGCTCCGACGATGGTGCCCCAAGCAAAAAAAATGTGGCACCAGCACATGCCCCAGCCCAGCATGTGCACCGAGGCTCAAAATCAAACTTTGGCCAGGGCGTCGACCATCAATGGCACATGATGGCACACGGTGATGGCACATGCATCGACCATCATCGGCATAGCCTGCCCTTTGGTACGGGCACTTGCCTCGACCACCATCGGTACAAGCTGGGCCTTGGTGTGAGCGGTTGCCTCGATCACCATCAGCACATGCCAGGCCTTGGTACAGGCTATTGCCTCGACCACCATCGGTGTAAGATGGCTCCTGCTACGGGCGGTTGCATCGAACACCATCGACACATGCTGGGCTATGGTACGGGTGGTTGCCGCTTCCACCATCGACACATGTCGAGCCCCGATCGGCCCCCAAAATGAGTGTGCAGGCATTAAACCGACCACTGGGGGTGGGATGCGTAAGACGACCAAGGATCCCGTTGCCGGTCCCCTTCGATCATTGCCCCAAACACCGTCGATAGCCTCTGGCCCTTGATTGGTCGAGACTGAGAATGCACTACATATGCCTAAGTCAACCCATGAAATGAGCATGCAGGCACTCAGCCGACCAGAGAGCTAGAATGTGTAAGCTGAGGATCGACCCAGACCCTTTTGCATGCTGCCAATCTCGCTATGGGTCCCTCAGTTCGGATGGGGCTTAGACTGAGAATGAACTTTGTATGCCTAAGTCAACCTACGAAATGAGCGTGCGGGTGCTCAACCGACCGAAGAGGTAGGATACGTAGGCTGAGCATCGGCTCGGTCCCCCTCTGCATGCTGTCGTCGGTCTGATCTTAGACTGGGAATGAACTTCATATGCTTAGACTAGGAACAAACTCCATATGCCTAAGTGAACCCACGAAACGATCGTGCGGGTGCTGAGCAGGTCGGAGAGGCATAATGCGCAAGCCGAGGATCAATCCAATCCCCCTTTACGTGCTGTCGATCCCACTGCCACAACCCTCGGTCCGGTTGGGGCTTAGACATGGAATGAACTCCGTATGCTTAAGCCAACCCACGAAATGAGCGTGCGGGGGCTCAGCCAGCCGAAGAGGCAGAATGCCCAAGCCAGGGATCGACTCAGTCCCCCCTACGTGCTATCGATCCTGCTGCTGGTCCTACTACCGTAACCCTCAGTCCGGTCCGATCTTAGACTGGGAATGAACTTTGTCTGCTTAGACTGGAGATGAACTTCGTATGCCTAAGTCACCCCATAAAATGAGCATGCGGGCACTCAGCCAGCTAGAGAGGCAGGATGCGCAAGTCAGGGATTGACCCGATCCCCTCTGCGTGCTATCGATCCCGCTGCGAGTCCTGCTACTGCAACCCTCGATCCGGCCTGATCTTAGACTGGGAGCGCACTACGTATGCCTAAGTCAACCCACGAAACGAGCGTGTGGGCACTTAGCCGATCGAAGAGGTAGGATGCGCAAGTCGTGGATCGATCGAGTGGTAGGTGGGTTCAGGCACATCTTCATATTTCTACCATGCCAATGCCATTTTTATGACTTGTAAATTCATACAATGGTCCCCTAAGCCTTCATGTGAAGTTTCGTGGCAAGACAACCCGTTTTCTATTTTTCACAATTTTTAAAGCTTTTTACGGTTTGAGATTTTTAAAAAATTTTTTAGGAGTTTTGGACCCAAATTTGGTAGACGTGATCCTTGTATTTTTGTTGGTATGCACAAACAAAGTCAGCTAAAAACTCGAAGTGGAGAAGATTTTGTGACCGTTTGAAAAAAATGTCCCCATTTCAGACACTTTAATGGCTACTGGGAGGAAACTTATAAAATCTCAAATGCTCTTTAAGGGGTGTGAGTTCTCAAGGATTGATGAGGGATAGAGGGCCAATATAAGGAACAAGTACTAGCACCTATTGCACATCATGTGCACACACCCCCCGGCCTCCCCAATCGCTAGAACCCTCAACGCTGTCGGTTAGGTTCTCCGTCGAGGCTCCGACGTTGGTGCCCCAGGTGAAAAAAATATGGCACCAGCACATGCCCGAGCCCAGCATGTGCACCATGGCTCAAAATCGAACTTCAGCCAAGGCCTCGACCACCAATGGCACATGATGGCACATGGTGATGGCACATGCATCAACCATCATCGGTATAGGCTGTCCTTTGGTACGGGCACTTGCCTCGATCGCCATCGGCACAAGCTGGGCCCTGGTGGGGCGGTTACCTCGATCACCATCGGTACATGCCAGCACTTGGTGCGGGTGATTGCCTTAACCACCATCGGCACAAGATGGCCCCTGGTGCAGGTAGTTACATCGAACACCATCGACACATGCTGGGCCTCGATGCGGGCGGTTACCTCGATCACCATCGGCACATACCGATGCTTGGTACGGGTGATTGGCTCGACCACCATCAGCACAAGATGGCCCTTGGTGCAGGTGGTTGCATTGAACAGCATCGGCATATGCTGGGCCGTGGTGCGGGCGGTTGCCTCGACCACCATCGACACATGCCGAGCCCCGATCGACCCATGAAATGAGCGTACGGGCATCGAACCGATTGCTAGGGGAGGGATGCATGAGCCAACCAAGGATCTTGCTGCTGGTCCCCTTCGGTTGTTGCCCTAAATGCGTCGATAGCCTCTGGCCCTTGATTGGTCGAGATCGAGAATGCACTACGTATGCCTAAGTCAACCCATAGAACGAGCGTGCGAGTGCTCAGTCGATCGGAGAGCCAGATTATGTAAGCCGAAGATCGACCCAATCCCCCTCTGCGTGCTACCGATCTCGCTACGGGTCCCTCGGTCTGGTTGGGGCTTAGACCGGGAATGAACTTCGCATGCCTAAGTCAACCCATGAAATGAGCGTGCAGGTGCTCAGTCGGCCAGAGAGGCAGGATGGGCAAGCCGAGGATCAGCCCGATCCCTCTCTACGTGCTGCTACTGGTCTGATCTTAGACTGGGAATGAACTCCGTATTCTTAGACTGGGAATGAACTCTGTATGCCTACGTTAACCCATAAAATGAGCGTGCAGGCGTTGAGCAGGTCGTAGAGGCATAATGCGCAAGCCAAGGATCGGCTCGGTCCCTCTCTGCGTGCTGCCAGTTCCGCTACCACAACCCTCAGTCTGGTTGGGGCTTAGACATAGAATGAACTTCGTATGCCTAATCCAACCCATGAAACGAGCGTGTAGGGGCTCAACTGCCTGGAGAGGCAGAATGTGTAAGTTCAGGATTGGCCCGGTCGCCCCTGTGTGCAGCCGATCTGTTACTGGTCTTGCTATCGCAACCTTCGGTCTGGTCCGATCTTAGAATTGGAATGAACTCCATATGCTTAGAGTGGGAATGAACTCCGTATGCCTAAGTCAACCCATAAAATGAGTGTGCGGGCACTGAGCAGGCCGGTGAGGCATAATGCGTAAGCTGAGAAACAAACCGATCCCCCTCTACGTGCTGCCGGTCCCACAGCCACAGCCTTTGGTCTGATTGGGGCTTAGACATGGAATGAACTCTGTATGCCTAAGCCAACCCATGAAACGAGCGTGCGGGCACTCAGCCTGTCGGAGAGGCAAGATTCGTAAGTCGAGGATCGGTTCGGTCCCTCTCTACGTGCTGCTGTCGGTCCGATCTTAGACTGGGAATGAACTCCGTATGCTTAGACTGGGAATGAACTCCGTATGCTTAGACTGGGAATGAACTCCGTATGCCTAAATCAACACACAAAATGAGCGTGCGAGCGTTGAGTAGGCTGGAGACACATAATGCGTAAGCCGGGGATCAATCGATCCCCCACTGTGTGCTGCCAGTCCCGCTACCACAACCCTCGGTCTGACTGGGGCTTAGACACAGAATGAACTCCGTATTCCTAAGCCAACCCATGAAACGAGCGTGCGGGGCCTCTTCTGGCTGGAGAGGCAGAATGCGTAAGCTAGGGATCAGCCCGATTCCCCCCTGTATGCTGCCGATCCTATGACTGGTCCTACTATCATAACCCTCGATCCGGTCCTGATCTTAGACTGGGAACGAACTCCGTATGCTTAGATTGGGGATGAACTCTGTATGTCTAAATCAACACACAAAATGAGCATGCGGGCATTGAGCAGGCTGGAGACACATAATACGCAAGCCGAGGATCGATCGATCCCCCTCTGTGTGCTGTCAGTCCCACTACCACAACCCTCGGTCTGACTGGGGCTTAGACACAGAATGAACTCCGTATTCCTAAGCCAACCCATGAAACGAGCGTGCGGGGGCTCATCCGGCTGGAGAGGCAGAATGCGTAAGCCAGGGATCAGCCCGATTCCCCCCTGTATGCTGCCGATCCTACGACTGGTCCTGCTATCATAACCCTCGATCCGATCCGATCTTAGACTGGAACGAACTCCGTATGCTTAGACTGGGGATGAACTCCGTATGCCTAAGTTAACCCACGAAATGAGCGTCCGAGAGCTCAGCCGGCTAGAAAGGTAGGATGCACAAGTCAAGGATCAACCTGACCCCCTCTGCACACTGTCGATCCCGCTGCAGGTCCTGTTGCCGCAACCCTCGGTCCAGTCCGATCTTAGACTGGGAGCACACTACGTATGCCTAAGTCAACCCATGAAACGAGCGTGCGGGCACTTAGTTGGCCGAAGAGGCGAGATGCGCAAGCCATGGATCGAACGAGTGGTAGGTGGGTTCAGGCACATCTTGACATTTCTGTCATGCCAATGCCATTTTTATGGCTTGTCAATTCATACAATGGTCCCCTAAAACTTCATGTGAAGTTTCGTGGCAAGACGACCCGCTTTTTGTTTTTCACAATTTTAGAAACTTTTTGCTGTTTGGGATTTTTTAAAATTTTTTTAGGAGCTTTGGCCCCAAATTTGGTAAACGTGATCAATGTATTTTTGTTGGCACGCAAAAAAAATTCAGCTAAAAACTCGAAGTGGAGAGGATTTTGTGACCATTTGAAAAAAATGTCCCCATTTCAGACACTTTAATGGCTACTGGGAGCAAACCTATAAAATCTCAAATGCTTTTTAAGGGGTGTGACTTCTCAAGGTTTGATGAGGGATAGGGGGCCAATATAAGGGCCAAGTACCAGCACCATCATACATCATGTGCGCACACCCCTCGGTCCCCCCAATCGTCGAAACCCCTAATGTCGTCGGTTAGGTTCTCCGGCGACGCTCTGGTGATGGTGCCCCGGGGGAAAAAATGTGGCACCAGTACATGCCCGAGCCCAGCATGTGTGCCATGGCTTAAAATCAAACTTCGACCAAGGCCTCGACCATCAATGGCACATGATGGCGCATGGTGATGGCACATGCATCGACCATCATCGGCACAGGCTGCCCATTGGTACGGGCACTTGCCTCGACCATCATCGGCACAAGCTGGCCCCTGGTGAGGGTGGTTGCCTCGACCACCATCGGCACAAGATGGACCCTTGTGCAAGCGGTTGCATTGAACACCATCGGCACATGCTGGGTCGTGGTATAGGTGGTTGCCTTGACCACCATCGGTACATGTCGAGCCCCGATCGACCCTCGAAACGAGTGTGCGGGCACTGAATCGATCGTTAGGGTTGGGATGCACGAGCTGACAAAGGATCCCATTGTTGGTCCCTTTCGGTTTTTGCAGCAAATGCCATCGATAGCCTCTGGCCCTTGATTGCTCGAGATTAGGAATGCACTACGTATGCCTAAGTCAACCCATAAAATGAGTGTGCGGGCGCTCAGTCGGTCGGAGAGCCAGAATGCACAAGCTGAGGATTGGCTCGATCCCCTTCTGCATGCTGTCGATCTCGCTACGGGTCCTACTGCTGCAACCCCCAATGTCGTCGGTTAGGTTCTCTGACGATGCTCCGACGATGGTGCCCCGGGTAAAAAAAATGTGGCACCAACACATGCCCAAGCCCAGCATGTGTACCGTGGCACAAAATCGAACTTCGGCCAAGGCGTCGACCATCAATGGCACATGATGATGCATGGTGATGGCACATGATGGCGCATGGTGATGGCACATGCATCAACCATCATCAGCACAGGCTGCCCTTTGGTACGGGTACTTGCCTCAATCACCATTGACACAAGCTAGGCCCTGGTATGGGCGGTTGCCTCAACAACCATCGGTACATCCCGACCCTTGGTACGGGCTATTGCCTCGACCACCATCGGCATAAGATGGCCCTTGGTGCAAGCGGTTGCACTGAACACCATCGGCACATGTTGGGTCGTGGTGCGGGCAGTTGCCTTGACCACCATCGGCACATGCTGAGCCCCGGTCGACCCTCGAAAACGAAGCATTCAGGGACCGAACTGATCGCTAGGGGTGGGATGCACGAGCTGACCAAGGATCCCACTGCCGGTCGCCCTCAGTTGTTGCCCAAACATCGTTGATAGCCTCTACCCTTGATTGGTCAAGACTGAGAATGCACTTTGTATGCCTAAGTCAACCTATGAAACGAGCGTCTAGGCGTTCAGTCGATTGGAGAGCCAGAATGCCCAAGCCGAGGATCGGTTCGGTCCCCCTCTACGTGCTATCGATCTCACTGCAGGTCCCTCAGTCTGGTTGGGGCTTAGACCGGGAATGAACTCCGTATGCCTAAGTCAACCCATGAAACGAGCGTGTGAACGCTTAATCGGTTGGAGAGGTAGGATGCGCAAGCCGAAGATCGGCCCGGTGCCCTTCTGCATGCTGCTGCCGATCCGATCTTAGACTGGGAATGAACTCCGTATGCTTAGACTGGTAATGAACTTTGTATGCCTAAGTCAACCCACAAAATGAGCGTGCAGGCACTGAGCAGGCCGGAGAGGCATAATGCGCAAGCTACGGATCGGCCCGATCTGATCTTAGACTAGGAATGAACTCCGTATGCTTAGACTGGTGATGAACTCCGTATGCCTAAGTTAACCCATGAAACGAGCGTACGGGCGCTCAACCGGGCAGAGAGGCAGGATGCACAAGCCAGGGATTGACCCGATCCCCTCTACCGTAACCCTCGGTCCAGTCCGATCTTAGACTGAGAGTGCACTAGTATGCCTAAGTCAACCCATGAATGAGCGTGCGAGCACTTAGCCTATCGGAGAGGCGAGATGCGCAAGCCGTGGATCGATCGAGTGGTAGGTGGGTTCAGGCACATCTTCATATTTCTGCTGTGCCAATGCCATTTTAATGGCTTGTAAATTCATACAATGGTCCCCTAACCCTTCATGTGAAGTTTCGTGGCAAGATGAACCGTTTTCTATTTTTCACGATTTTCAAAACTTTTTACAGTTCGAGATTTTTTAAAATTTTTTTAGAAGGAGTTTTGGCCCTAAATTTGGTAGACGTGATCCTTGTATTTTTTTTGGTACGCATAAAAAAATTCAGCTAAAAACTCAAAGTGGAGAAGATTTTGTGACCGTTTGAACAAAATGTCCCCATTTCAAACACTTTAATGGCTATTGGGAGGAAACCTATAAAATCTCAAATTCTTTTTAAAGGGGTGTGAGTTCTCGAGGTTTGATGAGGGATAGGGGGCCAATATAAGGGCCAAGTACAAACACCCATCGCACATCATGGGTGCATACCCCCTGACCCTTCCAATCGTCGGAACCCCCAATGCCACCGATTAGGTTGTCCAATGATGGTACCCTGGGTGAAAAAAATGTGGCACCAGCACATGCCCGAGCCCAGCATGTGCACCGTGGCTCAAAATCAAGCTTTAGCCAAGGCCTCGACCATTAATGGCACATGATGGCACATGCATCGACCATAATCGAGACAGGCTGCCCTTTGGTACAGGCACTTACCTCGACTGCCATCGACAAAAGCTGGGCCCTGGTGCGAGCGGTTGCCTCGGTCACCATCGACACATGCCGACCCTTGGTGTGGGCGACTGCCTCAACCACTATCGGCACAAGATGGCTCTTGGTGTGGGCGATTGCATCGAACACCATTAACACATGCTGGGCCTTGGTACGGATGGTTGCCTCGACCACCATCGGCACATGCCGAGCCCCAGTCGGCCCCTAAAATGAGCGTGCAAGCACCGAACCGACCGCTGGGGGTGGGATGAGTGAGCTGACCAAGGATCCCGCTGTTCTTCCCCTTCAGTTGTTGCCCCAAACGCCGTCGATAGCCTCTGGCCCTTGGTTGGTCGAGATCGGGAATGCACTATGATGCCTAAGTCAACCTATGAAACGAGCGTGCAGGTGCTCAGCTCGTCGAAGAGCCAGAATGCACAAGCCAAGGATCGGCCCGATCCCCCTCTGCGTGCTGTCGATCCCACTGCTGGTACCTCAATCTGATTGGGGCTTAGATCGAGAATGAACTCTGTATGCCAAAGTCAACCCACGAAACGAGCGTACGGGTGCTCAGCGGGCCGAAAAGGTAGGATGCGCAAGCCAAGGATTTGCCTGGTCCCCCTCTGCGTGATGCTGTCGATCCCGTTGTCAGTCTGATCTTAGGCTGGGAATGAACTCCGTATGCCTAAGTCAACCCATGAAACAAGCGTACGGGCGCTGAGCCGGCTGGAGAGGCATAATACGCAAGCTAGGGACCGGCTCGATCACCCTCTGCGTGTTGCTGGTCCTGCTGCCATAACCATCAGTCAAGCTAGGGCTTAGACATGGAATGAACTCCGTATGCCTAAGCCAACCCAGGAAATGAGTGTGCGGGCGCTCAGCCGGCCGGAGAGACAGAATACGCAAGCTGGGGATCGGCCTGGTCCCTTCTGTGTGCTGTCGATCCTGTTGCTGGTCCTGCTACCACAACCGTCGGTCCGATTCGATCTTAGACTAGGAACAAACTCCGTATGCTTAGACTGGGGATGAACTTCGTATGCCTAAGTCAACCCACGAAACGAGCGTACGGGCACTCAATCGGCCAGAGAGGCAGGATGCGCATGCTGGGGATCGACTCGATCCCTTCTACGCGTAAGACTGGGAGTGCACTATGTATGCCTAAGTCAACACATGAAACGAGCATGTGGGCATTTAGCCGGTCGGAGAGGCGGGATGCGCAAGCCGTGGAATGATCGAGTGGTAGGTGGGTTCATGCACATCTTCATATTTTTGCCGTGCCAATGCCATTTTTATAGCTTGTAAATTCATAGAATGGTCCCCTAAGCCTTCATGTGAAGTTTCGTGGCAAGATGACCAGTTTTCTATTTTTCATAATTTTTGAAACTTTTTACGGTTCAGGATTTTTTAAAATTTTTTTTGAAAGAGTTTTGGCCCCAAATTTGGTAGACGTGATCCTTGTATTTTTGTTGGCACGCACAAACAAATTCAGCTAAAAACTCAATGTGGAGAAGATTTTGGGACCATTTGAAAAAAATGTCCCCATTTCAGACACTTTAATGGCTACTGGGAGCAAACCTGTAAAATCTCAAATGCTCTTTAAGGGGGTGTGAGTTCTCGAGGTTAGATGAGGGATAGGGGGCCAATATAAGGGCCAAGTACCAGCACCCATTGCATATCATGTGTGCACACCCTCCGGCCCCCCAATTGCCGGAACCCCCAATGCCGCCGGTTAAGTTCTCCGATGATGCTCTGACGATTGTGCCCTGGGTGAAAAAAATGTGGCACCAGCACATGCTCGAGCCTAGCATGTTCGCCATGGCTCAAAATCAAACTTCGGCCACGACGTCCACCATCAATCGCACATGATGGCGCATGGTGATGGTACATGTATCGACCATCATCGGCATAGGCTACCCTTTGGTACAGGCACTTGCCTCGACTGCCATCGGTACAAGCTAGAACCTGGTGTGGGCGGTTGCCTCGACCACCATCGGCACAAGATGGCCCCAGGTGCGGGCGGTTGCACCGAACACCATCGGCACATGCTGGGCCGTGGTGCCCCTCTACGTGTTACTGTCGATCCCGCTGTCGGTCTGATCTTAGACTGGGAATGAACTCCGTATGCTTAGACTGGGAATGAACTCTGTATGCCTAAGTCAACCAATGAAACGAGCGTGCGGGCACTGACCCAGCTAGAAAGGCATAATGAGGAAGCTGTGGATTGACCCAGTCCCCCTCTACGTGCTGTCAGTCCCGCTGCCACTACCTTCGGTCTGGTTGGGGCTTAGACATGGAATGAACTCCGTATGCCTAAGCTAACCCACGAAACGAGCATGCAGGTGCTCAGCTGGCCGGAGAGGTAGAATGCACAAGTCAGGGATCGACCCGATCCCCCCCTGTGTGCTACCAATCCTGCTGCTGGTCCGGCTATCGCAGCCCTCGATCCGGTCTGATCTTAGACTGGAAATGAACTCCGTATGCTTAGACTGGAAATGAACTCCGTATGCTTAGACTGGGGATGAACTCCTATGCCTAAGTCAAACCCACGAAACGAGCATGCGGGCACTCAGCCGGCCAGAGAGGCAGGATGCACAAGCCGGGGATCGATCTGGTCCCCTCTGTGTGCTACCGATCCTGCTGTGGGTCTTGCTACCGCAACCCTCAGTCTGGTCTGATCTTAGACTGGAAGCGTACTACGTATGCCTAAGTCAACCCACAAAATGAGCGTACGGGCACTTAGCCGGTCAGAGGGGCGGGATGCGCAAGCCATGGATCGATCGAGTGGTAGGTGCATTCAGGCACATCTTCATATTTCTGTCGTGCCAATGGCATTTTTATGGCTTGCAAATTCATTTAATGGTCCCCTAAGCCTTCATGTGAAGTTTCGTGGCAAGACGACCCATTTTCTATTTCTCACGATTTTTGAAACATTTTACGGTTAGGGATTTTTTAAAATATTTTTAGGAGTTTTGGCCCCAAATTTGGTAGACATCAACTTTCTATAATGCATAAGCCAGGGAACGGCCCATTCCCCCTCTGCGTAGTGTCGGTCTCGCTGCCACAACCTTCGGTCCGACTGTGGCTTAGACATGGAATGAACTCCATATGCCTAAGCCAACCCATGAAACGAGCGTCCGGCCGCTCAGCCGATCGGAGAGGCAGAATGCATAAGCCAGGGATTGGCCCGGTCCCCCCTGCATGCTGCCGATCCTGCTACCGTAGCCTTCGATCCAGTCTGATCTTAGATTGGGAATGAACTCCGTATGCTTAGACTGGGAATGAACTCTGTATGCCTAAGTCAACCATGAAACGAGAGTGCGGGCGCTCAGTCGGCCAGAGAGGTAGGATGCATAAGCTGGGGATCAACCCAGTCCCCTCTGCGTGCTGCTGATCCTGCTGTGGGTCCTGTTGCTGCAACCCTTGGTCCGGTCCGATCTTAGACTGGGAGCGCACTGCGTATGCCTAAGTCAACCCACGAAATGAGCCTGCGGGCACTTAGCCGATAGAAGAGGCGGGATGCACAAGCCGTCGATCGATCGAGTGGTAGGTGGGTTCAGGCACATCTTCATATTTCTGCCCTGCTAATGCCATTTTTATGGCTTGTAAATTCATACAATGGTCCTCTAAGCCTTTATGTTAAGTTTCGTGGCAAGACGACCCGTTTTCAAATTTTCATGATTTTTAAAACATTTTACGGTTCGAGATTTTTTAAAATTCTTTAGAAGGAGTTTTGGCCCTAAATTTGGTAGACGTGATCCTTTTATTTTTGTTGGCACGGACAAAAAAATTCAGCAAAAAACTCGAAGTGCAGAAGATTTTGTGATCGTTTGAAAAAAATGTCCCTATTTGAGACACTTTACTGGCTACTGCGAGCAAACCTATAAAATCTCAAATGCTCTTTAAGGCGGTGTGAGTTCTCGAGGTTTGATGAGGGATAGGGGGCCAATATAAGGGCCAAGTACCAGCACCCATCACACATCATGTGCGCACACCCCCGGCCCCTCCAATCGTCGGAACTCCCAATACTACCGGTTAGGTTCTCTGATGATGCTCCAGCGATGGTGCCCCGGGCGAAAAAAATGTGGCACCAGCACATGCCCAAGCCCAGCATGTGCACCGTGGCTCAAAATTGAACTTCGGCCCAGGCCTCAACCATGAATGGCACATCATGGCACATGGTGATGGCACATGCATTGACCATCATCGGCACAGGCTGCCCTTTGGTACGGGCACTTGCCTTGACCTCCATCGGCCCAAGCTGGGCCCTGGTGAGGGCGGTCGCCTCGACCACCATCCGTACAAGATGGCCCTTGGTGCGGGTGGTTGCATCGAACACCATCGGCACATGCTAGGACATGGTGCGGACGGTTGCCTCGACCAGCATCGGCACATGCCGAGCCCCGATCAGCCCTCGAAATGAGCGTGCGAGCATCGAACCTACCACTGGGGGTGGGACACATGAGCTGACCAAGGATCCCGCTGCTAGACCCCCTCAGTTGTTGCCCCAAATGCCGTCGATAGCCTCTGACCCTTGGTTGGTCGAGACCGAGAATGCACTACGTATGCCTAAGGCAACCCATGAAACGAGCGTGCGAGTGCTCAACCGGCCAGAGAGCTAGAATGCACAAGCTAAGGATCGGCTCGATCCTATTCTGCGTGCTATCGATCCCGTTGCGGGTCCCTCGATCCGATTGGGGCTTAGATCAAGAATGAACTCTATATGCCTAAGTCAACCCATGAAATGAGCGTACGGGTGCTTAACCGATCGGAGAGGTAGGATGCGTAAGCCGAGGATTGGCCCGATCCCCCTTTGCGTGCCGCGTCGATCCCGCTGTCGGTCCGATCTTAGACTGGGAATGAACTTCGTATGCCTAGACTGGGACTGAACTCCGTATGCCTAAGTCAACCCATGAAACGAGCGTCCGAGCGCTGAGCTGATCGGAGAGGCATAATGCGCAAGCCGAGGATCAGCTCGATCCCCCTCTGTGAGCTGTCAAGCTCGCTGCCACAACCCTTGATCCGGTTGGGGCTTAGACATGGAATGAACTCCGTATGCCTAAGCCAACCCATGAAATGAGCGTGCAGGCGCTCAGCTGGCCAGAGAAGCAGAATACACAAGTCGGGGATCGGCCCAGTCCCCCCTGCATGCTCTCGATCTTGCTACTGCAACCTTCGGTTCGGTTCGATCTTAGACTGGGAATGAACTCCGTATGCTTAGACTGGGGATGAACTCTATATGCCTAAGTCAACCCATGAAACAAGCGTGCGGGCGCTCAGCTGGCTAGAGAGGTAGGATGCGTCAGCCAGGGATCGACCTGGTCCCCTCTGTGTGCTACCGATCTCACTGTGGGTCCTGCTACCGCAACCCTCAGTCTGGTCTAATCTTAGACTGGGAGTGCACTATGTATGCCTAAGTCAACCCACGAGACGAGCGTGTGGCATTTAGCCGAATGGAGAGGCGGGATGCGCAAGTCGTGGATCGATCGAGTGGTAGGTGGGTTCAGGCACATCTTCATATTTCTGCCAAGCCAATGCCATTTTTATGGCTTGTAAATTCATACAATGGTCCCCTAAGCCTTCATGTGAAGTTTCATGGCAAGATGACCCGTTTTCTATTTTTCATAATTTTTAAAACTTTTTACGGTTCAGGATTTTTTAAAATTTTTTTAGAAGGAGTTTTGGCTCCAACTTTGGCAGATGTGATCCTTATATTTTTGTTGGCATGCACAAAAAAATTCAGCTAAAAACTCGAAGTGGAGAAGATTTTGTGACCGTTTGAAGAAAATGTCCCTATTTCAGACACTTTAATGGCTACTGCGAGCAAACCTATAAAATCTCAAATGCTCTTTAAGGGGGTGTGAGTTCTCGAGGTTGGATGAGGGATAGGGGACCAATATAAGGGCCAAGTACCAGCAACCATCACACATCATGTGCGCACACCCCCCAGCCCCCCAATCGTCGAAACCCCTAATACTGTCGGTTAGGTTTTTCGATGATACTTTGACGATGGTGCCCTGGGCGAAAAAAATGTGGCACCAGCACATGCCCGAGCCTAACATGTGCACCGTGGCTCAAAATCAAACTTCGGCCAAGGCCTCGACCATCATTGGCATAGGCTGCCCTTTGGTACGGGCACTTGCCTCGACTGCCATCGGCACAAGCCGGCCCTTGCTGCGGGCGATTGACTCGACCACCATAAGCACAAGATGGCCCCTGGTGTGGGCGGTTGCATCGAACACCATGACACATGCTGGGCCGTGGTGCTGGCGGTTGCCTCGACCACCATCGGCACATGTCGAGCCCCGATCGACCCTTGAAATAAGCGTACGGGCACTGAACCAACCGCTGGGGGCAGGATACGTGAGCCGACCAAGGATCTCGCTGCTGGTCCCCCTCGATTGTTGCCCCAAACGCTGTCGATAGCCTCTGGCCCTTGGTTGGTCTAGACTGGGAATGCACTACGTATGCCTAAGTCAACCCATGAAACAAGCGTCCGGGCACTCAGCCGCCTGGTGACCAAAATGTGCAAGCTGAGGATCGGCCCGATCCCCCTCTACGTGCTGCCGATCTCGCTGTGGGTCCCTCAGTCCGGTTGGGGCTTAGATCGAGAATGAACTCCATATGCCTAAGTCAATCCACGAAATGAGCGTGCGGGCGCTCAGCTGGCCGAAGAGACAGGATACGCAAGCCGAGGATCAACCCGGTCCCCCTCTGCGTGCTGCTGTCGGTCCAATCTTAGACTGGGAATGAACTCTGTATGCTTAGACTGGGAATGAACTCTGTATGCCTAAGTCAACCCATGAAACAAGCGTGCGGGCGCTGAGCCGATCGGAGAGCTAGAATGCATAAGCCGAGGATCGGCCCGGTCCCCCTCTGCGTGTTGTCGATCCCACTACGGGTCCCTCAGTTTGGTTGGGGCTTAGATCGGGAATGAACTTCGTATGCCTAAGTCAACCCACGAAACGAGCGTGCGGGCACTCAGTCGGCCGAAGAGGCAGGATGCGCAAGCCGAGGATCGACCCGATCCCTCTCTACGTGCTATTGTCGATCTCGCTGCCTGATCGATCTTAGACTGGGAATGAACTCCGTATGCTTAGAACAGGAATGAACTTCATATGCCTAAGTCAACCCACGAAACAAGTGTACGGGCACTGAGCCGACCGGAGAGGCATAATGCATAAGCCGGGGATCGGCCCGATCCCCCTCTGTGTGCTGTCGGTCCCACTGCCACAACCCTCAGTTCGGTTGGGGCTTAGACATGGAATGAACTCCGTATGCCTAAGCCAACCCATGAAATGAATGTTCCGGCACTCAGCAGGTTGGAGAGGTAGAATGCGCAAGCCGGGGATCGGCCCGATCCCTCCTGCATGATGCCGATCCTACTGCTGGTCTTGTTGCTGCAACCCTCGGTCCGATTTGATCTTAGACTGGGAATGAACTTCGTATGCTTAGACTGGGGATGAACTTCGTATGCCTAAGTCAACTCACGAAATGAGCGTACGGGTGCTCAACCGGCCAAAGAGGCAGGATGCACAAGTCAGGGATCGACCCGGTCCCCTCTGCGTGCTGTCGATCTCGTTACGGATCCTGCTACCGCAACCCTCGATCCGGTCCAATCTTAGACTGGGAGCGCACTACGTATGCCTAAGTCAACCCACGAAACGAGCGTGCGGGCACTTAGCCGGCTGGAGTGGCGGGATGCGCAAGTCATGGATCGATCGAGTGCTAGGTGGGCTCAGGCACATCTTCATATTTCTGTCATGCCAATGCCATTTTTATGGCTTGTAAATTCATACAATGGTCCCCTAAGGCTTCATGTGAAGTTTCATGGCAAGACGACCCGTTTTCTATTTTTCATGATTTTTGAAACTTTTTACGGTTCGGGATTTTTTAAAATTTTTTTAGAAGGAGTATTGGCCCCAAATTAGGTAGACGTGATCCTTGTTATTTTTGTTGGCACGCACAAACAAATTCAGCTAAAAGCTCGAAGTGGAGAAGATTTTGTGACCATTTGAAAAAAATGTCCCCATTTCAGACACTTTAATGGCTACTGGGAGCAAACCTATAAAATCTCAAATGCTCTTTAAGGGGGTGTGAGTTCTCGAGGTTTGATGAGGGATAGGGGGACAATATAAGGGCCAAATACCAGCACCCATCGAACATCATGTGCGCACACCCCCCGGCCCCCCCAATCGTCCGAACCATCAATGCCGTCGGTTAGGTTCTCCGGTGATGCTCCGACGATGGTGCCCCGGGCGAAAAAAATGTGGCACCAGCACATGCCCAAGCCCAGCATGTGCACCTTGGCTGAAAATCGAACTTCGGCTAAGGCCTCGACCATCAATGGCACATGATGGCGCATGGTGATGACACACGCATCGACCATCATCGGCACAGGCTGCCCTTTGGTACGGGTGTCACGGGCTCTGACCTTAGACTTAGAATACATGCAGCCTTAGGCTTGGGATCTCCTCCTTTATACCTAAGTCAGCCTAAAACACAAGCGTGCGGGCACTAGAATAATGGGAAGGGCTGATTACACAAGTTAAAGAGAAATAGGATAACAAGATAGAATTCTGGAAATGCTCTTGTATTCACTGAAACAGAAGTGTTTGATGGTGTACAAATAAGGGTGGAGCAACCCTCTATTTATAGCTGAGGCTTCAGCTACACTTAATGGCAATATCCCTAGAATAAAGGCTAAAATCAAGGGATTATACAGATTACAATCAATCAGGATGCTAACTCTTAATTTTCAGGGTCAACCAAATCTGCCAGGATGCTCCTGCTGATCCTGCCTGCTTCCAGAAGCTTCCCTTGCGTGTCCAGCACCTTGGGCCCTTTTAGATGTGGTGCGGGCAGATTGTATGCCAGGCCTTGGTCTCATGGGCTGGTCTGCAAGTGGGGCAGGCGTTCTGAACTCGTTTGCTACGCTTTGCATGCAGATACCTACCAGCACGCCTGGTTTGCGGGCCTCAACCTCTAGCTCGCCTGCTGGTGCGCCTGATGTGCCTGACGCGCCTACCCAAGGTGTGACATTCTCCCCCACCTGATTGCGTAATGCCCTCATTGCATCTTTTGCATGGTACTGCCTGATCTGGTCCCCGAACTGCCATAAGTCATCTGCTGGTTCCCAGCTCACCTCACTGTCTGGAAGTCTCTTCCAAAGCACCAAGTACTCTTGTCTTGGCTGATAGTTCTTTCGCCTCACCTCCCGGTCAGCTATGATGCTGTGGACCTCCTTCTCATATGAGGCCCTTGCTTCCAATGGCGAATGCTTTGACTCTGCCCATCCTGGATCTCCCTTATCCTCATGGAACGGCTTGAGCATGCTCACATGGAACACCGGGTGTACCTTCAATTTGGGTGGCATATCCAGCTTGTAGGCAACCTTGCCTACCCTCTTGACTACTCGAAAATGTCCCTCATACCTCCGAACTAGGCCTTTGTGCAGCCCCCTATGGCGTACAATGGGATGCAGCTTCACCAACACTAAGTCTCCAACCTGGAATTGCACGTCCCGCCTATTCTGGTCTGCCCACTTCTTTGACCTCTTGGATGCCTTGTGTAGACAAACTCTGGGCAAGTCAGTTTGCTCCTGCCATGCCTTGGCAAACTTGTATGCTGCTGGATTCGATCTTGTATAACCCGCAGCACTCAAACCAGGTGTTAGTGGTTGTTGCCCTGTCACAACCTCAAATAGGCTCTGGTTCATTGCCTCGCTCCTTTGCAAGTTGTAGGAAAACTGCGCAACATCTAGCAGCTTTGGCCAGTCCCTTTGTGTGGCACTCACATAGTGCCTGAGGTACACCTCCAATAGTCCATTCACTCATTCTGTCTGCCCATCGGTTTGCGGATGCATGCTAGTGGGAAAGTTCAACTCTGACCCCAACAGCTTGAACAACTTAGTCCAGAACCTGCCCATGAAACGCCCGTCCCGATCACTGACAATGGTCATCGGCACTCCCCAATACTTAACCATGTTCTTAGGAACAACCGAGCTGCCTCCTTGGCTGGGCACTCCTTGGTTGCTGGAATGAAGATTCAATATTTGGAAAACCTATCCACCACTACCATGATGCTTCCAAACCCTTCTACTTTGGGTAGACCGACTATAAAGTCCAGAGAAACACTCTTCCATGGTCGCTAGGGCACTGGCAATGGCTCCAAGAGACCGTCTAGTTTCTTGAGCTCCATCTTGTCCTGTTGGCACACAAGACAAGTTTTCACATAAGCCTCCACATCGTCCCTCATGTGTGGCCAGTAGTATCGATCCTCGATCAGTGCCAAGGTACGGCTCACTCCGGGGTGTCCAGCCCACCTTGAATCATGACATTCTTGCAAAACTTCCTTATAGAGCTTCCCGTACTGCGGCACAAACAGTCTACTGCCCTTGGTGTATAGCAAGCCATCCTGCAACCAAAACCGCCTAGTCTTACCTTGCTGGGTGTACTTCATCAATGCCTTGGCTATAAGATCATGCGCAAGTCCCTCCTTGATGCACGACACCAGTGACCCCTCTGGTTGGCTAATGGCAGCAAGGTTAGCTTTCTTGTTTAGGGTGTCTACCACTAGGTTCGCTCGCCCCGGCTTGTACTCCATCTGGAAATCAAATTCCGCAAGAAAATCTTACCATCTCACCTACTTGGGGATAGCTTCTTTTGTATCTGGAAGTAGCTGGTCGCCACATTGTCCATCCTCACCACGAACTTCGACCCCAACAAGTAAAAGCGCCAAGTGCGCAAGCAGTGCACCACTGCAGTCATCTTCTTCTCTTGGACCATGTACCTACGTTCAGTCTCATTCAGCTTCCTACTCTCGAACACGACCGAACGTCCCTCCTGCATCAATATGCCCCCTATGGCAAAGTTTGATGCATCCTTATGCACCTCATACGGTTTGGCATGGTCTGGCAAGGCCAAGACTGGCTCCTCGATCACAGCTCACTTCAACCTGTCCAAGGCTTCCTGGCACCCTGCGTTCCACTCTTATGCTCTCCCTTTCTTGAGCAAGTCAGTCAATGGCGTGGCTATTGCTGAGTGACCTTTGATAAAGCCCCTATAGTAGTTAACCAGCCCAAGGAATGATCTCAACTCAGTGACCTTGGCTGGCAGTTGCCACTCCAGGATGGCATGTATCTTGCCTTCATCCATGCGTATCTTCCCACCTCCCACTATGTGGCCAAGGAACGGGATCTCCTGTTGGGCAAATAAGCACTTCTCCCTCTTGACAAACAGCTTGTGCGCCCATAACACCTCGAACACCTGTCTCAAGTGGTCTACATATTCTTCCAAAGTTTGGTTGTAGATCACAATGTCATCCAAATAGACCACAACAAACCGATCAAGGAATGACTGAAGTACCTTATTCGTAAGGGTACAGAATGTTGCTAGGGTGTTCGTGAGTCTGAAAGGCATCACCAAGAACTCATACGAACCATACCTAGTGACACATGCTATTTTTGGCTCATCTCCCTTCGTGATCCTGACTTGATAGTAGCCTGACCTCAAATCTAGCTTGGTGAACCATCTTGCGCACCCAAGTTGATCGAACAAGTCCGTAATGAGTGGGATGGGGTACTTGTTCTTGATGGTCAGCTTGTTCAAAGCTCGATAGTCTATGCATAGTCACAATGACCCATCATGCTTGTGCTGAAATAGAATCAGTGCACCATAGGGTACTTTCGATAGCCTGATGAAGCCAGCATCAACTAACTCTTGAGCTACTTCATCAACTCCTCTAACTCTGGTGGAGACATTCAGTAAGGGCCTTTAGCTGGTGGCTTCACCATCAAACACCAGCTCAATCTTGTGGTCCACCTCCTTCTTAGGTGGTAGCTTGCTAGGTAGCTTTACGGGCATCACATCACTAAAGGTCTTCAGCACCTTTAGCACCTCCAAGGGTGACTTGGTCTCCTTCTCCCTTGGCTCATCATATTTCAAGGCTGCCAAGAACGTGTCTTCTTTTCTGCTTACCACCTTGGCAAATCGGAATGATTGACACCACCTACAACCTAACTCCAGACCTTCTCCTCAATGGCACTAGGCATTGGCACAGTGCATCCAAGATGCAAACACAATCGGTAAAAGGCACAAGGAGGGCGTTAATCCGAACAAGGAAATCCAACCCAATCACAAACTCATAGTCATCAAGGGTATTACCTCTATGGCCTCCTTGCTTTTCCAGTCTCCAAGCTGTAACTCCACTCCCCGTGCTACTCCAATGGCTGGAACCTCCTTGGAGTTCACCGTTTTAATGGTACCAGTCTTTTTTTGCACCTTTAGTCTGAGCTTTTGGGCTCCATCACCTAAAATAAAAAGATGTGAGGCACCTGTGTCCACCAGTACGCTCACCTTCTGACCCGTAACCATCAGATCCGTAAATATCAAGCCCTTTGGCTTGCGACTCCCCTTACTCTAGACAGCATGCTAGTGGCTCTCGATCCCCCTTTACTTTTCACTTGCATGCTGGTGGCTCCCTCTCGCCATCCTTGGTTGAACGATCTCGTTCTCCATCCTTGGACTCCTGATCATGGTCCTTCCCCTTGGACTACTTCTTTTGGTCCCTATCATCCCTACCCTTACCCTTGGGCTTGGTAGACTCGAACTTGTTTAGAGGCTTGAACTCTATCAAGGCCTCAGCAGTAGTCATGGCTTTAGCCAAGTCATGAACTCCCCTCTTTTGTAGCTCATGCTTCACCCATGGCTTCAGCCCATCCATGAAAGTAAATAAGGTGTCCTTTTCACCAAGATTCGAGATTTGTAGCATCAGTTCAGAGAATTTCTAGACATACTCCCTTATGTCCCCTTGCTGGCTTAGTCTGCGCAACTTTGCCCGTACCTTATCATCAGTATACTCTGGGTAAAATTGTTCTCTAAACTCCTTTTGGAACTCTGCCCAGGTTCCAATCTTGGTGCTTCCATGCCTGACATCATCATACCTGTGCCTCCACCACATAAGGCTACATCAGTGAGATACATAGCAGCGGTGCTTACCTTTATTGCCTCATCTTGCACGTCCATGGCCTGGAAGTACTGCTCCATACCCTAAAGGTAGTTGTCTACTTCTTTAGCTGCCCTAGTCCCCTTGAACTCCTTAGGCTTGGGGACCTCCAATCTAGATTTGGACACTCCGGCAAACATGCCATTCCCAATGGCAGTCTTGCAAGCAACAAAGTCACTGGTAAGCTCTTCCATCCACTGGTGCATGGCCTCCATGCCATCACGAAAGGTCAGCACTTCAGCCTCCAAGGCCTTATTCTTCTGGGTGATCACGTTTATGCCTTTGTTGAGAGCAGCTTCCAACTCACTTTGGATCTCCTCCCCCATGGAGTCTAACAATGCAATGTAAGTCTCTACTTCCTCAAGCTTCTCCCCCATGTCGTCCATGGTCACCTCCACCATGGCCAGCCTACCGTCCATGGTAGACCAGATATCTCTAGAACTGGCTTTCTTACCTCTTTCACACCTATGCTCCTGGGCCTCTAGTTGTTGGCTAGCAACGTCGCTTTGGGATGCCATCTCCTCAATCATGATCTAACCTGCACACCACAAACATGCATAATCAAACTTGCTCTGATACCAACTGTCACGGGCTCTGACCTCAGACTCAGAATCCGTGAGGCCTTAGGCTTGAAATCTCTTCCTTTATGCCTAAGCCAGCCTAAAACACAAGCGTGCAGGCATTAGAACAATGGGAAGGGCTGATTACGCAAGTTAAAGAGAAACAGGATAACAAGACAGAATTCTAGAAATGCTCTTGTATTCACTGAAACAGAAGTGTTTGATGGTGTACAAATGAGGGTGGAGTATCCCTCTATTTATAGTTGAGGCTCCAGCTACACTTAATGGCAATATCGCTAGAATAAAGGCTAAAATCAAGGGATTATACAGATTACAATCAATCAGGATGCTAACTTCTAATTTTCAGTGTCAACCAAATCTACCAAGATGCTCCTACTGATCCTGCCTGCTTCCAAAAGCTTCCCTTGTGTGTCCAGCACCTTGGGCCCTTCTGGATGTGGTGCAGGTAGCTTGTATGCCAAGCCTTGGTCTCACGGGTTAGCCTGCAAGTTGGGCAGGCGTTCTGAACTAGTTTGCAAGGCTTTGCACGCAGATACCCTCCAACACGCCTGGTCTGCGGGCCTCAACCTCTGGCTCGCTTGATGTGCCTGGCACACCTGCCCAAGGTGTGACACGAGCACTTACCTCAACCGCCATCGGCACAAGCTGGGCCCTAGTGTGAACGGTTGCCTCAACCACCATCAGCACAAGATGGCCCCTGGTGGGGGCGATTGCATCGAACACCATCGGCACATGCTGGGCTGTGGTGCGGGCGATTGCCTCGACCACTATCAGCACATGTTGAGCCCCAATCAACCCCCAAAATGAGCATGCGAGCATCGAACCGACCGCTGGGGGTGAGATGCACGAGCCGACCAAGGATCCCGCTACTGGTCCCCCTCGGTTGTTACCCTAAACGCCGTCGATAGCCTCTGGCCCTTGGTTGGCCGAGACCAGGAATGCACTATGTATCCCTAAGTCAACCCACGAAATGAGCGTATGGGTGCTTAGCTGACCAGAGAGCCAGAATGCACAAGTCAAAGATCGACCCAGTCCCCCTCTGCGTACTACTGATCCCCTACGGGACTTTCGGTCCGATTAGGGCGTAGACCGGGAATGAACACCGTATGCTTAGACTGGGAATGGACTCCGTATGCCTAAGTCAACCCATTAAATGACCTTACGGGTGCTGAGCCGATCGAGGAGGCATAATACTCAAGCCGGGGATCAGCCTAATCCCCCTCTACGTGCTATCGGTCCTGCTATCACAACCCTTGGTCCGGCTAGGGCTTAGACATGGAATGAACTCCGTATGCCTAAGCTAACCCATGAAATGAGTGTGCGGGCGTTCAACCGGCCGGAGAGGCAGAATGCACAATTCGGGGAGCATCTCAGTCCCCCCTGCGTGCTGTCGATCCTGCTGTTGGTTCTGCTGTCGCAACCCTCGGTCCAGTCTGATCTTAGACTGAGAATGAACTCTGTATTCTTAGATTGGGGATGAACTCTGTATGCCTAAGTCAACCCATGAAACGAGCTTACGGGCACTCAACCGACCAGAGAGGCAGGATGCGCAAGCCAGGGATCGACCCGATCCCCTCTGCGTATTACCGATCCCGCTGCGGGTCTTACTGCTGTAACCCTCATTTTCGCCTGATCTTAGACTGGGAGTGCACTATGTATGGCTAAGTCAACCCACGAAACGAGCGTGTGGGCACTTAGCCGGCCGGAGAGGCGGGATGCGCAAGCCATGGATCGATCGAGTGGTAGGTGGGTTTAGGTGTATCTTCATATTTCTGCCATGCCAATGCCATTTTTATGGCTTGTAAATTCATACAATGGTCCCCTAAGCCTTGATGTGAAGTTTCATGGCAAGACGACCCGTTTTCTATTTTTCACGATTTTTGAAACTTTTTGCGGTTCGAGATTTTTTAAAATTTTTTTAGGAGTTTTTGCCCCAAAGTTGGTAGATGTGGTCGTTGTATTTTTGTTGGCACGCACAAACAAATTCAGCTAAAAACTCGAAGTGGAGAAGATTTTGTGACCGTTCGAAAAAAATGTCTCCATTTTAGACACTTTTATGGCTACTGGGAGCAAACTGATAAAATCTCAAATGCTCTTTAAGGGGGTGTGAGTTCTCGAGGTTTGATGAGGGATAGGGGGCCAATATAAGGGCCAAGTACCAGCACCCATCGCACATCATGTGCGCACACCCCTCAGCCCCCCAATCGCCGAAACCCCCAATGCCGCCGGTTAGGTTCTCCGGCGATGCTCTGACGATGGTGCCCCAGGCGAAAAAAATGTGGCACCAGCAAATGCCCGTGCCCAGCATGTGCACTGCGGCTCAAAATTGAACTTCGGCCAAGGCCTCAACCATCAATGGCACATGATGGCGCATGGTGATGGCACATGCATCGACCATCATCAGTATAGGCTGCCCTTTGGTACGGGCACTTGTCTCGACTGCCGTTGACACAAGCTCGGCCCTAGTGCGGGCGGTTGCCTCGATCACCATTGGCACATGCTGACCCTTGGTGCGGGCGATTGCATCGACCACCATCAGCACAAGATGGCCCCTAGTGCGGGCGGTTGCATCGACCACCATCGGCACATGCCAAGCCCCGGTCGGCCTTCCGAAATGAGCGTACGGGCACCGGACCGACTGCTTGGGGTAGGATGTGCGAGCCGACCAAGGATCCCACTGCTGGTCCCCCTCAATTGTTGCCCCAAATGTCATCGATAGCCTCTGGCCTTTGGTTGGTCGAGACCGAGAATGCACTACGTATGCCTAAGTCAACCCATGAAACGAGCATGTGGGCGCTCATCCGACATGAGAGCCAGAATGCGTAAGTCAAGGATTGGCCCAATCCCCCTTTGCATTTTGCCGATCTCACTGCGGGTCCCTCGGTCCGATTGGGGCTTAGATCAGGAATGAACTTCGTATGCCTAAGTTAACCCACGAAACTAGCATACGGGCAATCAGTCGACCGGAGAGACAGGATGCACAAGCTGAGGATTAGCCCGATCTCGCTCTGCATGCTACTGTCGATCTGATCTTAGACAGGGAATGAACTCCGTATGCTTAGACAGGGAATGATCTCCGTATCCCCCTCTACGTGCTGCCGGTCCTCACTGCCATAACCCTCGGTTCAGCTGGGGCTTAGACATGGAATGAACTCCGTATGCCTAAGCCAACCCACGAAACCAATGTGCGGGCGCTCAGCCGGTTGGAGAGGCAAAATGCGCAAGCCGAGGATTGACCTGATCCCCCCTACGTGCTGTCGATCTTGCTACTGGACCTGCTACCACAACCCTCGATCCGGTCTGATCTTAGACTGGGAATGAACTCCATATGCTTATACTGGGGATGAACTCCGTATGCCTAAGTCAACCCACGAAACGAGCATGCGGGTGCTCAGTTGGCCAGAGAGGCAAGATGCGTAAGTCGAGGATTGACCCGGTCCCCTCTGCGTGCTGTCAATCCCTCTACGGGTCCTGCTGCCGTAACCCTTGGTTCGGTCTAATCTTACACTGGGAGTGCACTACGTATGCCTAAGTCAACCCATGAAATGAGCATGCGGGCACTTAACTGGCCGGAGAGGCAGCATGCGAAAGCCATGGATCGGTCGAGTAGTAGGTGGGTTCAGGCACATCTTCATATTTCTACCATGCCAATGCCATTTTTATTGCTTGTAAATTCATACAATGGTCCCCTAAGCCTTCATGTGAAGTTTCGTGGCAAGATGACCCGTTTCCTATTTTTCACGATTTTTGAAACTTTTTACGGTCCGAGATTTTTTAAAATTTTTTTAGAAGGAGTTTTCAACCCAAATTTGGTAGACATGATCCTTGTATTTTTGTTGGCACGCATAAACACATTCAGCTAAAAACTCGAAGTGGAGAAGATTTTGTGACCGTT
This sequence comes from Durio zibethinus, assembly GCF_002303985.1. The sequence continues at coordinate 2,239,893 of NW_019167971.1, read as the reverse complement.
TCAAAAAAATGTCCCCATTTCAGACACTTTAATGGCTACTGGGAGCAAACCTATAAAATCTCAAATGCTCTTTAAGGGGGTGTGAGTTCTCGAGGTTTGATGAGAGAAAGGGGGCCAATATAAGGGCCAAGTACCAGCACCCATCACATATCATGTGCGCACACCCCTCGGCCCCCCAATCGTCGGAACCCCTAATGTCGCCGGTTAGGTTCTCTAGTGATGCTCCGGTGATGGTGCCCCGGGCAAAAAAAATGTGGCACCAGCACATGCCCGAGCCCAGCATGTGCACCGTGGCTCAAAATTGAACTTCAACCAAGGCCTCGACCATCAATGGCACATGATGGCGCATGGTGATCCCACATGCATCGACCATCATCGGTACAGGCCGCACTTTGGTACGGGCACTTGCCTCGACCGCCATTCGTACAAGCTGGGCCTTGGTGCGAGCGGTTGCCTCGACCACCATTGGCACAAGATGGCCCCTGGTGCGGCCGGTTGCATCGAACACCATCGGCACATGCTGGGTCGTGGTGTAGGCGGTTGCCTCAACCACCATCGGCACATGCCGAGCCCCGATCGGCCCCTGAAACAGCGTGCGAGCACCGAACCGACCACTGGGGGTTGGATGCCCTAGCTGACCAAGGATCCCACTATTGGTCCCCCTCAGTTGTTGCCCCAAATGCCATCGATAGCCTCTGGCCCTTGGTTGGTCGAGACCGAGAATGCACTACGTATGCCTAAGTCAACCAATCAAACGAGCGTACGGGAGCTCAACCGATCGGAGACCCAGAATGCATAAGCTGAGGATCAGCCCGGTGCCCCTCTGTGTGCTACTGATCTCACTGTGGGTCCCTCGGTCCGAGTGGGGCTTAGATCGAGAATGAACTCTGTATGCCTAAGTCAACCCACGAAACGAGCGTGCGGGTGCTCAGCCGGTCGGAGAGGCAGGATGCGTAAGTCGAGGATCGACCCAGTCCCTCTTTGCATGCTGCTATCGATCCCCCTGTCAGTCTGATCTTAGACTGGGAATGAACTCTGTATGCCTAAGTCAACCCATGAAATGAGCGTACGGGCGCTCAGCCAATTGGAGAGGCATAACGCGTAAGCCGAGGATCAGCCCAGTCCCCCTCTGCGTGCTATCGGTCCCACTGCCACAACCCTCGATCCGACTGGGGCTTAGACATGGAATGAACTCCATATGCCTAAGCCAACCCATGAAATGAGCATGCGGGCGCTCAACCGACTGGAGAGATAGAATGCGTAAGCCGGGGATCGACCCGATCCCCCCTACGTGCTGTCGATCCTGCTGCTAGTCTGACTGCCGTAACCCTCGGTTCGGTCTGATCTTAGACTGGGAGTGAACTCCGTATGCTTAGACTGGAGATGAACTCCGTATGCCAAAGTAAACCCATAAAACAAGCGTATGGGTGCTCCGTCGGCCAGAGAGGTAGGATGTGTAAGCTGGGATCAACCCGATCCCCTCTGCATGCTGCCGAACCTGCTGTAGGTCCTACTGCCGCAACCCTTGGTCCGGTCTGATCTTAGACTGGCAACGCACTACGTATGCCTAAGTCAACCCATGAAACGAGCGTGTGGGCACTTAGCCGGCAGGAGAGGCGGGATGCGCAAGCCGTGGATCGATCGAGTGGTAGGTGGGTTCAGGCACATCTTGATATTTTTGCCATGCCAATGCCATTTTTATGGCTTGTAAATTCATACAATGGTCCCCTAAGCCTTCATGTGAAGTTTCGTGGCAAGACGACCCGTTTTCTATTTTTCGTGATTTTTGAAACTTTTTGCGGTTTAGGATTTTTTAAAATTTTTTTAGAAGGATTTTTGCCTCAAATTTGGTAGACGTGATCCTTGTATTTTTGTTGGCATGCACAAAAAAATTCAGCTAAAAACTCGAAGTGGAGAAGATTTTGTGACCATTTGAAAAAAATGTCCCCATTTCAGACACTTTAATGGCTACTGGGAGCAAACCTATAAAATCTCAAATGCTCTTTAAGGGGGTGTGAGTTCTTGAGGTTTGATGAGGGAGAGGGGGCCAATATAAGGGCCAACTACCAGCACCCATCCCACATCATGTGCGCACACCCCTCGGTCCCCCCAATCGTCGGAACCCCCAATGCCACCGGTTAGGTTCTCCGACGATGCTCCGGCGATGGTGCCCTGGGTGAAAAAACTGTGGCACCAGCACATGCCTGAGCCCAGCATGTGCACCGTGGCTCAAAATCAAACTTCGGCCAAGGCCTCGACCATCAATGGCACATGATGGCATATGGTGATGGCACATGCATCGACCATCATCGGCACAAGCTACCTTTTGGTACGAGCACTTGCCTCGACCGCCATCGGCACAAGCTGGGCTCTGGTGCGGGCGATTGCCTCAACCACCATCGACACATGCCGAGCCCCAGTCGGCCCCTTAAACGAGTGTGTGGGCATCGAACCGACCGCTGGGGGTGGGATACGTGAGCAGACCAAGGATCCCGCTGCTGGTCCCCCTTGATTGTTGCCCCAAACACCGTCGATAGCCTCTGGCCCTTGGTTGGTCGAGATCGAGAAAGCACTACGTATGCTTAACTCAACCCATGAAATGACGGTGTGGGCACTCAACTGGTCAGAGAGCCAGAATGCGCAAGCCAACGATCGACCCGGTCCCCCTCTGCATGCTACTACCAGTTCGATCTTAGACTGGGAATGAACTCTGCATGCTTAGACTGGGAATGAACTCCGTATGGCTAAGTCAACCCATGAAATGAGCGTGTGGGTGCTCAACTGGTCGGAGAGGCATAATGCGCAAGCCAAGGATTGGCCCGATCCCCCTCTGCGTGCTGTCAGTCCCGTTGCCACAACCCTCGGTCAGGCTGGGGCTTAAACATGGAATGAACTCCGTATGCCTGAGTTAACCCACGAAATGAGAGTGCGGGTGCTCAGTTGGCCGAAGAGGTAGGATACGAAAGTCGAGGGTCGACCCAGTCCCCCTCTCCGTGCTGCTATCGGTCCGATCTTAGACTGGGAATGAACTCCATATGCTTAGACTGGGAATGAACTCCATATGCCTAAGTCAATCCATGAAACAAGCGTGCGGGTGTTGAGCTGACCGGAGAGGCATAATGCGTAAGCTGAGGATCAGCCAGATCCCCCTCTGCGTGCTACCGGTTCCGTTGCCACAACCCTCAGTCCGGCTGGGGCTTAAACATGGAATGAACTCCGTATGCCTAAGCCAACCCACGAAACGAGCGTGTGGGCGTTCAGTCGGCCGGAGAGGCAGAATGTGCAAGCCGAGGATCGACTCGATCCCCCCTACGTGCTGCTAATCCTGCTACTGGTCTTGTTGCCGCAACCCTCAGTCTGGTTCGATCTTAGACTGGGAATGAACTCCGTATTCTTAGATTGGGGATGAACTCCGTATGCCTACGTCAACCCACGAAAAGAGCGTGCGAGCGCTCAGCCGGCCAGAGAGGCAGGATGCGCAAGTCGAGAATCGACCCGTTCCCCTCTGTATGCTGTCGATCCCGCTATGGGTCCTACTGCTCAACCCTCAGTACAGTCTGATCTTAGACTGGTAGCGCACTACATATGCCTAAATCAACGCACAAAACAAGCGTGCGGGCATTTAGCCGATCGGAGAGGCGAGATGCGCAAGCCATGGATCGATCGAGTGGTAGGTGGGTTCAGGAACATCTTCATATTTTTGCCTTGCCAATGCCATTTTTATGGCTTGTAAATTCATACAATGGTCCCCTAAGCCTTCATGTGAAGTTTCGTTGCAAGACGACCCGTTTTCTATTTTTCATGATTTTTTAAACTTTTTACGGTTCGGGATTTTTTTAAATTTTTTTAGAAGGAGTTTTGGCCCAAAATTTGGTAGACATGATGCTTGTATTTTTCTTAGCACGTACAAACAAATTCAGTGAAAAACTCGAAGTGGAGAAGATTTCGTGACCATTTGAAAAAAATGTCCCCATTTCAGACACTTTAATGGCTACTGGGAGCAAACCTATAAAATCTCAAATGCTCTTTAAGAGGGTGTGAGTTCTTGAGGTTTGATAAGGGATAGGGGGGCAACATAAGGGCCAAGTACCAGCACCCATCGCACATCATGTGTGCACACCCCCGGCCCCTCGAATGGCCGAAACCCCCAAAGCCGTCGGTTAGGTTCTTCGGCGGTGCTCCGGTGATGGTGCCCCGGGCAAAAAAAATGTGGCACCAGCACATGCCCGAGCCCAGCATGTGCACCGTGGCTCAAAATCAAACTTCGGCCAAGGCCTCGACCATCAATGGCACATGGTGGTGCATGGTGATGGCACATGATGGCGCATGGTGATGGCACATGCATCGACCATCATCGACACAGGCTGCCCTTTGGTACGGGTACTTGCCTCGACCGCCATCGGCACAAGCTGGGCCTTGGTACGGGTAGTTGCATCGAACACCATCGGCACATGCTGGGTCGTGGTACGGGCGGTTGCCTCGACCACCATTGACACATGCCGAGCCCCGATCAGCCTTTGAAACGAACGTGCAAGCACAGAACCGACCACTGGGGAAAGGATGCACGAGCCGACCAAGGATAGAACCGCTAGTCCCCCTCGGTTGTTACCCCAAATGCCATTGATAGCCTCTGGCCCTTAGTTGGTCGAGACCGAGAATGCACTACGTATGCCTAAGTCAATCCATGAAATGAGCGTGCGGGCGCTCAGCCAGTCGGAGATCCAGAATACGCAAGCCGAGGATCGGCCCGATCCCCCTCTTCGTGCTGTCGATCCCACTGCGGGTCCCTTGGTCCAGTTGGGGCTTAGACTGGGAGTGAACTCCGTATGGCTAAGTCAACCCATGAAACAAGCGTGCGGGCACTCAACCGGCTGAAGAGGTAGGATGTGCAAGCCGAGGATCAGCCCGATCCCTCTCTGCGTGTTGCTGTCAATTCTGTTGCCAGTCCGATCTTAGACTGGGAATGAACTCTGTATGCTTAGACTGGGAATGAACTCCGTATGCCTAAGTCAACCCACGAAATGAGCATGCGGGCACTGAGCCGATCGGAGAGGCATAATGCGCAAGCCAGGGATCGGGCCCATCCCCCTCTGCGTGCTGTCGGTTCCACTGCCAGAACCCTTGGTTCGACTGGGGCTTAGACATGGAATGAACTCCGTACGCCTAAACCAACCCACAAAACGAGCATGCGGGCGCTCAACCAGCCAGAGAGGTAGAATACGTAAGTCGAGGATCGGCTCGATCCCCCCTACGTGCTGCTGATCCTGTAGCTAGTCCTGCTACCGTAACCCTCGGTCCGGTCCGATCTTAGACTGGGAGTGAACTCCTTATGCTTAGACTGGGGATGAACTCCGTATGCCTAAGTCAACTCATGAAACGAGCATGCGGGCGCTCAGCTGGCTAGAAAGGTAGGATGGGCAAGCCGGGGATCGACCCGCTGCGGGTCCTACTGTCGCAACCTTCGGTCCAGTCCGATCTTAGACTGGGAGCACACTACATATGCCTACGTCAACCCATGGAAGGAGCGTGCGAGCACTTAGCCGACCGAAGAGGCGGGATGCGCAAGCCGTGGATCGATCGAGTGGTAGGTGGGTTCAGGCACATCTTCATATTCTGCCATGCCAATGCCATTTTTATGGCTTGTAAATTCATACAATGGTCCCCTAAGCCTTCATGTGAAGTTTCATGGCAAGATCACCCGTTTTCTATTTTTCACAATTTTTTAAACTTTTTACGGTTCGGGATTTTTTAAAATTTTTTTGGAAGGTGTTTTGGCCCAAAATTTGGTAGACATGATGCTTGTATTTTTCTTGGCACGTACAAACAAATTCAACTAAAAACTCGAAGTGGAGAAGATTTTGTGACAGTTGGAAAAAAATGACCCCATTCTATACACTTTAATGGCTACTGGAATGCACCATGTATGCCTAAGTCAACCCATGTGGCACCAGCACATGCCCAAGCCTAGCATGTGCACCGTGGCTTAAAATCAAACTTCAGCCAAGGCTTCGACCATCAATGGCACTTGATGGCACATGTTGATGGCACATGCATAGACCACATCGGCACAGGTTGCCCTTCGGTACGGGCACTTGCCTCGACCGCCATCGGCATAGGCTGGGCCCTGGTGCGGGCGGTTACCTCGACCACCATTGGCACAGGCTGGGCCCTGGTGCTGGCACCTGGTGTAGGATGTTGCATTGAACAACATCGACACATGCTGGGCCATGGTGCGGGCGATTACCTTGACCACCATTGGCACATGCCGAGCCTCGGTCAACCCTCGAAATGAGTGTACGGGCATCGAACCGATCGCTGCGGGTGGGATGCACGAGCCGACCAAGGATCCTGCTACTGGTCCCCCTCGGTTGTTGCCCTAAACAACGTCGATAGCCTCTGGCCCTTGGTTGGTCAAGACCGGGAATGAACCACATATACCTAAGTCAACCCATGAAACGAGCGTACGGGCTCTCAGCCGATCGAAGAGCCAGAATGTGCAAGTCGAGGATTGGGTCAGTCCCCCTCTACATGCTGCCGATCCTACTACGGGTCCCTCAGTCCGGTTGGGGCTTAGACCGGGAATGAACTCCGTATGCCTAAGTCAACACACGAAACGAGCGTACGGGCGCTTAGCCTACCGGAGAGGTAGGATGCGTAAACCAAGAATCGGCTCGATCCCCCTCTGCATGCTATCAACCCTGCTGCTGGTCCTGCTACTACAACCCTCGGTCCAATCCGATCTTAGACTGGGAATGAACTCCGTATGCTTAGACTGGGGATGAACTCCGTATGCCTAAGTCAGCCCACGAAATGAACGTGTGGGCGCTCAACCGGCCAGAGAGATAGGATGCGCAAGCTGGGTATCGACCCTATCCCCTCTACGTGCTACCAATCCCACTGTGGGTCCTACTACCACAACCCTCGGTCCAGTCCAATCTTAGACTGGGAACGCACTACGTATGCCTAAGTCACCCCACGAAACGAGCGTGCGGGCACTTAGCCGATCGGAGAGGCGTGATGTGCAAGCCCTGGATCGATCGAGTGGTAGGTGGGTTCAGGCACATCTTCATATTTCTACCATGCCAATTCCATTTTTATGGCTTGTAAATTCATACAGTGGTCCCCTAAGCCTTCATGTGAAGTTTCATGGCAAGACGACTTGTTTTTTATTTTTCATGATTTTTGAAACTTTTACAATTCGAGATTTTTTAAAAATTTTTTAGAAGGAGTTTTGGCCCCAAATTTGGTAGACGTAATCCTTGTATTTTGGTTGGCACGCACAAACAAATTCAGCTAAAAATTTGAAGTGGAGAAGATTTTGTGACCGTTTGAAAAAAATGTCCCCATTTCAGACATTTTAATGGCTACAGGGAGCAAACCTATAAAATCTCAAATGCTCTTTAAGGGGGTGTGAGTTCTCGAGGTTTGATGAGGGATAGGGGGCCAATATAAGGGCCAAGTACCAGCACCCATCGCACAACATGTGTGCACACCCCCCGACCCCCCTAATCGTCAGAACCCCCAATGCCGTCGGTTAGGTTCTCTGGCAATGCTCTGGCGATGGTGCCACAAGAAAAAAAAATGTGTCACCAGCACATGCCTGAGCCCAGCATGTGCACCGTGGCTCAAAATTGAACTTCGGCCAAGGCCTCAACCATTAATGGCACATGATGGCACATGCTGATGGCACATGCATCGACCATCATCGGCACAGGTTGCCCTTTGGTACGGGCACTTGCCTCGACTGTCATCGACACAAGCTGGGCCTTGATGCAGGCGGTTGCCTCGACCAACATCAGCACAAGATGTACCCTGGTATGGGCGGTTGCATCGAACACCATCGGCACATGCTAGGCCGTGGTGCGGGTGGTTGCCTCGACCACCATCGGCACATGTCGAGCCCCGGTCGGTCCCCGGAACGAGCGTGCGACCACTAAACCGACCACTGGGGGAGGGATATGTGAGCCAACCAAGGATCTCACTGCTGGTCCCCCTCGGTTATTGACCCAAACGCTGTCGATAGCCTCTGGCCCGTGATTGGTCGAGATCGAGAATGCACTACGTAGGCCTAAGTCCACCCATGAAATGAGCGTGCAGGCATTCAGCCAGTCGGAGAGCCAAAATAAGAAAGTCAAGGATCGACCCGGTCCCCTCTGCGTGCTGCCAATCCCGCTACGAGTCCCTCGATCTAGTTGGGCTTAGACCAAGAAAAAACTCCGTATGCCTAAGTTAACCCATGAAACGAGCGTGCGGGCACTCAGCCAGCTAGAGAGGTAGGATACGCAAGTCGAGGTTCGACTCGATCCCCTTCTGTGTGCTGTTGTCGATCCCGCTACCGGTTCGATCTTAGACTGGGAATGAACTCCTTATGCTTAGATTGGGAATGAACTTTGTATGCCTAAGTCAACCCATGAAACGAGCGTGTGGCGGTTGAACCGATCAGAAGGCATAATGTGCAAGCTGAGGATCAACCCGATCCCCCTCTATGTGCTATTGGTCCCGCTACCACAACCCTCAGTCCGGCTGGGGCTTAGACATGGAATGAATTCCATATGCCTAAGCCAACCCATGAAACGAGCGTGCGGGCGCTCAACCAGTCGGAGAGGCAGAATGCACAAGTCGAGGGTCGACTCGGTCCCCCCTTGCATGCTGTCGATCCTACTGCTGGTCCTGCTGTCGCAACCTTTGGTCTGGTCTAATCTTACACTTGGAATGAACTTTGTATGCTTAGACTGGGGATGAACTCTGTATGCCTAAGTAAACCCACGAAATGAGCGTACGAGCGCTCAACCGATCAGAGAGGTAGGATGCATAAGCCGAGGATCGACCCGATCCCCTCTGCGTACTGTCGATCCCGCTGCGGGTCTTGCTACCATAACCCTCGATTCGGTCCAATCTTAGACTGGGAATGCACTACGTATGCCTAAGTCAACACACGAAATGAGCATACGGGCACTTAGCCGACCAAAGAGGCGGGATGCGCAAGCCATGGATCGATCAAGTGGTAGGTGTGTTCAGGCACATCTTCATATTTTTGCCGTGCCAATGCTACTTTTATGGCTTGTAAATTCATACAATGGTCCTCTATGCCTTCATGTGAAGTTTCGTGGCAAGACGACCCATTTTCTATTTTTCATGATTTTTGAACCTTTTTATGGATCGAGATTTTAGAAGGAGTTTTGGCCCCAAATTTGGTAGACATGATGCTTGTATTTTTGTTGGCACGCAGAAAAAAATTCAGCTAAAAACTCGAAGTGGTGAAGATTTTTGACCGATTTGAAAAAAATGTCTCCATTTCAAACACTTTAATGGCTACTGGGACCAAACCTATAAAATCTCAAATACTTTTTAAGGGGGTGTGAGTTCTCGAGGTTTGATGAGGGATAGGGGGCCAATATATGGGCCAAGTACCAACACCAATCGCACATCATGTGCGCACACCTCCCCGCCCCTCTAATCATCGGAACCCCCAATGTCGCCGGTTAGGTTCTTCGGTGATGCTCCAGCGATGGTGCCCCGGGGGAAAAAAATGTGGCACCAGCACATGCCCGAGCCCAGCATGTGCACCATGGCTCAAAAGCAAACTTTGACTAAGACCTCGACCATCAATGGCATATGATGGCGCATGGTGATGGCACATGCATCGACCATCATCGGTATAGGCTGCCCTTTGGTACAGGCACTTGCCTCGACTGCCATTAGCATAAGCTGGGCCCTGGTGCGGGCGGTTGCCTTGATCACCATCTACACATGCCAGCCCTTGGTGCGGGCAATTGCCTCGACCACCATCGGCATAAGATGGCCCCTAGTACGGGCGGTTGCATAAAACACCATCGGCACATGCTGGGCCGTGGTGCGGGCAGTTGCCTCGACCACCATCGGCACATGTCGAGCCCCAATCAGCCCTTGAAACGAGTGTGTGGGCACCGAACCGACCACTGGGGGTGGGATGCACGAGAAGACCAAGGATCCCGTTGCTGGTCCCCCTTGGTTGTTGCCCAAAACGTCGTCGATAACCTCTGGCCCTTGGTTGGTCGGGATCGGGAATGCACTACGTATGCCTAAGTCAACCCATGAAACGAGCGTACGGGCGCTCAATTGATTGGAGAGCCAGAATGCATAATTCGAGGATCGACTCGATCCCCTTCTATGCGCTGTTGATCCCGCTATGGGGCCCTCAATCTGGTTAGGGCTTAAACCGAGAATGAACTCTGTATGCCTAGGTCAACCCATGAAAGGAGCATGCGGGCGCTCTGTTGGTCGGAGAGGCAGGATGTGCAAGCCGAGGATCGACTCGATCCCCCTCTGCGTGCTGCTGTCGGTCCGATCTTAGACTAGAAATGAACTCCGTATGCTTAGACCGAGAATGAACTCCGTATGCCTAAGTCAACCCACGAAACGAGTGTACGGGCATTGAGCCGACTGGAGAGGCATAATGCACAAGCCAGAGATCGACCCAGTCCCCCTCTACGTGCCGCCAGTCCTACTGCCACAACCCTCGGTCCGATTGGGGCTTAGACATGGAATGAACTTCGTATGCCTAAACCAACCCACAAAATGAGCGTGCGGGCCCCCAGTCGACCGAAGAGGTAGAATGCATAAGCTGGGGATCGGCTCGGTCCCCCCTACGTGTTGTCGATCCTGCTACTGGTCCTACTGCTGCAACCATCTGTCCGATTTGATCTTACACTGGAATGAACTCCGTATGCTTAGACTGCGGATGAACTCCGTATGTCTAAGTTAAACTATGAAACAAGCATGCGGGCGCTCAGCCGGCCAGAGAGGTAGGATGCACAAGCCGAGGATTGACCCAGTCCCCTTTGTATGCTATCGATCCCGCTGCGTATGCCTAAGTTAACCCACGAAACGAGCGTGCGGGCACTTAGCCGGCCAGAGAAGCGGGATGCGCAAGCCGTGGATTGATCGAGTGGTAGGTGGGTTCAGGCACATCTTCATATTTCTGCTATGCCAATGCCATTTTTATGGCTTGTAAATTCATACAATGGTCCCCTAAGCCTTCATGTGAAGTTTCGTGGCAAGATGACCTGTTTTCTATTTTTCTTGATTTTTTAAGCTTCTTACGGTTCAAGATTTTTTTTAATTTTTCTAGAAGGAGTTTTGGCCCTAAATTTGGTAGATGTGATCCTTGTATTTTTGTTGGCACGCATAAACAAATTCAGCTAAAAACTCGAAGTGGAGAAGATTTTGTGACCGTTTGAAAAAAATGTCCCCATTCTAGACACTTTAATGGCTACTGGGAGCAAACCTATAAAATCTCAAATGCTCTTTAAGGGGGTGTGAGTTCTCGAGGTCTGATGAGGGAGAGGGGGCCAATATAAGGGCCAAGTACCAGCACCCATCGCATGTCATGTGCGCACACCCCTGGCCCCCCCAATCGTCGGAACCCCTAATGCAATCGGTTAGGTTCTCCGGTGATGCTCTGACGATGGTGCCCCGAGCGAAAAAAATGTGGCACCAGCACATGCCGGAGCCCAGCATGTGCACCGTGGCTCAAAATCAAACTCGACCAAGGCCTCGACCATCAATGGCACATGATGGTGCATGGTGATGGTACATGCATTGACCATCATCGGCACAGGCTGCCCTTTGGTACGGGCATTTGCCTCAATCTTCATCGGCACAAGTTGGGCCCTGGTGCAGGCGGTTGCCTCAACCACCATCGGCACAAGATGGCCCCTTGTGCGGGCAATTGCATCGAACTCCATCAGCACATGCTGGGCCGTGGGGCGGGCGATTGCCTCGACCATCATCGACACATGCCGAGCCCTGGTCGGCCTTCGGAACGAGCGTGCAAGCACTCGAACCGACCGCCTTGGGGGCAAGATGCATGATTCGACCAAGGATCCCGCTGCTGGTCCCCCTCGGTTGTTGCCCCAAAGGCCGTCGATAGCCTCTGGCCCTTGGCTGGTCGAGACCGGGAATGCACTACGTATGCCTAAGTCAACCCATGAAAGGAGTGCTCAAGCGCTCAGCCGGCTGGAAAGCCAGAATCCAAAAGCCGAGGATCGACCCGATCCCCCTTTACGTGCTGTCAATCCCACTGCGGGTCCCTCGGTCCGGTTGAGGCCTAGACCAAGAATGAACTCCGTATGCCTAAGTTAACCCACGAAACGAGCGTGCGGCCGCTCAACCGACCGGAGAGGTAGGATGCGTAAGTTAAGGATTGGCCCGATCCCCCTCTGCATGCTCCTATCGATCCCACTGCCGGTTCGATCTTAGATTGGGAATGAACTTCGTATGCTTAAACTAGGAATGAACTCCATATGCCTAAGTCAACCCATGAAACGAGCGTATGGGTGCTGAGCCGGCCGGAGCGGCATAATGCATAAGTTGGGGATCGGCCTGGTCACCCTCTGCGTGCTGCCGGTCTCGTTGCCACAACCCTCGGACCGATTAGGGCTTAGACATGGAATGAACTCCGTATGTCTAAGCCAACCCATGAAACAAGCGTGAGGGCTCTCAGTCGGCCGAAAAGGCAGAATGCGTAAGCCGGGGATCGGCTCGATCCCTCCTGCGTGCTTTCGATCCTGCTGCTGGTCCTGCTATCGCAACCCTCAGTTCGTCCGATCTTAGATTGGGAATGAACTTTGTATGCTTAGGTTGGGGATGAACTCCGTATGTTTAGGTTGGGGATGAACTCCGTATGCCTAAGCTAACCCACAAAACTAGCGTGCGGGCGCTCAGTAGGCCAGAGAGGCAAGATGCGTAAGCCGAGGATCATCTATCTCACCTTTCGATCAGCTATGATACTATGGACCTCCTTCTCATATGAGGCCCTTGCTCCCAATAGTGCACGCTTTGAGCATTGGGAACAGCTTGAGCATGCTCGTGGATCTCCCTCATCCTCGTGGAACAGCTTGAGCATGCTAACATGGAACACCGGGTGTACCCTCAACTTGGGTGGCATATCCAGCTTGTAGGCAACCTTGCCTACCCTCTTGACTACTCAGAAAGGTCCTTCATACCTTTGAACTAGGCCTTTGTGCAGCCCCCTGTGGCACACAATGGGATGCAGCTTCACCAACACCAAGTCTCCAACCTGGAACTGCACGTCTTGCCTATTCTGGTATGCCCACTTCTTCGACCTCTTGGCCGCCTTGTGTAGAAAAACTCTGGCCAAGTCAGTTTGCTCCTGCCATGCCTTGGCAAACTTGTATGCTGCTGGATTCGGCCCTGTATAACCTACAGCAATCAAACTGGGTGTTAGTGGTTGTTGCCCTGTCATAACCTCAAATGGGCTCTGGTTCATTGCCTTGCTCCTTTACAAATTGTAGGAAAACTGCGTAATATCTAGCAGCTTTGGCTAGTCCCTTTGTATGGCACTCACATAGTGCCTGAGGTAGACCTCCAATAGTCCATTCACTCGTTCTGTCTGCCTATCAGTCTGTGGATGCATGCTGGTGGAAAAGTTCAAGTCTGACCCCAAACCTACCTGTGAAATGCCCGTCCCGATCACTAACAATGGTCCTCGGCACTCCCCAGTACTTAACCATGTTCTTCAGGAATAATCGACCTGCCTCATCGGCTAGGCACTCCTTGGTTGCTAGAATAAAGATTCCATACTTGGAAAACCTGTCCACCACTACCATGATGCTTCCAAACCCTTCTGCTTTGGGTAGACCAACTAGAAAGTCTAGAGAAACACTCTCCCATGGTCGCTCTGGCATTGGCAATGGCTACAAGAGACCACATGGTTTCTTGAGCTCCACTTTGTCCTGTTGGCACATAAGACAAGTCTTCACATAGGCCTCCACATCATCCCTCATGTGCCGCCAGTAGTACCGATCCTCGATCAGCGTCAAGGTACGGCTCACTCTAGGGTGTCCAGCCCACCTTGAATCATGGCATTCTTGTAAAACTTCCTTGCAGAGCTTCTCATGCTATGACACAAACAGTCTACTGCCTCTGGTGTACAGCAACCCATCCTGCAACCAAAATCGCCTAGTCTTACCTTGCTTGGCGTACTCCATCAAAGCCTTGGCTGTAGAATCATGCATAAGTCCCTCCTTGATGCGTGACACCAGTGACCCCTCTAGTTGGCTAATGGTAGCAAGGTTAGCCTTTTTGCTCAGGGTGTCTGCCACTAGGTTCGCCCATCCTGGCTTGTACTCCATTTGGAAATCAAATTCTACAAGAAAATCTTACCATCTCGCCTGCTTAAGGGATAGCTTCTTCTGCGCCTGGAAGTAGTTGATCGCCACATTGTCCGTCCTCACCACGAACCTCGACCCCAATAGGTAATGGCACCAAGTCTACAAGCAGTGCACCACTGCTGTCATCTTTTTCTTTTAGACCATGTACTTACACTTAGTCTCATTTAGCTTCCTGCTCTCGAACGTAACTGGATGTCCCTTCTGCATCAACATGCCCCCTATGGCAAAGTCTGATGCATCTGTATGCACCTCATACCGCTTGGCATGGTCTGGCAAGGCCAAGACTGGATCCTCGATCACAGCCCATTTCAACCTGCCAAAGGCTTCCTGGCACCCTGCGCCCCACTCCCATGCTCTTCCTTTCTTGAGCAAGTCAGTCAATGGTGTGGCTATTGCTGAGTGACCTTTGATGAAGTGCCTATAGTAGTTAACTAGCACAAGGAATGATCTTAACTTAGTGACCTTGGCTGACGGTTGCCACTCCAGGATGGCGTGTATCTTACCTTCATCCATGCGTATCCTGCCACCTCCCACTATGTGGCTAAGGAATGGGATCTCTTGTTGGGCGAATGAGCACTTTTCCCTCTTGACAAACAGCTTGTGCACCCGTAACACCTCGAACATCTGTCTCAAGTGGTCTACATGCTCTTCCAAAGTCTGGCTGTAGATCACAATGTCATCCAAATAAACCACAACAAACCGATCAAAGAATGACTGAAGTACCTTGTTCATAAGGTTGCAGAATGTTGCTGGGGTGTTTGTGAGTCTGAAAGGCATCACCAAGAACTTATACGAACCATACCGAGTGACACATGCTGTCTTTGGCTCATCTCCCTCCGCAATCTTGACTTGGTAGTAGCCTGACCTCAAATCCAGCTTGGTGAACCACCATGCGCTGCCAAGTAGATCGAACAAGTCCACAATGAGTGGGATGGGGTACTTGTTCTTGATGGTCAGCTTGTTCAAAGCCCGGTAGTCTATGCACAACTGCAACGACCCATCATGCTTGCACTGGAATAGAACGGTGCATCATAGGGTGCTTTCGATGGCCTGATGAAGCCAGCATCAACTAACTCTTTGAGCTGCTTCCTCAACTCCTCCAACTCTAGTGGAGACATTCGATAAGGGGCTCTGGCTGGTGCCTTGGCCTCAGACACTAGCTCGATCTTGTGGTCCACCTCCTTCTTAGGTGGTAGCTTGCTAGGCAGCTTTGTGGGCATCACATCACTAAAGGTCTTCAGCACCTTTAGCACCTCCAAGGGTGACTCGATCTCTTTCTCCCTTGGCTCATCATATTTTAGGGCTGCCAAGAAGGTGTCTTCTTGTCTACTTATCGCCTTGGCAAATTGGATGGCTCACACCACCCACGACCCAACTTCAGCCCCTCTTCTCAATGGCACTAGGCATTGGCACCATGCATCCAAGATGCAAACACAATCGGCAAAAGGCACAATGAGGGCATTAATCCGAACAAGGAAATCCAACCCAATCACAAACTCATAGTCGTCAAGGGGTATTACCTCAATGGTCTCCTTGTCTTTCCAGTCTCCAAGCTATAACTCCACTCCCCGTGCTACTCTAATGGCTGGAACTTCCTTGGAGTTCATCGTTTTAATGGTACCAGTCCCTTTCTACACCTTTAGTCTGAGCTTTCAAGCTCCTTCACCTGAAATAAAAAGATGTGAGGCACCTGTGTCCATCAGTGCGCTCACCTTCTGACCCATAACCATCAGATCCACAAACATCAAGCCATTTGGCTTGTGGCTCCCCTTACTCTTGACAGCATTGAGCACCAACGAGCTAAGCTTTGCTACCCCTAACTCTGGCTCCTCATCAGACTCCTTGTCTACAGCAGCCAGCTTGCCCTTTTATGGGTAATTACACGCTATGTGGCTCCCTCCACATAGGTAGCATGCTAGTGGCTCTCGGTCCCCCTTTACTTTCCACTTGCCTGCTGAAGGCTTCTTCTCGCCATCCTTGGTTGAACGGTCTTGGTCTCCTTCCTTGGACTCCTAGTCATGGTCTTTCCTCTTGGACTACTTCTTTCGGTGCCTATCATCCCTGCCCTTACCCTTGGGCTTGGAAAACTTCAACTCGTTCAGAGGCTTGAACTCTATCAAGGCCTCGACAGTAGTCATGGCTTTAGCCAAGTCATAAACTCCCTTCCTTTGTAGCTCATGCTTCACCCACGACTTCAGCCCATCCATGAAAGCAAATAAGGTGTCCTTCTCACCTAGATCTAAGATCTGTAACATCAGTTTAGAGAATTTTTAGACATACTCCCTTATGTCCCCTTGCTGGCTAAGTCAGCGTAAGTTTGCCCGCGTCTCATCATCGGCATACTCCAGGTAAAATTGTTCTTTGAACTTTTTTTAGAACTTTGCCCAAGTTCCAATCTTGGCGCTCCCATGCCTGACATCATCACACCTGCGCCTCCACCACAATAAGGCTACATCAGTGAGATACATAGCAGCGGTGCTTACCTTTATTACCTCGTCTTGCATACCCATGGCCTGAAAGTACTGCTCCATACACTAAAGGTAGTTGTCTACTTCCTTGGCCATCCTAGTCCCCTTGAACTCCTTAGCCTTAGGGACCTCCAATCTGGATTTGGACACTCCAGCAAACATGCCATTCCCAATGGCAGTCTTGCAAGCAACGAGCTCACTGGTAAGCTCTTCCATCCGCTGGTGCATGGCCTCCATGCCATCGCGCAAGGTCAGCACTTCAGCCTCCAAGGCCTTATTCTTTTGGGTGATCACGTCCATGCCTTTGTTAAGAGTAGCTTCTAGCTCACTTTGGATCTCCTCCCCCATGGAGTCTAGCGATGCAATGTGAGTCTCTACTTCCTTAAGCTTCTCCCCCATGTCGCCCATGGTCACCTCCACCTTGGCCAGCCTACCATCCATGGTAGACCAGATATCTCTAGAACTGGCTTTCTTGCCTCTTCCATGCCCATGTTCCTGGGCCTCTAGTTGTTGACTAGCAACGTTGCTTTGGGATGCTATCTCCTCAATCACGATCTAACCTGCACAACACAAACACATAGAATTGAACTTGCTCTGATACCAACCGTCATGGGCTCTGACCTTAGACACCTTAGACTCAAAAAACCGTGCGACCTTAGGCTTGGAATCTCTTCTTTTATGCCTAAGTCAGCCTAAAACACAAGCGTGTGGGCACTAGAACAATAGAAAGGGCTGATTACGCAAGTTAAAGAGAAGCAGAATAAGAAGGTAGAATTCTAGAAATGCTCTTGTATTCACGGAAACAGAAGTGTTTAATGGTGTACAAATGAGGGTGGAGCAGCCCTCTATTTATAGTTGAGGCTCCAACTACACTTAATGGCAATATCCCTAGAATAAAGGCTAAAATCAAGGGATTATACAGATTACAATCAATTAGGATGCTAACTCTTGATTTTCAGGGTCAACCAAATCTACCAGGATGCTCCTGCTGATCCTACCTGCTTCCAGAAGCTTTCTTTGGGTGTCTAGCACCTTGGGCCCTTCTGGATATGGTACGAGCAGCTTGTATGCCAGGCCTTGGTCTCACGGGCTGGCCTGTAAGTTGGGTGGGTATTCTGAACTCGTTTGCTAGGCTTTGCGCATAGATACCCGCCAGCACGCTTGGTCTACGGGCCTCAACCTCTGGCTCACCTGCTGGTGCGCTGATGTGCCTGGCGTGCCTGCCTAGGGCGTGACACAGGTGCTCAGTCGATCAGAGAGGCAGGATGCGGAAGCCAAGGATCGGCTCGGTCCCCCTCTACGTGCTGCTATTGATCCCGCTGCAGGTCTGATCTTAGACTGGGAATGAGCGTACAGGTGCTCAACCCACGAAACGAGCGTGCAGGTACTGAGCTGGCCGAAAAGGCATAATGCTTAAGCCGGGGATCGACCTGATCCCCTCTGCGTGCTGTCTATCTTGCTGCCACAACCCTCGGTCTGACTAGGGCTTAGACATGGAATGAACTCCATATGCCTAAGCCTCACCCATGAAACGAGCGTATGGGCGCTCAGCCGACCAGAGAGGCAGAATGCACAAGCTGGGGATCGGCCCAATCCCCCCCTGCATGCTACCGATCCTGCTACTGGTCCCGCTGTCACAACCCTCGATCCAATCCAATCTTAGACTAGGAATGAACTCTGTATGCTTAGACTGGGGATGAACTCTGTATGCCTAAGTCAACCCACGAAACAAGCGTGCAGGCGCTCAGTCGACCAGAGAGGCAGGATGGGCAAGCTGGGGATCGACTCGGTCCCCTCTATGTGTTGTCGATCTTACTGTAAGTCTGGTTGCTGCAACCCTCGATCCGATCTAATCTTAGACTGGGAGAGCACTACGTACGCCTAAGTTAACCCACGAAACGAGTGTGCGGGCACTTAGCCGGCCAGAGAGGCGGGATGCGCAAGCCGTGGATCGATCGAGTGGTAGGTGGGTTCAGGCACATCTTCATATTTCTACCGTGCCAATGCCATTTTTATGGCTTGTAATTTCATACAATGGTCCCCAAGCCTTCATGTGAAGTTTCGTGGCAAGACGACCCGTTTTCTATTTTTCACGATTATGGAAACTTTTTACGGTTCGGGATTTTTTAAAATTTTTTTAGGAGTTTTGGCCCCAAATTTGGTAGATGTGATCCTTGTATTTTTGTTGGCATGCACAAAAAAATTCAGCTAAAAACTCTAAGTGGAGAAGATTTTGTGACCGTTTGGAAAAAATGTCCCCATTTCAGACAATTCAATGGCTACTGGGAGCAAACCTATAAAATCTCAAATGCTCTTTAAGGGGGTGTGAGTTCTCAAGGTTTGATGAGGGATAGGGGGCCAATATAAGGGTCGAGTACCAGCACCCATTGCACATCATATGCGCACACCCCCCGGCCCCTAATCGCTGGAACCCCCAATGCCGTCGGTTAGGTTCTCTGGCGATGGTGCCCCAGGCAAAAAAAATGTGGCACCAGCACATGCCCGAGCCTAGCATGTGCACCGTGGCTCAAAATCAAACTTTTGCCAAGGCATTAGACATCAATGGCACATGATGGCACATGGTGATGGCACATGCATCGACCATCATCAGCACAAGCTACCCTTGGGTACTGGCCTCGAACGCCATCGGCACAAGATGGCCCCTGGTGTGGGCTATTGCATTGAACACCATTGGCACATTTTGGGTCGTGGTACAGGCGGTTGCTTGGACCACCATCTGCACATGCCAAGCCCTGGTCGGCCCTTGAACCACCATCGGCACATGCCGAGCCCCGCACCACCAAAACGGGCATGCGAGCACCGAACCGACCGCTGGGGGCGGGATGTGTGAGTCGACCAAGGATCCTGCTGCTGGTCCTCCTCAGTTGTTGCCCTAGACGCCATCGATAGCCTCTGGCCCTTGGTTGGTCGAGATCGGGAATTCACTACATATGCCTAAGTCAACCCATGAAATAAGCGTGCGGGCGCTCAGCGAGCCGAAGAGCCAGAATGCGCAAGCTGAGGAATGGCCCTATCCCCCTCTGCGTGCTTTTGATCCCTCTGTGGGTCCCTCGGTCCAGTTTAAGCTTAGATCAGGAATGAACTTCGTATGCCTAAGTCAACCCATGAAACGAGCGTGTGGGTGCTCAGCTGGCCGGAGAGGTAGGATGCGTAAGCCGAGGATCAGCCCGGTCCCCCTCTGCATGCTACTGTCGATCCCGCTACCGGTCTGATCTTAGACTGGGAATGAAGTTTGTATGTCTAAGTCAACACACGAAACGAGCGTGCGAGTGCTGAGCCAGCCCGAGAGGCATAATGCGTAAGCCAGGGATCGGCCCGGTCCCCCCCTGCGTGCTACTGATCCTGCTACTGGTCCTATTGCCGCAACCCTTGGTCCGGTCTGATCTTAGACTGAGAATGAACTCTGTATGCTTAGACTGAGGATGAACTCCGTATGCCTCGACCACCATCGGCACATGCCGAGCCCCGGTCGGCGCTTGAAATGAGTGTGCGAACACCGAACCGATCGCTGGGGGTGAGATGTGCGAGTCGACCAAGGATCCCGCTGCTGGTTCCCCTCAGTTGTTGCCCCAAACACCATCGATAGCCTCTGACCCTTGGTTGGTCAAGACTGGGAATGCACTATATATGCCTAAGTCAACCCATGAAATTAACGTGCGGGCGCTCAGCCGGTCAGAGAGCCAGAATGCGCAAGATGAGGATCAGCCCGATCCCCCTCTACGTGCTACCGATCCGGCTGCGGGTCCCTCAGTCCGATTAGAGCTTAGACCGAGAATGAACTCCGTTTGCCTAAGTCAACCCACGAAACGAGCGTACGGGCGTTCAGTCGGTTGGAGAGGCAGGATGTGCAAGTCGAGGATCGGCCCAGTCCCCCTCTGCGTGCTGCTGTTGGTCCGATCTTAGACTGGGAATGAACTCTGTATGCTTAGACTGGGACTGAACTTCGTATGCCTAAGTCAACCCACGAAACAAGCGTGCGGGCGCTAAGCTGACCGGAGAGGCATAATGCCCAAGCCGAGGATCAGCTCGGTCCCCCTCTGCGTGCTACCGGTCCCGCTGCCACAACCCTCGGTCCGGCTGGGGCTTAGACATGGAATCAACTCTGTATGACTAAGCCAACCCACGAAACGAGCATGCGGGCACTCAGCTGGCCGGAGAGGTAGAATGCGCAAGCCGACGATCGGCCCGTTTCCCCCCTGCGTGCTGTTGATCCTGCTACTGGTCCTGCTGCCGTAACCCTCGATCTGATTTGATCTTAAACTGGGAATGAACTCTGTATGCTTAGACTGGGGATGAACTCTGTATGCTTAGACTGGGATGAACTCTGTATGCCTAAGTTAACCCACGAAATGAGCGTGCAGGCACTCAGTCGGCCAGAGAAGCAGGATGCGTAAGCCGGGGATTGACTCGATCCCCTCTACGTGCTATCGATCCTGCTGTGGGTCCTACTGCTACAACACTTGATCCGGTCCAATTTTAGACTGGGAGCACACTACGTATGCCTAAGTCAACCCACGAAACGAGCGTACGGGCACTTAGTCGGCCAGAGATGTGGGATGTGCAAGTCGTGGATCGATCGAGTGGTAGGTGGGTTCAGGCACATCGTCATATTTCTACTGTCCCAATGCCATTTTTATGGCTTGTAAATTTATACAATGGTCCCCTAAGCCTTCATGTGAAGTTTCGTGGCAAGACGACCCGTTTTTTTTTCATGATTTTCTAAACTTTTTACGGTTCGAGATTTTTTAAAATTTTTTTCGAAAGAGTTTTAGCCCCAAATTTGGTAGACGTGATCCTTGTATTTTTTTTGGCACGCACAAACAAATTCAGCTAAAAACTCTAAGTGGAGAAGATTTTGTGACCGTTTGAAAAAAATGTCCCCATTCCAGATACTTTAATGGCTACTGGGAGCAAACCTATAAAATCTCAAATGCTCTTTAAAGGGGTGTGAGTTCTCGAGGTTTGATGAGGGATAAGGGGCCAATATAAGGGCCAAGTACCAGCACCCATCGCACATCATGTGCGCACACCCCCGGCCCCCCAATCGTCGGAACCCCCAATGTAGTCGGTTAGGTTCTCCGGCGATGATGCCTCAGGCGAAAAAAATGTGGCACCAACACATGCCCGAGCCCAGCATGTGCACCGTGGCTCAAAATTGAACTTCGGCTAAGGCCTCGACCATCAATGGCATATGATGGTGCATGGTGATGGCACATGCATTGACCATCATTGCCACAGGCTGCCCTTTGGTACAGGCACTTGCCTCGACCGCCACCGGCATAAGCTGGGCCCTGGTGCGAGTGGTTGCCTAGACCACCATCGGTATAAGATGGCCCTTTGTGCGGATGGTTGCATCGAACACCATCGGCACGTGCTAGGCCATGGTGCGGGCGGTTGCCTCGACCACCATCGGTACATGTCGAGCCCCGGTCGGCCTCCGAAACAAGCATGCTAGCACCGAACCGACCGTTGGGGGCGGGATGCGTGAGCCGACTAAGGATCCCGTTACTGGTCCCCCTCGATTGTTGTCCCAAACATCATCGATAGCCTCTGGCCCTTGGTTGGTCGAGATCGGGAATGCACTACGTATGCCTATGTCAACCCATGAAACGAGCGTACGCGTGCTTAGCCGACCAGAGTGCTAGAATATGCAAGCCGAGGATCGGCCTGGTCCCCCTCTGTGTGCTGCCAATCCCACTGTGAGTCCCTCAGTCCAGGTGGGGCTTAGACCAGAAATGAACTCCATATGCCTAAATCAACCCACGAAATGAGCGTGCGGGTGCTCAGCCAATCGTAGAGATAGGATGCGCAAGCCGAGGATCAGCCCGATCTCCCTCTACGTGCAACTGTCGATCCCGCTGCCAGTCCGATCTTAGACTGGGAATGGGCTCCATCTGCTTAGACTGGGAATGAACTCCGTATGCCTAAGTGAAACCATGAAACGAGCGTGCAGGCACTGAGCTGGCCGGAGAGGCATAATGCGTAAGCCGGGGATCGGCTCGTTTCCCCTCTGCGTGCTGCCGATCTTGCTACCACAACCTTTGGTCCAACTAGGGGTTAGACAAGGAATGAACTCCGTATGCAGAAGCCAACCCACGAAACGAGCGTGCGGGCGCTCAGCCGGTCGGAGAGGCAGAATGCGCAAGCTGGGGATCGGCTCGATCCCCTCTACGTGCTACCGATCCTGCTACAGGTCCTGCTGTCGCAACCCTCGGTTTTGTCCGATCTTAGACTGCGAATGAACTTCGTATGCTTAGATTGTGGATGAACTCCGTATGCTTAAGTCAACCCACGAAACGAGCGTACGATCGCTTAGCCGGCCAGAGAGGGAGGACTCACAAGCTGGGGATCGATGCGGTCCCCTCTGTGTGCTATCGATCCCATTACGGGTTCTGCTACCGCAACCCTCGGTCTGGTCCGATCTTAGACTAGGAGCGCACTACGTATGCCAAAGTCAACCTACAAAATGAGCGTACGGTCACTTAGCCGACCGGAGATGCGGGATGCGCAAGCCGTGGATCGATCGAGTGGTAGGTGGGTTCAAGCACATCTTCATATTTCTATCGTGCCAATGCCATTTTTATGGCTTGTAAATTCATACAATGGTCCCCTAAGCCATCATGTGAAGTTTCGTGGCAAGACGACCCGTTTTCTTTTTTTCATGATTTTTTAAACTTTTTACGGTTCGAGATTTTTTTTAATTTTTTTGGAAAGAGTTTTGGCCCCAAATTTGGTAGACGTGATCCTTGTATTTTTGTTGGCACGCACAAAAAATTCAGCTAAAAACTCTAAGTGGAGAAGATTTTGTGATCGTTTGAACAAACTGTCCCCATTTCAGACACTTTAATTGCTACTAGGAGCAAACCTATAAAATCTCAAATGCTCTTTAAGGGGGTGTGAGTTCCTGAGGTTTGATGAGGGATAGGGGGCCAATATAATGGCCAAGTACCAGCACCCATCGCACATCATGTGCACACACCCCCTGGCCCCCCAATTGTCCGGAACCCCCAATGCCGCCGGTTAGGTTCTCCGACGATGCTCCGATGATGGTGCCCCGGGCAAAAAAAATGTGGCACCAGCACATGCCCAAGCCCAGCATGTGCACCATGGCTCAAAATCAAACTTCGGCCAAGGCCTCGACCATCAATGGCACAGATGGCACATGGTGATGGCACATGCATCGACCATCATCGGCACAGGCTGCCCTTTGGTACGGGCACTTGTCTCGACCGCCATCAGCACAAGCTAGGCCCTAGTTCGGGTGGTTGCCTCGACCACCATCAGCACAAGATGGCCCCTGGTGAGGGCGGTTGCATCGAACACCATCAGCACATGCTGGGCCATGGTGCGGGCGGTTGCCTTAACCCACCATCAACACATGCCAAGCACCGATCGGCCCCCGAAATGAGCGTGCGAACACCGAACCGATCGCTGGAGGCAGGATGCGTGAGCCAACCAAGGATCCCGCTGCTGGTCCCCCTCGGTTGTTGCCCCAAACGCCGTCTATAGCCTCTGGCCCTTGGTTGGTCGAGACCGGGAATGCACTACATATGCCTAAGTTAACCCATGAAACGAGCGTGCGGGCGCTCAGCTGACCAGAGAGCCAGAATGCGCAAGCCAAGGATCGACCTGGTCCCTCTCTGCGTGCTGCCGATCCCACTATGGGTCCCTCGATCCAATTGGGGCTTACTCCGAAAATGAACTTTGTATGCCTAAGTCAACCCACAAAATGAGCGTGCGGGTGTTCAGCCGATCGGAGAGGTAGGATGCGCAAGCTGAGGATCAGCCCGGTCCCCCTCTGCGTGCTGCTGTCGATCCCACTGTCGGTCCGATCTTAGACTGGGAATGAACTCCGTATGCTTAGACTGGGAATGAACTCCGTATGCCTAAGTGAAACCACGAAACGACCGTGCAAGCGCTGAGTCGGCCGGAGAGGCATAATGCCCAAGCCGGGGATCGGCCTAGTCCTCCTCTGTGTGCTATCAATCGCGCTGCCACAACCTTTGGTCCGGCTGGGGCTTAGACATGGAATGAACTCCGTATGCCTAAGCCAACCCATGAAACAAGTGTGCGGGCACTCAGCCAGTCGGAGAGGCAGAATATGCAAGTCGGGTGTCACAGTCCACGCGTTCCTCCTACTGAAACCACGCGACCGTACGGCACCAAGACTACTCTTAGTCAAGGTCAGCCTTCGTCATGTCCGTTTTTCTTCGTGGACAGACCAACTCTGATTCTTCAAGCTGCATACCCATGAGCCTTTTCTGGCTTTGACCCCGTAGGGTCACTCATTCTGAATTCTACAGAGAGGAACCCAACTCTCATCGCACATAAGCCCGTGGTACTTCTAGTGACCCGAAGAGCCCAGTTCAGGCCACAAGGCTTGAAGTCTCGAGCGTCGACCCTCGAATCCCCATAGGGGCACACAGCCCATGATTCTCAAAGTAGCCCCGAGCACCCAACACTGCCCGCAGGGCGTTGGACCTCGAGCATCAATCCTTCGATGCCCGTAGGGACACACAGTCCTAGTTCTCATGATATTATAGCTTTTTGACATGGTGAGAACCCAACACCATGCCCGCACGTATGATACGCAAGCTCCCGTATCAAGTTTACGCAAGCATCACATTTACACTGGTCAGCAGCCAGCTCGGAGCCTCTAGGCTCAATTCATCCCATGGGACTCGGTTCTTAGGGCTTACGCCCTTAGCATCAATATCGGTCGCCTGCATGCATGATTGACACCCAACTTTATGCTAGTCCCGCAAGGGGACTTGGGTGGACTGCCCCTGCTGTAGCACACCAGTCGCCCGCTCGTATGGTTGACACCAACCATTATGCTAGTCCCACAAGGGACTTGGGTGGACTACCCCAACTGCAGCACACCTCTCCCGACTGGCCACAGAGGTCTAGCAGCGTGCCTGCCTGCTAGCCCGCACATCCCTTTGGCTCGATGGCATCCCTCCTACCTAAACACCATTGCATGATCCTTTCGGCTCGAGGAGGGGAACTCGAGGGGCCTAACGATCTCTACCGTCTAACCCCATGGTTCAACGCAAAGGCGCGATATGAAGCCCGTCGACCCCAACCGCCCCCCAGTTTACCGTGACCCGAGGAAACATCGTGCCACGCTCGTGACCCTACGATGCCCGCCCACCTAGCCACCAGCAGTGACTAGGAGTAGCTCACTTCAGCTAGCCAAGGGGGTGGTGGAGAGCTGACACCAGTCATCCCCCTATAAAGAGCATTAAAGATTTTCCCAATCTGCTACCAGTGACCGTAAGAATGTTTGAAATGGGGACACTTTTCTGCCCAGCCACCTCAGGGCCTTTCTCCGGCTAACTCAAGGCCCCGTAAGCTTCCTCTTGGTCACCATTGCTCTTTGATTCTACTCGTTGCTCCATCAACCCACTCGAAGGTGCCCGCACATGGCTTCGACTGACAACACCTATCTGGCTAGCTAGTCCTAGGGCACCGGCGTAATGCCTTATACTTACCTGCATATCTTGGGGTTTAGGACATGGACCGTCCACACACAATGTCCCTAACCTATTCTCATGCTCGAAACGCCCGCACACTGCTTCCACAGATGGCACCCGCCAGGCTACTTGGCTTGAGGCTGTCTGACCACTGTCTAGAACTTCCCCGCGTATCTTGCAGCCCAGGGCTCCCATTGCCCCCACAACATGTTAGCATCATGTTCCCAAGCTCCGAATGCATGCTTGCATTCCTTAGAACCGCTTTCCCGCCAGTTCGGTCTTGACCGTTGCTCGGTTCAGGGTCAGTCATGGCAGGACCAAGGCCTGACCATGACACTCTCCCCCACTTACTATGTTGATGCCCTCATCGACGCCAAGACCACACCCAACTATCTTGTTGCACACAGCTAACATTTACTCTTATGTCTCTCACTTGTGCCCTCAAGGATTGGGTCGAGGTCCCGTCACATGAGGCACCGCCCATGATACTCATCCATTGTTGATGTAGATTGATCCCATTGCTGCTCAGCTTTGTTGCAGCTCGAACCGCCTAACCTATCTTGGTTGTAATCACATGGGCCATATCATGGCTTCATCCCTTGGTCATTATTAGGTTGCGACCTCAAGGTACCCTCCTTGATCAATGACCCTTAGTAGAATGAATGACCACCCGCTTTGCCACTCGCTGGTGCATCCCACCGGGCGTGACCCCTCACACCAACTGCACGCTTACAGCATCAACCCATTGATGTGCCCCTCTGGACGTGGTGCTTAGGTCAACCGCACTCATACGGCACCTCACATGCTAGACCCTAGCACAGTGGCATTCAAGCACTTTGGTCATCTCCCAACTTGGTTCCTCTCGACCCCTCCAAGGTCACCTCTCTAGGTGTGGCCCTCAGGCCAACCGCCCCCAAGACGGCACCTTAACGCACGCTAACTCGGTCTTTGCTCCTTGCCCAAACACTATGCTCCATTTACTCGAGCTCCCTTGTCTTGGCTCAATATCACAGGGAAATCACAAGTCTCCCCCACTTTTACTCGAAATTTGACTCAGCATTATGTGCAACCATATCTCCTCGATGGTTTTATTGCTCGATAGTTTTGACTCTGGCCTAGTTCCTTGGGCATCCCAAAATTCACTTACACTCAGAAATCCACTGATCTAACAGAACACCTAGTCCACTGATTAGCTCGACTCGGGGATTCACCCTCTCAATCCTCAAGGTCCACTGACCTACACGTCTGAGGCCTTGTCAACTGGCCATTTCCCTTTTCTTGTTTCACCTGATTACACCCTGTTGTGGCCCACCGACCACCACAACTCCTGTGAGGCCTTCTTTATTGGCCAACACAGACTCGGTTCACCGATTCACCTACCCCCGTGATCCTCTGACCACGAGAACTCCTGCTCCACTGACCAACATAGTTCACGGTCCACTGACCATCGCAGCTCATGGTCCACTGACCATTCCACTTGTGGCTTCAATCTTTGGCCACTCCATACTTCTTTGGGTAAGAACTCCATGCTTGGACCTGAATACTTCAGCTTGCGCCCCCACTGAGGCACCTGCACCATGCAGCAAGTGCACATTTTAGTAATTAATCTTGAAACTTGATACCTCTTACCCCTCAGGACAAGATTCACTCGGCCCACGTGGCTTTATGCAACACCATTTCATGGTGTAAGCCCCTTTTCGCATCGTGGTCTCACTATGATTCCTTCCACCGTAAAGCATCACACGCCTCAACATAAGCCAACACCCTTTTCTAGGTGAGGCTAGACTCTGGCGCCTTTTTGCTTGGCATCCAAGAGCCTACTTGAGAGCCATTCTACATAGGCCCAATATTTCCCGCAGCACACATCGCTGGCTCATTTCTGAGCCTCCATAGCCACAGAACCGCATTCACATTTTGGTAGCTCCCTTTTAGCTTGGCATCACCTCAATTTCATGTCACTAGACCCGAACATGGGGTCATGAAAATCCCACCACTGAGCCAACCTAGGCTCTGATACCAAAATTGTCACAGTCCACGCGTTCCTCCTATTGAAACCACGCGACCGTGTGGCATCAAGACTACTCTTAGTCAAGGTCAGCCTTCGTCATGTCCATTTTTCTTCGCGAACAGACCAACTTCGATTCTTCAAGCTGCATACCCACGAGCCTTTTCTAGCTTTGACCCCGTAGGGTCGCTTATTCCGAATTCTATAAAGAGGAACCCAACTCTCATCGTGCATCAGCCCGCGATACTTCTAGTGACCCGAAGAGCCCAGTTCAAGCCACAAGGCTTGAAGTCTCGAGCGTCGACCCTCGAATCCCTATAGGGGCACACAACCCATGATTCTCAAAGTAGCCCCGAGCACCCAACGCTACCCGTAGGGCGTTGGACCTCGAGCATCAATCCTCTGATGCCCGTAGGGACACACAGTCCCAGTTTTGATGATATTATAGCTTCTTGACATGGTGAGAACCTAACACCATGCCCGCACGTATGATACGTAAGCTCCCGTATCAAGTTTACGCAAGTATCACATTTACACTGATCAACAGCCAGCTCAGAGCCTCTAAGCTCAATTCATCCCACGAGACTCGATTCTTAGGGCTTACGCCCTTAGCATCAATATCAGCCACCCACACGCATGACTGACACCAAACATCATGCTAGTCCCACAAGGGGACTTGGGTGGACTGCCCCTGCTGGAGCACACCAGCTGCCCGCTCGCATGGTTGACACCAACCATTATGCTAGTCCCACAAGGGACTTGGGTGGACTACCCTAGCTACAGCACACCTCTCCCGACTGGCTATAGGGGTCTAGCAGCGTGCCTGCCTGCTAGCCCGCACATCTCTTTGGCTCGATGGCATCCCTCCTACCTAAACACCATTGCATGATCTTTTTGGCTCGAGGAGGGGAATCCGAGGGGCCTAACGATCTCTACCATCTAACCCCATGGTTCAAAGCAAAGGTGCGATACGAGGCCTGTCGGCCCCAACCGCCCCCGGGTTTACCATGACCCGAGGAAACATCGTGCCACGCTCGTGACCCTACGATGCCCGCCCACCTAGCCACCAGCAGTGACTAGGAGTAGCTCACTTCAGACTAGCCAGGCCCCTGCCTGCCCGCTTGCCAAGGGGGTGGTGGAGAGCTGACACCAGTCATCCCCTTATAAAGAGCGTTAGAGATTTTCCCAATCTGCTACCAGTGATCGTAAGAATGTCTGAAACGAGGACACTTTTCTGGCCAGCCACCCCAGGGCCTTGCTCCAGCTAACTCAGGGCCCCGTAACCTTTCTCTTGGTCACCATTGCTCCTTGATTCTACTCGTTGCTCCACTAACCCACTCGAACGTGCCCGCACAAGGCTTCGACTGACAGCACCTATCTTGCTAGCTGGTCCAAGGGCACCGGGGTAATGCCTTATACTTACCTACATATCTCGGGGTTTATGACATGGACCGTCCACAATAATGTCCCCAACCTATTCTCATGCTCGGAATGCCCGCACACTGCTTCCACAGATGGCACCCGCCAGGCTACTTGGCTTGAGGGTGTCTGACCACTGTCCCGAACTTCCCCGCGTATCTTGCGGCCTAGGGCTCCCATTGCCCCTACAGCATGTTAGCATCATGTTCCCAAGCTCCGAATGCACGCTCGCATTCCTTAGAAACACTTTCCCACCAGCTCGATCTCGACCGCTGCTCGGTTCAAGGTCAATCATGGCAGGACCAAGGCCTGACCATGACACCAGGGATCGACCCAGTCCCCTCTGCGTGCTAATGATTCTGCTGCTGGTCCTACTACCGCAACCCTCAGTTCGGTCCGATCTTAGATTGGGAATGAACTCCGTATGCTTAGACTGGGGATGAACTCCGTATGCCTAAGTCAACCTACAAAACGAGCGTGCGGGCACACAGCCGGTTAGAGAGGGAAGATGCGTAAGCCGGAGATCAACCCGATCCCCTCTGCGTGCTACCGATCCCACTGCGAGTCCTATTGCTGCAACCCTCAGTCCGATCCGATCTTAGACTGGGAGCTCACTACGTATGCCTAAGTCAACCCATGAAACGAGCGTGTGGGCACTTAGCCGGCCAGAGAGGTGGGATGTGCAAGCCGTGGATCGATTGAGTGGTAGGTGGGTTCAGGCACATCTTTATATTTTTACCATGCCAATGCCATTTTTATGACATGTAAATTCATACAATGGTCCCCTTAGCCTTCATGTGAAGTTTCGTGGCAAGACGTCTCGTTTTCTATTTTTCATAATTTTTGAAACTTTTTGCAGTTCAAGATTTTTTAAAATTCTTTTAGAAGGAGTTCTGGCCCCAATTTTGGTAGATGTGATCCTTGTATTTTTGTTGGCACGCACAAACAAATTCAGCTATAAAATCAAACTTCGACCAAGGACTCATCCATTAATGGCACATGATGGCGCATGGTGATGGCACATGCATCGACCATCATCGGCACAAGCTGCCCTTTGGTACGGGCACTTGCCTCGACCGCCAATCACACAACCTGGGCCCTGGTGCGGGTGGTTGCCTCGACCACCATCAGCACAAGATGGCCCCTGGTGCTAGCGGTTGCATCGAACACCATTAGCACATGCTGGGCCATGGTGTGGGTGGTTACCTCGACCACCATCGGCATATGCCGAGCCTCGGTCACCCCTGAAATGAGCTTACGAGCACCGAACCGACCGCTAGGGGTGAGATGCATGAGCCGACCAAGGATCCCACTACTGGTCCCCCTCGGTTGTTGCCCCAATCACTGTCGATAGCCTCTGGCCCTTGGTTGGTCGAGACTGGGAATGCACTATGTATGACTAAGTCAACCCATGAAATGAGCGTACGGGCGCTCATCCAGCTGGAGAGCCAGAATGCACAAGCTGAGGATCAGCCCAGTCCCCCTCTACGTGCTGTCAATCCCACTGTGGGTCGCTTGGTCCGATTGGGGCTTAGACCGGGAATGAACTCCGTATGCCTAAGTCAACCTATGAAACGAGCGTGCGACGATCAGCCAGCCAAAGAGGCAGGATACGCTAGCTGAGGATCGACTTGGTCCCCCTCTGCGTGCTGTTACCAATCCGATCTTAGACTGGGAATGAACTCCATATGCTTAGACTGGGAATGAACTCCGTATGCCTAAGTCAACCCACGAAACGAGCGTGCGGGCGCTGAGTCGGTCGGAGAGGCATAATGCACAAGCCAGGGATCGGACCAATCCCCTTCTGTGTGCTGTCAGTCCCGCTGCCACAACCCTTAGTCCGGCTGGGGCTTAGACATGGAATGAACTTCATATGCCTAAGCCAACCAATGAAACAAGCATGCGGACGCTCAGCCAGCCGAAGAGGTAGAATGCACAAGCCGGGGATCGACCCGGTCCCCCCTGTATGCTGTCGATCCTGTTGCAGGTCCTGCCGTCGTAACCCTCGGTAAAGTCTGATCTTAGACTGGGAATGAACTCCGAATGCTTAGACTAGGGATTAACTCCATATGCCTAAGTCAACACATGAAACGAGCGTACGGGCGCTTAGTCGACTAGAGAGGCTGGATGCGCAAGTCGAGGATCGACCCAATCCCCTATGCATGCTGTCGATCTCGCTGTGGGTCCTACTACAGCAACCCTCAGTCCGGTCTAATCTTAGACTGGGAGTGCACTACGTATGCCTAAGTCAACCCACGAAATGACCGTGCGGGCACTTAACCCATCGGAGAGGCGGGATGAGTAAGCCGTGGATCGATCGATTGGTAGGTGGGTTCAGGCACATCTTCATATTTCTGCCATGCCAATGCCATTTTTATGGCTCGTAAATTCATACAATGGTCCCCTAAGCCTTCATGTGAAGTTTCGTGGCAAGACGACCCATTTTCTTTTTTTCACGATTTTTAAAACTTTTTACGGTTTGGGATTTTTTAAAATTTTGTTAGAAGGAGTTTTGGCCCCAAATTTGGTAGACATGATCCTTGTATTTTTGTTGGCACGCACAAAGAAATTCAGCTAAAAACTCGAAGTGGAGAAGATTTTGTAACCGTTTGAAAAAAAAGTCCCCATTTCAGACACTTTAATGGCTACTGGGAGCAAACCTATAAAATCTCAAATGCTCTTTAAGGGGGTGTGAGTTCTCGAAGTTTGATGAGGGATAGGGGGCCAATATAAGGGCCAAGTACCAGCACCCATCGCACATCATGTGCGCACACCCCCAATGCTGCCGATTAGGTTCTCCGACAATGCTCCAGCGATGGTGCCCTGGGCAAAAAAAATGTGGCACCAGCACATGCCCAAGCCCAGCATGTGCACCGTGGCTCAAAATTGAACTTCGGCCAAGGCCTCAACCATCAATGGCACATGATGGCTCATGGTGATGGCACACACATCGACCATTATCGGCACAGGCTGCCTTTTGGTACGAGCACTTGTCTCGACCACCATCGGCACAAGCTGGGCCCCAGTGCGGGCGGTTGCCTCGACCACCATCAGCACATGATGGCCCCTAGTGCAGGTGGTTGCATTGAACACCATCGACACATGCTGGGCCATGGTGCGGGTGGTTGGCTCAACCACTATCGACACCCAAAATAAGTGTACAAGCACCAAACCGACCAGTGGGGGCGGGATGCATGAGCCGAGCAAGGATCCTGCTGCTGGTCCCCCTCGGTTGTTACCCCAAATGCTATCGATAGCCTCTGGCCCTTGGTTGGTCGAGATCGAGAATGCACTACGTATGCCTAAGTCAACCCATGAAATGAGCCTGCGGGTGCCTAGTCGACCGGAGAGCCAGAATGCACAAGCTGAGGATCGACCCAGTCGCCCTCTGGGTGCTGTTGATCCCACCATAGGTCCCTCGATCCAGTTGGGCTTAGATCGAGAATAAACTCCATATGCCTAAGTTAACCCACGAAGCGAGCGTACGGGCATTGAGCTGGCCAGATAGGCATAATGCTCAAGCCGAGGTTCGACCCGGTCCCACTCTGGGTGCTGCTGATCCTGTTGCCACAATCCTCGGTCCGACCAGGGTTTAGACATGGAATGAACTCCGTATGCCTAAGCCAACCCATGAAACGAGCGTGCGGATGCTCAGCTGACCAGAGAGGCAAAATGCACAAGCCGGGGATCGATCTGGTCCCCCCAGGTGTGCTGTTGATCCTACTGCTGGTCCTCCTACCACAACCCTCGATCTAGTCTGATCTTAGACTGGGAATGAACTCTGTATGCTTAGACTGGGAATGAACTCCGTATGCCTAAGTCAACCCACAAAATAAGCGTGTGGGTGCTCTCCCGACCAGAGAGGCAGGATGCGTAAGTTAGGGATCAACCCGATCCCCTCTGTGTGCTATCGATCCCGCTGTAGGTCCTACTACTGCAATCCTTGGTCCAATCCAATCTTAGACTGGGAGCACACTATGTATGCCTTAGTCAACCCACGAAATGAGCGTGCGGGCACTTAGCCGACTGGAGAGGTGGGATGCACAAGCCGTGGATTGATCGAGTGGTAGGTGGGTTCGAGCACATCTTCATATTTCTACTGTGCCAATGCCTTTTTTATGGCTTTTGAATTCATACAATGGTCCCCTAAGCCTTCATGTGAAGTTTCGTGGCAAGATGACCCGTTTTCTATTTTCTAGGATTTTTGAAACTTTTTACAGTTCGGGATTTTTTAAGATTTTTTTAGAAGGAGTTTTGGCCCCAAATTTGGTAGATGTAATCCTTGTATTTTTTTTGGCATGCAAAAAAAATTCAGCTAAAAACTCGAAGTGGAGAAGATTTTGTGACCGTTTGAAAAAAATGTCCCTATTTTAGACACTTTAATGGCTACTGGGAGCAAACATGTAAAATCTCAAATTCTCTTTCAGGGGGTGTGAGTTCTCGAGGTTTGATGAGGGATAGGGGACCAATATAAGGGCCAAGTACCAGCACCCATCACACATCATGTGCGCACACCCCTTGGCACCCCCAATCGTCGGAACCCCCAATGCTGTCGGTTAGGTTCTTCAGCGATGGCGCCCCGGGCAAAAAAAATGTGGCACCAGCACCTGTCCGAGCCCAGCATGTGCACTGTGGCTGAAAATCAAACTTCAACCAAGGCCTCGGCCATCAATGGCACATGATGGGGCATGGTGATGGCACATGCATCGACCATCATTGGCACAGGCTGCCCTTTGGTACGGGCACTTGCCTTGACCGCCATCGGCACAAGCTGGGCCCTGGTGTGGGCAGTTGCCTCGACCACCATCGGCACAAGATGGCCCCTAGTGCTAGCGGTTAAATCAAACACCATCAGCACAAGCTGGGCCGTAGTGTGGGTGGTTACCTCGACCACCATCGACACATGCCAAGCCCCGGTCGTCGCTAAAACGAGAGTGTGGGCACCGAACTGACCGCTGGGGGTGAGATGCGCAAGCCGACCAAGGATCCCACTACTAGTCCCCCTCGATTTTTGCCCCAAATGCCGTCGATAGCCTCTGGCCCTTGGTTGGTCGAGATCGAGAATGCACTATGTATGACTAAGTCAACCCACAAAACGAGCGTATGGGCGCTCAACCGGTCGGAGAGCCAGAATGCGCAAGCTGAGGATAACCCGATCCCCCTCTGCGTGCTGCTGATCCCGTTGCGGGTCCCTTGGTTCAATTGGGGCTTAGATCGAGAATGAACTCCGTATGCCTAAGTCAACATTTGAAATGAGCGTGCGGGCATTCAACCGGCCAAAGAGGCAGGATACGCAAGCTGAGGATCGGCTCGATCCCCCTCTGGGTGCTGTTACCGATCCGATCTTAGACTGGGAATGAACTCCATATGCTTAGACTGGGAATGAACTCCGTATGCCTAAGTCAACCCACGAAATGAGCGTGCGGGCGCTGAGCCGACCGGAGAGGCATAATGCGCAAGCGAGGGATCGGACCGATCCCCTTCTGCGTGCTGTCAGTCCCGCTGCCATAACCCTCGATCCGGCTGGGGCATAGACATGGAATGAACTTCATATGCCTAAGCCAACCCATGAAACGAGCATGCGGGCGCTGAGCCAGCCGGAGAGGCAGAATGCATAAGCTTGGGATCGGCTTGGTCCCCCTCTGCATGCTGTCAATCGTGCTGCTGGTCCTACTACCGCGACCCTCGGTCCAGTCTGATCTTAGATTGGGAATGAACTCCATATGCTTAGACTGGGATGAACTCCATATGCCTAAGTCAACACATGAAACGAGTGTACGGGTGCTCAGCCGGCCAGAGAGGCAGGATGCGCAAGCTAGGGATTGACCCGATCCCCTCTGCATGCTGTCGATCCCGCTACGGGTCCTACTACAGCAACCCTTAATCCAGTCTGATCTTAGACTGGGAGTGCACTACGTATGCCTATGTCAACCCACGAAACGAGCGTGCGGGCACTTAGCCCACCGGAGAGGCGGAATGCGTAAGCCGTGGATCGATCGAGTGGTAGGTGGGTTCAAGCACATCTTCATATTTCTGCCATGCCAATGCCATTTTTATGGCTTGTAAATTCATACAATGGTCCCCTAAGCCTTCATGTGAAGTTTCGTGGCAAGACGACCCATTTTCTATTTTTCACAATTTTTGAAACTTTTTGTGGTTCGGGATTTTTTAAAATTTTTTTAGAAGGAGTTTTGGCCCCAAATTTGGTAGACAAGATCCTTGTATTTTTGTTGGCACGTACAAATAAATTCAGCTAAAAACTCGAAGTGGAGAAGATTTTGTGACCTTTTGAAAAAAAGTCCCCATTTCAGACACTTTAATGCTACTGGGAGCAAACCTATAAAATCTCAAATGCTCTTTAAAGGGGTGTGAGTTCTCGAGGTTTCATGAGGGATAGGGGGCCAATATAATGGCCAAGTACTAGGCCCCATCGCACATCGTGTGTAACACCCCCCGACCCCCCAATCGTCGGAACCTCCAATGCTGTCGGTTAGGTTCTCCGACGAAGCTCCGACGATGGTGCCCCGGGCAAAAAAAATGTGGCACCAGCACATGCCCAAGCCCAGCATGTGCACCGTGGCTCAAAATTGAACTTCGGCCAAGGCCTTGACCATCAATGGCACATGATGGCGCATGGTGATGGCACATGCATCGACCATCATCGGCACAGGCTGCCCTTTGGTACGGGCACTTGCCTCGACCACAAATGGCATAAGCTGGGCCCTGGTGTGGGCGGTTGCCTCAACCACCATCAGTATAAGATG
The DNA here is from genome assembly GCF_002303985.1 of Durio zibethinus. The sequence continues at coordinate 2,203,566 of NW_019167971.1, read as the reverse complement.
GCCTCTGGTGCGAGCGGTTGCATCGAACACTATCGACACATGCTGGGCCGTGGTGCGGGCAGTTGCCTCAACCACTATCAGCACCCGAAATGAGTGTGCGAGCACCGAACAGACCAGTGGGGCAGGATGCACGAGCCGAGCAAGGATCTCACTGTTGGTCCCCCTCGGTTGTTGTCCCAAACGCTGTCGATAGCCTCTGGCCCTTGGTTGGTCGAGACCAGGAATGCACTACGTATGCCTAAGTCAACCCACGAAACGAGCATACGGGCGCCAAGTCGGTCGGAGAGCCAGAATGCATAAGTCGAGGATCGGCCTGGTCACCCTCTGCATGCTGTCGATGCCGCTATGGGTCCCTCAGTTCAATTGGGGCTTAGACTGGGAATGAACTCCATATGCCTAAGTCAACCCATGAAACAAGCGTGCGGGCACTGAGCCGGCCGGAGAGGCATATTGCATAGGCCAAGGATCGGCCCGATCCCACTCTATGTGCTGTTGGTCCCGCTACCACAACCCTCGGTGTGGCTGGGGCTTAGACATGGAATGAACTCCGTATGCCTAAGCTAACCCATGGAACGAGTGTGCAGACGCTCAGCCGACTGGAAAGGCAAAATGCACAAGCCGGGGATCGACCTGGTCCCCCCAAGGTGCTGTCGATCCTGCTACCGATCCTACTGCTGTAACCCTTGATTCGATCCGATCCTAGATTGGGAATGAACTCTGTATGCTTAGACTGGGGATGAACTCCGTATGCCTAAGTCAACCCACAAAATGAGCGTACGGGTGCTCAGCCGGCCAGAGAGGTAGGATGCCTAAGCCGGGGATCAACCCAGTCCCCTCTGCGTGCTGTCGATCCCGCTATAGGCCTAGCTACCGCAACCCTCGGTCTGATCTGATCTTAGACTGGGAGTGCACTACGTATGCCTAAGTCAACCCATGAAACGAGCGTGCGGGCACTTAACCGGCCTGAGAGGCTGGATGCACAAGCCGTGGATCGATCGAGTGGTAGGTGGGTTCAGGCACTTCTTCATATTTCTACCATGCCAATGCCTTTTTTATGGCTTGTGAATTCATACAATGGTCCCCTATGCCTTCATGTGAAGTTTCGTGGCAAGACAACCCGTTTTCTATTTTCCATGATTTTTGAAACTTTTTGCAGTTTAGGATTTTTTAAGATTTTTTTAGAAGGATTTTTGGCCACAAATTTGGTAGACGTGATCCTTGTATTTTTGTTGGCATGCACAAAAAAATTCAGCTAAAAACTCGAAGTGGAGAAGATTTTGCGATCATTTGAAAAAAATGTCCCTATTTCAGACACTTTAATGGCTACTGGGAGCAAACCTATAAAATCTCAAATGCTCTTTAAGGGGGTGAGAGTTCTCGGGGTTTGATGAGGGATAAGGGGTCAATATAAGGGCCAAGTACTAGCACCCATCGCACATCATGTGTGCGCACCCCCCGGCCCCCCCAATCGTCGAAACCTCCAATGCCGTCGGTTAGGTTCTCCAGTGATGGCACCCCGGGCGAAAAAGATGTGGCACGAGCACCTGCCCGAGCCCAACATGTACACCTCGGCTCAAAATCAAACTTCAGCCAAGGCCTTGACCGTCAATGGCACATGATGGGGCATGGTGATGGCACATACATCGACCATCATCGGCTCAGGCTGCCCTTTGGAACGGGCACTTGCCTCGACCGCCATCGGCACAAGCTAGGCCCTGATGCAGGCAGTTGCCTCGATCACCATCTGCATATGCCGGCCCTTGGTTAGGGCGATTACGTCGACCACCATCGGCAGAAGATGGCCCATGGTGCGGGCGGTTGCATCGTACACCATCGGTACATGCTAGGCCGTGGTACAGGCAATTGCCTTGACCACCATTGGCACATGTCAAGCCCCGATCGACCCCCGAAACGAGTGTTCGAGCACTAAATCGACCACTGGGGGTGGGATGCATGAGCTGACCAAGGATTCTGCTACTGGTCCCCCTCGGTTGTTGCCCCAAACGCCGTCGATAGGCTCTGGCCCTTGGTTGGTTAGGATCGAGAATGCACTATATATGCCTAAGTCAACCCATAAAATGAGCGTGCAGGCACTCAACCGATCGGAGAGCCAAAATGCACAAGCTGAGGATTGGCCCGGTCCCCCTCTGCATGTTGTCGATCCCACTGCAGGTCCCTCAATCCGATTGGGGCTTAGATCAAGAATGAACTCCGTATGCCTAAGTCAACCCATGAAATGAATGTGCGGGCACTCAGTCGAACAGAGAGGCAGGATGTGCAAGCCAAGGATCGGCCAAGTCCCCCTTTGCATTTTGTTACCAGTCTGATCTTAGATTGGGAACGAACTCTGTATGCTTAGACTGGGAATGAACTTCGTATGCCTAAGTCAACCCACGAAATGAGCATGCGGGTGTTGAGCCAATCGGAGAGGCATAATGGGCAAGCCGGGGATCGACCCGGTCCCCCTCTGCGTCCTGTCAGTCCTGATGCCACAACCCTCAGTCTGGCTGGGGCTTATACATGGAATGAACTCCATATGCCTAAGCTAACCCATGAAACGAGCGCGGGTACTCAACGATCTGATCCCCCCTACATGCTATCGATCCTACTGCTAGTCCTGCTACCGCAACCCTTGATCCGGTTTGATCTTAGACTAGGAATGAACTCCGTATGCTTAGACTGGGGATGAACACCGTATGCCTAAGTCAACCCATGAAACGAGCGTGCGGGCGCTCAGTCGGCCAGAGAGGTAGGATGCGTAAGCCCAGGATTGACCCAGTCCCCTTTGCGTGCTGCAGATCCTGCTGTGGGTCTTGCTACCACAACCATCGGTCTGGTCTGATCTTAAACTGGGAGCGCACTACGTATGCCTAAGTCAACCCACGAAACGAGCATGCGGGCACTTAGCCGGTCGGAGAGGCGGGATACGCAAGCCATGGATTGATCAAGTAGTAGGTGGATTCAGGCACATCTTCATTTTTTTGCCATGTCAATGATATTTTTATGGCTTGTAAATTCATACAATGGTCCCCTAAGCCTTCATGTGAAGTTTCGTGGCAAGACAACCCGTTTTCTATTTTTCACAATTTTTGAAACTTTTTACGGTTTGGGATTTTTTAAAATTCTTTTAGAAGGAGTTTTGGCCCCAAATTTGGTATACGTGATCCTTGTATTTTTGTTGGCATGCACAAAAAAATTCAGCTAAAAACTCAAAGTGGAGAAGATTTTGTGACCGTTTGAAAAAAATGTCCCCATTTTAGACACTTTAATGGCTACTGGGAGCAAAACTATAAAATCTCAAATGCTCTTTAAGGGGGTGTGAGTTCTCGAGGTTTGATGAGGGATAGGGGGCCAATATAAGGGCCAAGTACCAGCACCCATTGCACACCATGTCCGCACACCCCCTGGCCCCCCCAATCGTCGGAACCCCCAATGCCGTCAGGTAGGTTCTCCGATGATGCTCCGACGATGCTCCGACGATGGTGCCCGGGCGAAAAAAATGTGGCACCAGCACATGCCGGAGCCCAGTATGTGCACCATGGCTCAAAATCAAACTTCTGCCAAGGCCTCGACCATCAATGGCACATGATGACGCATGGTGATGGCACATGCATCGACCATCATCGGCACAGGCTGCCCTTTGGTACGGGCACTTGCCTCGACCACCATCGACACAAGCTGGGCCCTGGTGCGGGCGGTTGCCTCGACCACCATCGCCACAAGATGGCCTTTTGGTGTGGGCGGTTGTATCAAACACCATCGGCACATGCTGGGCAGTGGTACGGGCGGTTGCCTCCACCACCATCGACACACGCCGAGCCCCGATCGGGCCTCGAAATAAGCGTGCGAGCACCAAACCGACTGCTCGGGCTGAGATGCACGAACCGAGCAAGGATCCCGCTGCTAGTCCCCCTCGGTTGTTACCCCAAATGCCGTCGATAGCCTCTAGCCCTTGGTTGGTCAAGATCAGGAGTGCACTACATATGCCTAAGTCAACCCATGAAACGAGCGTACAGGCGCTCAATCGACCTGAGAGCTAGAATGCGCAAGCCGAGAATCGGCCCGATCCCCCTCTGCGTGCTGTCGATCCCGCTACGGGTCCCTTGGTCTGATTGGGGCTTAGATCGAGAATGAACTTCATATGCCTAAGTCAACTCATGAAATGAATGTGTGGGCGCTCAGTCGACCGGAGAGGTAGGATGCGCAAGTCGAGGATCGGCCCAGTCCCCCTCTGCATGCTATTACGGATCCCATTGCCGATCCAATCTTAGAATGGGAATGAATTTCGTATGCTTAGACTGGGAATGAACTCTGTATGCCTAAGTCAACCCACGAAATGAGCGTACGGGCGCTGAGTCGGTCGAAGAGGCATAATGCGTAAGCCGAGGATCGACCTGATCCCCCTCTGCGTGCTGTCAGTCCCACTGCCACAACCCTCTGTCCGGCTGGGGCTTAGACATGGAATGAACTCTGTATGCCTAAGCCAACCCACGAAACGAGCGTGCGGGTGCTCAGCCGATCGGAGAGGAAGAATGCGCAAGCCGGGGATCGACCCGATCCCCCCTTGCGTGCTGTCGATCCTACTGCCGTAACCCTCGGTCCAGTCTGATCTTTGACTGGGAATGAACTTTGTATGCTTAGACTGGGGATGAACTTTGTATGCCTAAGTCAACCCATGAAACGAGCGTGCAGGCGCTCAGCTGGCCAGAGAGGCAGTATGTGTAAGCCGGGTATCGACCCAACCCCCCTCTGTGTGCTGCTATCGATCCCACTGTCAGTCCGATCTTAGACTGGGAATGAACTCCGTATGCTTAGACTAGGAATGAACTCCGCATGCCTAAGTCAACCCACGAAATGAGCGTGCGGGTGCTGAGCCGGTCAGAGAGGCATAATGCGCAAGCCAAGGGTGTCGCGGACTAAGCTTTCTCTCAACAAGCAATAGACCGTGCGGCACTTGAATGGGTGCTCCCAACCAAGTCAACCTTTAATAGATCGATATCTGAACAAATAACCATAAGCCATGGTTAGTCCCAAGCATTCACAATAAGACACAATATATCGAGATCAATCTCAAGCGCACACATAAGAAGGCATATTCGCATCGAGAAAAAGAAAAACACATCGAGGCAACAATCAGGACATTCAATCGGGATGAGTTTTATTATAATCAGGAATCATACATCAGGACCTCCCACCATCACCAGGGCCAGGGGCTAGCCCATGGTGGGTGGCCTAGGCTCGCATAGCAACTGGTGAGATAGCCCAACACTACGCTGCCGGCTCACCCCCTAAAGAGCCTTAGAGATTTTAGAGCTATGCTACCAGTAACCATTACAATGTTTGAAATGAGGACACTTTTCCTAGCACAAAGGATCTATCGGCCATGGCACTATACATGGGTGGCTCATGGCAACCTAAGTCCCAGTCATGGCACTATACAAGGTTGGCTCATGACATCCTCCCCTACCTATTCTATCGACGTCCTCGTCGACTTACTGGCTTGAAATTCTTCGATCTTCCTTTGAAATCTTTGGAGGTCATGTTCTCTCTCTCAGCTGGTTTCTTCTAGTCCTAATCCCTCCCACTTCACTAAGTACTCCCGAACTAGTCTTTGAGATATCTTGGTTTCCCTGTCAGCTAAGATCTCTTTGACTCAACGCTTTGAGGGTGGCTTCATGGTGATGGTGACTCTGGTTGGCTCCCTTCGACTAGCATCTGTAGGATTTGTATGGAAGGGTTTCAGGTTGCTCACATGAAATACTGGGTGCACCTTCATCCACTTTGCTGGGTCGATTTTGTAAGAAGCATTCCCTACCTTGGAAAAGACCCTTACTTGACCTTTATATTTGCGCACCAGTCTACGATCTCTCTTTTTCAAGAACTCGATTTGTTCAAGAACTAGTCGGACAAGAACCAAATCACCAACTTGAAATTGTTGAGCCCTACGACCCATGTCTGCCCATTTCTTCATCCACTTTAATGCTTTCTCAAGGTAGGCTTATGCAATCTCTGTGTTTTGTTTCCACTCCTTGCTGAGATTGAAGGCTCTCAGATTCTTTCCTTTATATTGTTCCAAGAAAGTGTAGGGTAGCCTTGGTAATTGTTCGGTGACCACCTCAAATGGGCTCTTATTGGTGGAAGAGCTTTTGTTGGAATTAAAGCAGAGTTGAGCCACGCCAATAATGAAGGCCAGTCTTTCGATTGGCTTGAACAAAGTGCCTCAAGTATTCCTCTAATAACCCATTGAACCGTTTCGTTTGACCATCGGTTTAAGGGTGATAGCTTAAGGAGATGTTGAGTTGAGACCCCAATATCTTGAAAAGTTCTCTCTAGAAGGACCCCGTGAATTTCGGATCTCGATCGCTGACAATATTTTAAGGGAGGCCCCAGTATTTAACCACATGTTTGAATAATAATCGAGTTGTGTCTTTCATTGTGCAATACTTGTGAGCGGGAATGAATATGGCATACTTAGAGAACCGGTCAATCACCACCAAAATAGCTTAAGGTCACCAACCTTGGGTAGGCTCGAAATGCTTTCCCACGATTTGGCTGGTACTGGTAGTGGTTCAAGCATGCCTGTAGGTTTCTTCCTTTCAACCTTGTCTTGTTGGCAAATGAGGCAAGTCTTTGTGTAGTCCATCACATCTTGCTACATGTGAGGCCAATAGTATCCCTGTTTCAATAATGCCAAAGTGTATTGCTAGCCCGGGTGTCCCGCCCATAGTGTGTCATGACAGTCCCTCATCAGCATCTGTCTCAGACCTTCTGCTCTTGGCATAAACACTCGAGGCCCCTTGGTCCACAAGACCCCATTTTCTTGCTAGAAGTACTTGGACTTCCCTTCTTCTACTAGCTTCAGGATGGCACAAGTTGCGGGTCCTTCCCTAAGTGATCTCCAATCAACTTGTGAATGTTTGTAGTGGCTCTACTAGCTGCCATTGGGGCAATTCTTCTAAGGGCTGCTAAATCTGCTCGCCTACTCAATGCATCGGCCACTTGATTGGTCTTTCCAACGGTGTGCTCAAAACATAAGTCGAACTCTGCTAAAAATTCCTGCCACCTAGCTTGTTTTGTCGTAAGCCTTGGTTGGGTGAGAAAATGGCTAACGACCGCATTGTCTGTCTTCATGACAAAGTGTGAACCCAGCAAGTAATGTCACCAAGCCCTCAAGCAGTGAACCACCACCAAGAGTTCTTTTTCTTAGGCCGTATATTTCCTTTTACCTTCACTTAGCTTCCTACTTTCAAATGCTACCGGGTGATGTCATTGTAAAAGCACTCCTCCAATAGCAAAATCAGATGCATCCGTCTGGACTTTAAAAGGCTTTTCAATATCAGGAAGAGCTAAGATGGGATCTTTCATAATAGCATCTTTCAATCCCTTGAAGGCCTCTTGGCACTCACCCGTCCAACACCATTTATGCTCCTTCTTCAATAGCTCCGTGAGGGCCGTGGTCTTGCGAGAGTACCCTTCCACAAACCTTCTATAATAGTTGGCTAGTCCCAAAAATGAGCGGAGCTCACTAACGTTCTTCGGTGTTGTCCACTCCTTGATGGCCCTAACCTTTTCCATGTCCATTCGAATGTGGCCACATTTGACAATGTGACCGAGAAAATGGATTTGGGCCTGAGCAAATGCACACTTCTCCTTTTTTACGTATAACTGGTGGTCCTGTAATCTTTGAAGTACCCGGTGTAGGTGTTCTTGATGTTCCTTCAAGGTGGAGTTATATACCACTATATCGTCTAAATAGATGACTACAAATTTGTCTAGGTAGTCATGGAACACCTGATTCATTAATGTACAAAATGTGGCAGGAGCATTGGTCAGTCCAAAGGGCATAACAAGAAATTCAAATGCACCATACCGTGTCACACAAGTGGTCTTTGGCTCATCTCCCTCAATGATTCTGACCTGATGATAGCCAGATCTCAGGTCCAATTTGGAGAAGTACTTGGCCCAGCTCAATTGATCAAACAAGTCTGCTATAAGAGGGATGGGATATTTTTTCTTACGGTGACTTTGTTCAGGGCCCTGTAGTCAACACATAATCACAAACTTCCATCATACTTCTTCTAAAATAGCACTGGCACTCCGAAAGGAGCCTTTGATGGTTTGATGAACCTGGCTTGTAGTAGCTCATCTAACTGTTTTCTTAGTTTGGCCAACTTTGGCAGGGCCATGCGGTAAAGAGCTCTAGCAGGGGGTTTCGCTCTTGGGAGGAGCTCAATTTCATGGTCCACTGCTCGTCGAGGGGGTAAAACCTTAGGCAACATCTCTGGCATCACCTTTTTGAATTCTTCCAACACTTTTTCCACACCATTAGGTATTGGTTCTACTTCTGACCCTTCTTTGTAGATCAGCACAGCCACAAAGGAAGGTTCCCCTCTCTTTACCTCTTTCTTGAACTGCAAAGCTGAAATCATTTTTTTCCCACTCTTTCGTAAGATGTTGGCTGGCACCACACATGGGTGTTCCCCTAAGAACAACAAGTAGCTAGCGGCGAGGATAGGGATGACCTAAGCCAACATCATGAAGTCCAATCTAAGAACAACATCAAAGTCATCCATGGGGGAGACTGTAAAGTCTATCTTCCCTTTCCATGGCCCCAATCGGGTTGTCACACTCTTGGAGCTTCCACTGATCGCAAAGGTTGGCGAATTGATCGCCTTCATTCATCCACAGTCTTTACTAATCTGAAGACCACACCTTTTTGCTTCTTCTAGTGTGATGAAAGTGTCGGTTACACCCGTATCCACCATGGCCTTGGTGGCTTTCTCATTGATCATCAAGTTCACATACATCAAGCCTCTACTCTACTCTTTTTTTATAGTGTTCAATTAGGTGCGGAGGCATTGAGGAACCTTATTGAATTCATCTTGGCTGGCTCCTCTTCAGCTTCTTCAAGACTCTCTTGCACTTTTGGGAACTCTTGAGATGAGGTCCTTAAGGCATTAAGGGCTCCCTTGTGCGGGCATTCAGCCACCCGATGTGGCCCTTTGCAAAGAAAGTAGGCTAGCGGTTGCCTAGGCTTGAAAATCCCTGCGTTGCTTGTCTTGGGTTGGGTGCTATCTCGACCAAAGGACCTCTTATCTGATCCCTCACCGAAGGGCTGATCCAACCTTGTCATCTTTCCCCCACTCCCAAAGTTGAAGCTACTGCCAACTGATGGAGGATTTTTTCGTTTTGAGGAGCCATCATTGTAATCGCGGAGACATTCAGCTGCCGCCATGGTCGTGGCCACGTCTTGGACTTTTGTCTTTGTAGTTTTGTCCTCACCCAAGGCTTGAGGCCCTCAAGAAAATAGAACATCTTGTCCTTTTCGGACATGTCCCGAATATCCAACATCAGGGTAGAAAAGCTCCTTACAAACTCTTGGACCATTCCTGTTTGTACCAATTTTTGAAGTCTTCTTCGAGCCATTTACTCCAATTCTCAGGGAAAAAAACTGGTTTTTCAATTCTCGCTCAGATTTCCAGCTTAATCGGGCACTCGTAATCGACAACTTGGAGCGCTAATAGCGTGGCATCCCTTAGGTACCATCGACCTTCGCTACTTGTCTCCAGATCTGGTGTACACTTAAAGTACTGCTCCATGTCAAAACAAGAAATTTCAAGTTCCTTAGCATCCCTTGCCCCCTCATAGCATCGAAGGCTCCCGGCACTTTGGGGCCTTTTTCCCCTTTCATCGAGCTCAAACCTGATTTGGCCACAGCCATTTGTAGGATGCCTCACCTATGCTCTGAGCTCCTCAAACTCTTTTTTGGAGAATGTTCAAGGCATCTCTAGCTTCTTCGCTCACATTTTGGAGAGTATTAGACAACTCCCGTTGAGATTGTCGTCGATCTCCTCACTCGCTTTGGTCATATGATTTTCATTGCGCCACCGACCTCAAGTTCTCATTTCCTTGATGATTGGGCACACTGTGGTCATCTCATCCATTTTCTAGCACTTCTCTAATCGTGCTCTGACACCACAGTGATACGGACTAAGCTTCTCTCAGACAAGCAATAGGACGTGCCGACACTTGAATGGTGTCCCAACCATGTCAGCCTCTCATAGATCGAATCTGAACAAGATAACCATAAGCCATGTTTCCAAGCATTGACAATAAGCACACAGATATATCGAGATCCAATCTCAAGACAACACACAAGAAGGCGATATCGCACGAGAGAAAAAGAAAAACACATCGAGGCAACAATCGGGACATTCAATCGGGATGAGTTTTATTATAATCAGGAATCATACATCGAGACCTCCCACCATCACCAGGGCCAGGGGGCAGCCTATGGTGGGTGGCCTAGGCTCGCATAGCAACTGGTGAGATAGCCCAACACTACGCTGTCGGCTCACCCCCTAAAGAGCCTTAGAGATTTTAGAGCTATGCTACCAGTAACCATTAAAATGTTTGAAATGGGGACACTTTTCCTAGCACAAAGGATCTACCTGGCCTGGCCCTATACATGGGTGGCTCATGGTAACCTAAGTCCCGGTCATGGCCCTATACAAGTTTGGCTCATGACACCAGGGATCGACCTGGTCCCCCTCTACGTGTATCGGTCTCACTGTCGCAACCCTCAATCCAGCTGGGGTATAGACATGGAATGAACTCTGTATGCCTAAGCCAACCCATGAAATGAGCGTGCGGGCGCTCAACCGACCGAAAAGGTAGAATGCGCAAGTCAGGGATCAGCTCGATCCCCCCTACGTGCTGTCGAACCTGCTGCTGGTCCTGCTATTGCAACCCTTGGTCTGGTTTGATCTTAGATTGGGAATGAACTCTGTATGCTTATACTAGGGATGAACTCCGTATGCCTAAGTCAACCCATGAAACAAGCATGTGGGTGCTCAGCCGACCAGAGAGGCAGGATGTGCAAGTCAAGGATTGACCCGATTGCCTCTACGTGCTGTCGATCCCACAGTGAGTCCTGCTACTGCAACCCTCAGTCTGGTCTGATCTTAGACTGGGAGTGCACTACGTATGCCTAAGTCAACCCACGGAACGAGCGTGCGGCCACTTAGTTGACCGGAGAGGCAGGATACGCAAGCCGTGGATCGATCGAGTGGTAGGTGGGTTCAGGCACATCTTCATATTTCTTCCATGCCAATGCCATTTTTATGGCTTGTAAATTCACACAATGGTCCCCTAAGCCTTCATGTGAAGTTTCATGGCAAGACGACCCGTTTTCTATTTTTCACGATTTTTGAAACTTTTTTAGGTTCAAAATTTTTAAAAATTTTTTAGAAGGAGTTTTGGCCCCAAATTTGGTACACGTGATCCTTGTATTTTTGTTGGCACGCATAAAAAAATTCAGCTAAAAACTCTAAGTGGAGAAGATTTTGTGACCGTTTGAAAAAAATGTCCACATTTTAGACACTTTAATGGCTACTGGGCGCAAACCTATAAAATCTCAAATGCTCTTTAAAGGGGTGTGAGTTCTTGAGGTTTGATGAGGGATAGAGGGCCAATATAAGGGCCAAGTACCAGCACCCATCGCACATCATGTGCGCACACCCCCCGGCCCCCCCAATCGTCGGAACCCCCAATGCCATCGGGTAGGTTCTCCGGTGATGCTTCGACGATGGTGCCCCAGGCAAAAAAAATGTGGCACCAGGACATGCCCAAGCCCAGCATGTGCATCATGGCTCAAAATCAAACTTCGGCCAAGGCCTTGACCATCAATGGCACATGCATCGACCATTATCGGCACAGGCTCCCCTTTGGTACGGGCACCAGCCTCGCCCACCATCGGCACAAACTGGGTCCTGGTGCAGGCGATTAACTCAACCACCATTGGTACAAGATGGCCCCTGGTACAAGCGATTGCATCAAACACCATCGGCACATGCTGGGCCGTGGTGTGGGCGGTTACCTCGACCACCATCGGCACATGTCGAACCCCGGTTGGCCCCCAAAATAAACGTGCGAGCATTGAACCAACTGCTGGGGTTAGGATACACGAGCCAACCTAGGATCCCACTGCTGGTCCCCTTCGGTTGTTACCCCAAATGCCATCGATAGCCTCTGGCCCTTGGTTGGTTGAGACCAAGAATGCACTACGTATGCCCAAGTCAACCCATGAAATGAGCGTGTTGGTGCTCAGCCAACCGGAGAGCCAGAATGTGCAAGTCAAGGGTCAGCTCGATCCCCCTCTACGTGTTATCGATCCCACTGTGAGTCCCTCCATTCGATTGGGGCTTAGACCGAGAATGAACTCCGTATGCCAAAGTCAACCCATGAAACGAGGGTACGGGTGCTCAACCGACTAGAGAGATAAGATGCGCAAGTCGAAGATCAGCCCGATCCCTCTCTGCGTGCTGCGATCGATCCTGCTGTCGATCTGATCTTAGACAGGGAATGAACTCCATATGCTTAGATTGGGAATGAACTCCGTATGCCTAAGTCAACCCACGAAATGAGCATGCGGACGTTGAGCCAGCCGGAGAGGCATAATGCATAAGCCAGGGATCGGCCCGATGCCCCTTTACGTGCTGTCGGTACTGCTACCGCAACCCTCAATCCGGTTGGGGCTTAGACATGGAATGAACTCTGTATGCCTAAGCCAACTCACGAAATGAACGTGCAGGTGCTCAACTGGCTGAAGAGGCAGAATGCACAAGCCAGGGATCGACTCAATCCCATCCTACGTTCTGCTGATCCTGCTACTGGTCCTGCTGCCACAACCCTCGATCCGATTCGATCTTAGGCTGGGAATGAACTCTGTATGGTTAGACTAGGGATGAACTCTGTATGCCTAAGTCAACCCATGAAATGAGCGTGCAGGCACTCAGTCGGCCAAAGAGGCAGGATGTGTAAGCCAAGGATCGACCCGGTCCCCTCTGCTTGCTGTCGATCCCGCTGCGGGTCCTGCTACCACAACCCTCGGTCCGTTCTGATCTTAGAATGGGAGCGCACTATGTATGCCTAAGTCAACCCATGAAATGAGCGTGCGGGTACTTAACCGACCAGAGAGGCGGGATGCGCAAGTCGTGGATCGATCGAGTGCTAGGTGTGTTCAGGCACATCTTCATATTTTTGCTGTGCCAATGCCATTTTTATTGCTTGTAAATTCATACAATGGTCCCCTAAGCCTTCATGTGAAGTTTCATGGCAAGACGACCCGTTTTCTATTTTTCATGATTTTTGAAACTTTTCATGGTTCGAGATTTTTTAAAATTTTTTTAGAAGTGGTTTTGGCCCCAAATTTGGTAGACGTGATCCTTGTATTTTTTTGGCACTCACAAAAAAATTCAGCTAAAAACTCAAAATGGAGAAGATTTTGTGACCGTTTGAAAAAAATGTCCCCATTTCAGACACTTTAATGGCTACTGGGAGCAAACCTATAAAATCTCAAACGCTCTTTAAGGGTGTGAGTTCTCAAGATTTGATAAGGAATAGGGGGCCAATATAAGGGCCAAGTGCCAGCACCCATCGCACATCATGTGTGCATACCCCTTGGCCCCCCCAATCATCGAAACCCCCAATGCCGTCAGTTAGGTTCTTCGATGATGCTCCAACAATGGTGCCCCGAGAGAAAAAAATGTGGCACCAGCACATGCCCGAGCCTAGCATGTGCACCGTGGCTCAAAATCAAACTTCGACCAGGGCCTTGATCATCAATGGCACATGATGGCGCATAGTGATGGCATATGCATTGACCATCATCGACACAGGCTACCTTTCGGTACGGCCACTTGCCTCGATCGCCATCGGCACAAGCTGGGCCCCGGTGCAGGCAGTTACCTCAGTCACCATCGATACATGCTGGCCCTTGGTGCGAGCGATTGCCTCTACCACCATCAGCACATGTTGGCCCTTGGTACGAGCGATTGCCTCGACCACCATCGACACAAGGTGGTCCCGGGTGCGAACGGTTACATCGAACACCATCGACACATGTTGGGATGTGGTAAGGGTGGTTGCCTCGACCACCATCGGCACATGTCGAGCCCTGATCAGCCTTCGAAACGAGCGTACGACCTCCGAACCTACCGCTGGGGGTGGGATACGCTAGCCGACCAAGGATCCCGCTGCTGGTCCCCCTCAGTTGTTGCCCCAAATGCCATCGATAGCTTCTGGCCCTTGGTTGGTCGAGATCAAGAATGCACTACATATGCCTAAGTTAACCCATGAAATGAACGTGCGGGTGCTCAATCGGTCGGAGAGCCAGAATGCACAAGTCGAAGATCAGCCTGGTCTCCCTCTGCACGTTGTCGATCCCGCTGTGGGTCCCCCGATCCAGTTGGAGCTTAGACCGAGAATGAACTCCATATGCCTAAGTCAACCTATGAAATGAGCGTGCGGGCGCTCAGTCGGTCGGAAAGGTAGGATGCACAAGCCGAAGATTCCCCGATCCCCTTCTACGTGGTACTGTCGATCCCGCTGTCGATCCGATCTTAGACTGGGAATGAACTCCGTATGCTTAGACTGGGAATGAATTCTGTATGCCTAAGTCAGCCCACGAAAAGAGCGTGCAGGCATTGGGCTAGCCAGAGAGTCATAATGCACAAGCCAAGGATCGGCGTGATCCCCCTCTGCATGCTATCGGTCCCACTGCCACAACCCTCGGTCCGGCTGGGGCTTAGACATGGAATGAACTTTGTATGCCTAAACCAACCCATGAAATGAGTGTAAGGGCGCTCAACGGAATGGAAAGGCAGAATGCACAAGCCAGGGATCAATTCGGTCCCCTCCTGCGTGCTATCGATCCTGCTATTGGTCTTACTGGTGCAACCCTCGATTTGGTCCAATCTTAGACTGGGAATTTAGACTGGGGATGAACTTCGTATGCCTAAGTCAACCCACAAAACGAGCGTACAGGGTGCTCAGTCGGTTAGAGAGGCAGGATACGGTAGTCGAGGATCGACCCAGTCCCCTCTGCGTGCTGTTGATCCCGCTACGGGTCTTACTGCAGTAACCTTCGGTCTGGTCTGATCTTAGACTGGGAGTGCACTATGTATGCCTAAGTTAACCCACGAAACGAGCGTGCAGGCACTTAGCTGGCCGAAGAGGCGGGATGCGCAAGCCGTGGATCGAGCGAGTGGTAGGTGGGTTCAGGCACATCTGCATATTTCTACCATGCCAATACCATTTTTATGGCTTGTAAATTCATAATGGTCCCCTAAGCCTTCATGTGAAGTTTCGTGGCAAGGTGACCTGTTTTCTATTTTTCACGATTTTCAAAACTTTTTAAGGTTTGGGATTTTTAAAAATTTTGTTAGAAAAAGTTTTGGCCCCAAATTTGGTAGACATGATCCTTGTATTTCTGTTGGCCCGCACAAACAAATTCAGCTAAAAACTTAAAGTGGAGAAGATTTTGTGACCGTTTGAAAAAAAAGTCCCCATTTCAGACACTTTAATGGCTACTGGGAGCAAACCTATAAAATCTCAAATGCTCTTTAAGGGGGTGTGAGTTCTCGAGGTTTGATGAGGGATAGGGGGCCTAAGTCAACCCACGAAACGAGCGTGTGGGCACTCAGCAGGTCGAAGAGGTAGGATACGCAAGTCGAGGATCAGCTCGATCCCCCTCTACGTGCTACTATCGGTCTGATCTTAGACTGGGAATGAACTCCGTATGCTTAGACCGGGAATGAACTCTGTATGCTTAAGTCAACCCATGAAACGAGCGTGTGGGTGCTAAGCTGGTCGGAGAGGCATAATGCACAAGCCGAGGATCGGCCTGATCCCCCTCTGCGTGCTATCGTCCCGCTGCCACAACCCTCGATTCGGCTGGGGCTTAGATATGGAATGAACTCTGTATGCCTAAGCCAACCCAGGAAATGAGCGTATGTGCGCTCAGTCGATCGGAGAGGTAGAATGTGCAAACCGAGGATCGGTTCAGTCCCCCCTGCATGCTGCCATTCCTACTGCTGGTCTTACTATCACAACCTCGTTCTAGTCTGATCTTAGACTGGGAATGAACTCCGTATGCTTAGACTAGGGACGAACTCCGTATGCCTAAGTTAACCCATGAAACGAGCGTGCGGGTGGTTAATCGGCCTGATAGGCAGGATACGTAAGCCGGGGATCGACCCGATCCCTTCTACTTGCTACCGATCTTGCTACGGGTCCTGCTATCGCAACCCACCATCTGATCCAATCTTAGACTGGGAGTGCACTATGTATGCCTATGTCAACCCAAGAAATGAGCGTGCGGACACTTAGCCGGCCGGAGAGGTGGGATGCGCAAGTCGTGGATCAATCGAGTGGTAGGTGGGTTCAGGCACATCTTCATATTTTTGCCATGCCAATGCCATTTTTATGGCTTGTAAATTCATACAATGGTCCCCTAAGCCTTCATGTGAAGTTTCATGGCAAGACGACCTGTTTTCTATTTTTCACGATTTTCAAAACTTTTTATGGTTCGAGATTTTTTAAATTTTTTTTAGAAGGATTTTTTACCCCAAATTTGGTAGACGTGATCCCTGTATTTTTTTTGGCACGCACAAAAAAATTCAGCTAAAAACTCGAAGTGGAGAAGATTTTGTGACCGTTTGAATAAAATGTCCCCGTTTCAGACACTTTAATCGCTACTGGGAGCAAACCTATAAAATCTCAAATGCTCTTTAAGGAGGTGTGAGTTCTCGAGGTTTGATGAGGGATAAGGGGCCAATATAAGGGCCAAGTACCAGCACCCATCGTACATCATGTGCGTACACCCCTCGGGCCCCCAATCGTCGGAACCCCCAATGCCGCCAGTTAGGTTCTCCGGCGATGGTGCCCCGAGCAAAAAAAATGTGGCACCAGCACATGCCCTAGCCAGCATGTGCACCATGGCACAAAATCGAACTTCGACCAAGGCCTCGACCATCAATGGCACATGATGGCGTATGGTGATGGCACATGCATCGACCATCGTCGGCACAGGCTGCCCTTTAATACGGGCACTTGCCCCGACCGCCATCGATAAAAGCTGGGCCCTGGTGCGGGCGGTTGCCTCAACCACCATCAGCACAAGCTGGCCCTAGGTGTGGGCGATTGCATCGAACACCATCGGTACATGCTGGGCAATGGTGCGGGCAGTTGCCTCGACCACAATCGGCACACGTCGAGCCCCGGTCGACCCTCGAAACGAGTGTGCGAGCACCAAATTGACCGCTGGGGTTGGGATGTGCGAGCCGACCAATGATCCCACAGCTGGTCGATACCCTCTGGCCCTTGGTTGGTCGAGACCGAGAATGCACTACATATGCCTAAGTCAACCCATGAAACGAGCGTGCGGGCGCTCAGCCGATCGGAGAGCCAAAATGCGTAAGTCGAGGATCGGCCCGATCCCCCTTTACGTACTGTCGATCCCACAGGGTGTCCGTCGGTCCAGTTGGGGCTTAGACCGGGAATGAACTTCGTAGGCCTAAGTTAACCCATGAAACAAGTGTGAGGGCACTCAGTCGGTCTGAAAGGCAAGATGCGCAAGTCGAGTATTGACCCGGTCCCCCTTTGCATGCTGCTATCGATCCGATCTTTGACTGGGAATGAACTCCGTATGCTTAGACTGGGAATGAACTCCATATGCCTAAGTCAACCCACGAAACGAACGTGCGGGCGCTGAGCCAGCCGAAGAGGCATAATGCGTAAGTCGAGGATCGACCCGATCCCCCTCTGCGTGCTGTCGGTCCCACTACCGCAACCCTTGGTTCGACTGGGGCTTAGACATGGAATGAACTCCGTTGGCCTAAGCCAACCCACGAAACAAGCATACGGAGGCTCAACCGACCGGAGAGACAGAATGCACAAGAGGAAGGAAATGCCCTGTCCCCCCCTGCGTGCTACCGATCCTGCTACCGGAACCCTCGATTCAGTCTGATTTTAGACAGGAAATGAACTTCGTATGCTTAGACTGGGGATGAACTCCGTATACCTCAGTCAACCCACGAAACGAACGTACGGGCGTTTAGCAGGCCAGAGAGGTAGGATGCGTAATCCGGGGATTGACTCGGTCCTTTCTACATGCTGCCGATCCCGTTATGGGTCCTACTGCTGCAACTCTTGGTTCAGTCTGATCTTAGACTGAGAGCGCACTACGTATGCCTAAGTTAACCCATGAAATGAGCGTGCAGGCACTTAGCCGACCGGAGAGGCGGGATGCGCAAGCCGTGGATCGATCGAGTGGTAGGTGGGTTCAGGCACATCTGAATATTTCTGCCATGCCAATGCCATTTTTATGGCTTGTAAATTCATACAATGGTCCCCTAAGCCTTCATGTGAGGTTTCATGGCAAGACGACCCGTTTTCTATTTTTCAAGATTTTTGAAACTTTTTGCGGTTTGGGATTTTTAAAAAATTTTTTAGGAGGAGTTTTAGCCCCAAATTTGGTAGACGATATCCTTGTATTTTCGTTGGCACGCACAAACAAATTCAGCTTAAAAATCGAGGTGGAGAAGATTTTGTGACCTTTTGAAAAAAATGTCCCCATTTCAGACACTTTAATGGCTACTAGGAGCAAACCTATAAAATCTCAAATGCTCTTTAAGGGTGTGTGAGTTCTCGAGGTTTGATGAGGGATAGGGGGCCAATATAAGGGCCAAGTACCAGCACCCATCGCACATCATGTGCACACACCCCTCGGGCCCCCCAATCACCGAAACCCCCAATGCTGTCAGTTAGGTTCTCCAGGGACGCTCCGGCGATGGTGCCCCGGACGAAAAAAATGTGGCACCAGCACATGCCCGAGCCTAGCATGTGCACCATGGCTCAAAATGGAACTTCGGCCAAGACCTCGACCATCAATGGCACATGATGGCACATGGTGGTGGCACATGCATCATCCATCATTGGCGCAGGCTGCCCTTTGGTACGGGCACTTGCCTCGACCGCCATCGGCATAAGCTGGGCCCTGGTGCAGGCGACTGCCTCGACCACCATTGGCATAAGATGGCCTCTGCTACGGGTGGTTGCATCGGACACCATCGGCACATGCTGGGCCATGGTACGGACGGTTGCCTCGACCACCATCGACACATGCTGAGCCCCGATCGACCTTCGAAAGGAGCGTGCGAGAACCGAACCGATCGCTGAGGGCGGGATGCGTGAGCCAACCAAGGATACCGCTGTTGGTCCCCCTCGGTTGTTGCCCCAAACGTCATCGATAGCCTCTGGCCCTTGGTTGGTCGAGATTGGGAATGCACTACGTATGCCTAAGTCAACCCATGAAACGAGTGTACGGGTGCTTAGTCGGTTGGAGAGCCAAAATGCACAAGCCGAGGATCGACCCGATCCCTCTCTTTGTGCTGTTTATCTTGCTATGGGTCCCTCAATCCGGTTGGGGCTTCGACCAGGAATGAACTCCGTATGCCTCAGTCAACCCACGAAACGAGCATACAGGTGCTCAGCCAGTCAGAGAGGCAGGATGCGTAATTCGAGGATTGACCCGATCCCTTCTGCATGCTGCCGATCCCGCTACGGGTCTTATTGCTGTAACCCTTGGTCTAATCAGATCTTAGTCTGAGAGCGCACTATGTATGTCTAAGTCAACCCACGAAACGAGCGTGCGGGCACTTAGCCGACCGGAGAGGCGGGTTGCGCAAACCGTGGATCGATCGAGTGGTAGGTGGGTTCAAGCACATCTTCATATTTTTGCCATGCCAATGCCATTTTTATGGCTTGTAAATTCATACAATGGTCCCTTAAGACTTCATGTGCAGTTTCGTGGCAAGACGACCCGTTTTTTATTTTTCATGATTTTCAAAACTTTTTAAGGTTCGGGATTTTTTAAAATTTTTTTAGAAGGATTTTTGGCCCCAAATTTGGTAGACGTGATCCTTGTATTTTTGTTGGCACGCACAAAAAAATTCAGCTAAAAACTCGAAGTGGAGAAGATTTTGTGACCGTTTGAAAAAAATATCCCTATTTCAGACACTTTAATAGCTACTGGGAGCAAACCTATAAAATCTCAAAAGCTCTTTAAGGGGGTGTGAGTTCTCAAGGTTTGATGAGGGATAGGGGGCCAATATAAGGGCCAAGTACCAGCACCCATCACACATCATGTGCACACAGCCCCCGGCCCCCCAATCGTCGGAACCCCCAATACCGCAAGTTAGGTTCTCCGACAATGCTCTGATGATGGTGCCCCGGGCAAAAAAAATGTGGCACCAGCACTTGGCTGAGCCCAGCATATGCACCGTGGCTCAAAATTGAACTTTGGCCAAGGCCTTGACCATCAATGGCATATGATGGTGCATGGTGATGGCATATGATCAACCATCATCGGCACAGGCTGCCCTTTGGTACGAGCACTTGCCTCGACCACCATCGGCACAAGCTGGGCCCTAATGCGGTCGGTTGCCTAGACCACTATTGGCACAAGATGGCCTTTGGTGTGGGCGGTCACATCAAACACCATCGGCACATGCTTGGTCGTGGTGCAGGCGGTTGCCTCGACCACCATCGGTAAATACGGAGCCTTGATCGGTCCTCGAAATGAGCGTGCGAGCACCGGATCGACCGCTGGGGGTGGGATGCACGAGTCAACCAAGGATCCTATTGCTGGTCCCCCTTGGTTGTTGCCCCAAACGCCATTGATAGCCTCTGGCCCTTGGTTGGCCGAGACCGAGAATGCACTACGTATGCCTAAGTCAACCCATGAACCGAGCGTGCGGCCGCTCAGTCGACTGAAAAGCCAGAATGCGCAAGCCAAGGATCGGCCCGATCCCCCTTTGCGTACTGTCGATCTCGCTATAGGTCCTTCAGTTCAGTTGGGGCTTAGACCGGGAATGAACATCGTATGCCTAAGTCAACCCACAAAACAAGCGTGTGGGCGCTTAGCCGATCGGAGAGGCAAGATGCGCAAGCTGAAGATCAGCCTGGTCCCCCTCTGGGTGCTGCTGCTGGTCTGATCTTTGACTAGGAATGAACTCTGTATGCTTAGACTGAGAATGAACTCCGTATGCCTAAGTGAACCCCCGGAACGAGCGTACAGGCATTGAGTCAGTCGGAGAGTTATAATGTGCAAGTCAAGGATCGACGTACTATCAGTCCCCCTCTACATACTATCGGTCCCACTGCCACAACCCTCGGCCCGGCTGGGGCTTAGACATGGAATGAACTCCGTATGCCTAGGCCAACCCATGGAACAAGTGTGCGAGGGATTAGCCGACTGGAGAGGCAGAATGCGCAAGTCAGGGATCAGCCCTGTCCCCCCTACGTTTTGTCGATCTTGCTGCTGGTCCTGCTACTGCAACCCTCAGTCTGGTCTAATCTTAGACTGGGAATGAATTCTGTATGCCTAAGTCAACCCACAAACGAGAGTGTGGGCGCTTAGCTGATCGAAGAGGCAGGATGCGTAAGCCGAAGATCGACCCGATCCTCCTCTACGTGCTGCTGTCAGTTTGATCATAGATTGGGAATGAACTCTATATGCTTAGACTGGGAATGAAGTCCATATGCCTAAGTCAACCCACGAAATAAGCGTGCGGGTGCTAAGCTGGCCGGAGAGGCATAATGCACAAGCTGGGGAACGACCCGATGCCCCTCTGTGTGCTATCGGTCTCGTTTGCCACAACCCTCGATTCAACTGGGGCTGAGACATGGAATGAACTCCGTATGCCTAAGCTAACCCACCAAACGAGCGTGCAAGCGCTCAGCCGACCGCAGAGGCAAAATGCGCAAGCCGAGGATCGGCTCGGTCCCCTCATGCATGCGATCGATCTTGCTGTCGGTCCTGCTACCGCAACCCTTGGTCCGGTCTGATCTTAGACAGGAATGAACTCCATACACTTAGACTGGAGATGAACTCCGTATGCCTAAGTCAACCCATGAAACGAGCGTACGGGTGCTCAGTCGGCCAGAGAGGCAGGATGCGCTAGTTGGGGATTGACTCGATCCCCTCTGCGTGCTGTCGATCTCACTACTGCTGCCGTAACCCTCGATCTGGTCTGATCTTAGACTGGAAGTGCACTACGTATGCCTAAGTTAACCCACGAAATAGCGCGCGGGCACTTTACCGGCCGGAGAGGCAGGATGCGCAAGACGTCGATCGATCAAGTGGTAGGTGGGTTCAGGCACATCTTCATATTTCTGTCGTGTCAATGCCATTTTTATGGCTTGTAAATTCATACAATGGTCCCCTAAGCCTTCATGTTAAGTTTCGTGGCAACATGACCCATTTTTTATTTTTCATGATTTTTGAAATACTTTTGCGGTCCGGATTTTTTAAATATTTTTAGAAGGTGTTTTGGCCCCAAATTTGGTAGACATGATCCTTGTATTTTTGTTGGCACGCACAAAATAATTCAACTAAAAACTCGAAGTGGAGAAGATTTTGTGACCGTTTGAAAAAAATATCCCTATTTCAGACACTTTAATGCTACTGGGAGCAAACCTGTAAAATCTCAAATGCTCTTTAAGGGGGTGTGAGTTCTGGAGGTTTGAAAAGGGATAAGGGGCCAATATAAGGGCCAAGTACCAGCACCCATTGCACATCATGTGCGCACACCCCTCGGCCCCTCAATCGACGGAACCCTCAATACCGCCGGTTAGGTTCTCCGACGATGGTGCCCTGGGTGAAAAAAATGTGGCAGCAGCACATGCCCGAGCCCAGCATGTGCACCGTGGCTCAAAATTGAACTTTAGCCAAGGCCTCAACCATCAATGGCACATGATGACGCATAGTGATGGATATGCATCGACCATCATCGGCACAGGCTGCCCTTTGGTACAGGCACTTACCTCGACTGCCATCGGCAAAAGCTGGGCCCTAGTGTGGGCAGTTGCCTCGATCACCATTGGCACATGCCAGCCCTTGGTGCGAGTGATTGCCTTGACCACCTTCGGCACAAAATGGCCCCTGGTACGGGTGGTTGTATCGAACACCATCAGCACAT
Organism: Durio zibethinus; assembly: GCF_002303985.1. Next base: position 2,180,743 of record NW_019167971.1, on the reverse strand, counting down.
GCTGGGTCGTGGTGTGGGCGGTTGCCTCGACCATAATCGGCACATGCCGAGCCCAGGTTGGCCCCCAAAATGAGCGTGTGGGCACCAAATCAACGCTAGGGGTAGGATGGGCGAGCCGACCAAGGATCCCGCTGCTGGTCCCCCTCGATTGTTGCCCTAAATGCCGTCGATAGCCTCTGGCCCTTGGTTGGTCGAGATCGGGAATGCGCTACGTATGCCTAAGTCAACCCATGAAACGAGCGTGCAGGCACTCAGCCGATCGAAGAGGTAGAAAGTGTAAGCTGAGGATCAACCCGACCCCCTCTACGTGCTGTTGATGCCACTGTGGGTCCCTCAATCCGGTTGGGGCTTAGACCGAGAATGAACTCCGTATGCCTAAGTTAACCCACGAAATGTGTGTGTGGGTGCTCAGCCAACCAGAGAGGTAGGATGCACAAGCTGAGGATCAACTCGATCCCCATCTGCATGTTGCTGTCGGTCCGATCTTAGATTGGGAATGAACTCCGTATGTTTAGACTAGGAATGAACTCTGTATGCCTAAGTCAACCCACAAAATGAGCATGCGAGTGTTGAGCAGGCCGGAGAGGCATAATGCACAAGTCAAGGATTATCCTGATCCCACTCTACATGCTGCCGGTCGCGTTACCACAACCCTCGATCCGGCTGGGGCTTAGACATGGAATGAACTCCGTATGCCTAAGCCAACCCATGAAACAAGAGTACGGGTGCTCAGTCGGTCAAAGAGGCAGAATACGTAAGTTGGGGTTTGGCCCGTTCCCCCCTGCACGCTATCGATCCTGCTGCTGGTCCTGCTGTCGCAAACCTCGGCCCGATCTGATCTTAGGCTGGGAATGAACTCCGTATGCTTAGACTGGGATGAACTCCGTATGCCTAAGTCAAGCCATGAAACGAGCGTGCGAGCACTCAGTCGGCCAGAGAGGTAGGATGCACAAGCTAAGGATCAACCCGGTCCTCTCTACGTGCTACCGATCCCGCTGCGGGTCCTGCTATCACAACCCTCGATCCAGTCTGATCTTAGACTGGGAGCATGCTACGAATGCCTAAGTCAACGCATGAAACGAGTGTGCGGGCACTTAGCCGGTCGGAGAGGCTGGATGAGCAAGCCATGGATCGATCGAGTGGTAGGTGCTTTCAAGCACATCTTCATATTTTTGCTATGCAAATGCCTTTTTTATGGCTTGTAAATTCATAGAATGGTCCCCTAGGCCTTTATGTGACGTTTTGTGGCAACACGACCCGTTTTCTATTTTTCACGATTTTTGAAACTTTTTACGGTACGAGATTTTTTAAAATTTTTTTAGAAGGGGTTTTGACCCCAAATTTGGTAGACATGATCCTTGTATTTTTTTTGGCATGGACAAAAAAATTCAGCTAAAAACTCGAAGTGGAGAAGATTTTGTGATCGTTTGAAAAAAATGTCCCCATTTCAGACACTTTAATGGCTAATGGGAGCAAACCTATAAAATCTCAAATGCTCTTTAAGGGGGTGTGAGTTCTTGAGGTTTGATGAGGGATAGGGGGCCAATATAAGGGCCAATTACCAGCACCCATCGCACATCATGTGTGCACACCCCCTGGCCCCCAATCGTCGAAACACTCAATGTCGCTGGGCCCTGGTGCGGGCGGTTGCCTCGACCACCATCGGCATAAGAAGGCCCCTGGTGTGGGTGGTTGCATCGAACACCATCGGTACATGTTGCACCGTGGTGCGGGCAGTTGCCTCGACCAACATCGACACATGGCGAGCCTCGATTGGCCCCTAAAACGAGCGTGCGAGTACCGAACCGACCGTTGGGGCTAGGATGCACGAGCCGACCAAAGATCCCTCCGCTGGTCCCCCACAATTGTTGCCCCAAATGCCATCGATAGCCTATGGCCCTTGGTTGGTCGATATCAGGAATGCACCACGTATGCCTAAGTCAACCCATCAAACGGGCGTGCGGGCACTCAGCCGGTCGGGGAGCCAGAATGCACAAGCCAAGGATCGACCTGGTCCCCCTCTATGTGCTGTCGATCCTGCTACAGGTCCCTCAGTCTGGTTGGGGCTTAGATAGGGAATGAACTCTGTATGCCTAAGTCAACCCACGAAACAAGTGTGCGGGCACTCAACCGACCGGAGAGGTAGGATGCATAAGCCGAGGATCAGCCCGGTCCCCCTCTGCATGCTGCTACCGGTTCGATCTTAGACTGGGAATGAACTCCGTATGCCTAAGTCAAACAACGAAAAAGTGTGCGGGCGCTGAGCCGGGCGTAGAGGAATAATGCGCAAGTTGGGGATCGACTCGATCCCCCTCTGTGTGCTATCGATCCCACTGCCACAACCCTCGGCCCAACTAGGGCTTAGACATGGAATGAACTCCGTATGCCTAAGCCAACCCACGAAATGAGCGTGCAGGCACTCAGCCGATCGGGGAGGCAGAATGCACAAGCCGGGGGATCGGCCTGGTCCCCCCTACGTGCTGTCGATCCTACAGCTGGTCCTACTGTTGCAACCCTCGATCCTGTCCCATCTTAGACTGGGAATGAACTTTGTATGCTTAGAATGGGGATGAACTCCATATGCCTAAGTCAACCCATGAAATGAGTGTACGAGCACTCAACCGGCCAGAGAGGCAGGATGCGTAAGTCAAGGATCAGCCTGATCCCTCTCTGCGTGTCGCTGTCAGTTCGATCTTAGACTGGGAATGAACTCCATATGCCTAAGTCAACCTACGAAATGAGCGTGCAGGCGTTGAACCGGTCGGAGAGGCATAATGCGTAAGTCGAGGATCGGCCCGATCCCCCTCTGCGTGCTATTAGTCTCCCTGCCACAACCCTCGGTCTAGCTGGGGCTTAGAAATGGAATGAACTCCGTATGCCTAAGCCAACCCACGAAAAGAGCGTGCGGGCACTCAGCCAACCGGAGAGGTAGAATGCGTAAGTTGAGGATCGACCCGGTCCCCCCTGTGTGCTGTCGATCCTACTGCTGGTCCTGCAGTCGTAACCCTCGATCCGATCCCATTTTAGACTGGGAATGAACTCCGTATGCTTAGACTAGGGATGAACTCCGTATGCCTAAGTCAACCCACAAAACGAGCGTGCGGGCGCTCAGTCGGCCAAGAGGTAGGATGCGCAAGTCAAGGATCGACCCAGTCTCCTCTGCGTACTGTCGATCCTGCTACGGGTCCTACTGTTACACCCTCAGTCCAGTCTGATCTTACCCTGGGAGCACACTATGTATGCCTAAGTCAACCCATGAAACGAGCATGCGGGCACTTAGCCAGTCGAAGAGGCGGGATGCGCAAGCTGTGGATCGATCGAGTGGTAGGTGGGTTTCAGCACATCTTCATATTTCTGCCATGCCAATGCCATTTTTATGGCTTGTAAATTCATACAATGGTCCCCTAAGCCTTCATGTGAAGTTTCATGGCAAGATGACCCGTTTTCTATTTTTCACGATTTTTGAAACTTTTTATGGTTCGGGATTTTTTAAAATTTTTTTAGAAGGATTTTTGGCCCCAAAATTGTTAGACGTGATCCTTGTATTTTTCTTGGCACGCATAAAAAAATTCAGGTAAAAACTCAAAGTGGAGAAGATTTTGTGACCGTTTGAAAAAAATGTCCCCATTTCAGACACTTTAATTGCTACTGGGAGCAAACCTATAAAATCTCAAATGCTCTTTAAGGGGGTGTGAGTTCTCAAGGTTTGATAAGGGATAGGGGGCCAATATAAGGGCCAAGTACCAGCACCCATTGCACATCATGTGCGCACACCACTCGGCACCCCAATCGCTGGAACCCCTAATGCCACCGGTTAGGTTCTCTGGTGATGCTCTGGCGATGGTGCCCCAGGCGAAAAAAATGTGGCACTAGCACATGCCCAAGCCCAGCATGTGTGCCATGGCTCAAAATTGAACTTCGGCCAAGGTCTCGACCATTAATGGCACATGATGGCGCATGGTGATGGCACATGCATCGACCATCATCGGCACAGGCTGCCCTTTGGTACGGGCACTTGCCTCGACCACCATCGGCACAAGTTGGGCCCTGGTGCAGGCGGTTGCCTTGACCACCATCGGCACAAGATGGCCCCTGGTGCAGGCGGTTGCATCAAACACCATCGGCACATGCTGGGCCGTGGTGCAGGCGGTTGCCTCGACCATCATCGGCACATGTCGAGCCCTGGTGGGCCCCCGAAATGAGCGTACGAGAACCAAACGAACCGTTGGGGGCGGGATGCGTGAGTCGACCAAGGATTCCATTGCTGGTCCCCCCTCGGTTGTTGCCCCAAACGCCATCGATAGCCTCTTGCCCTTGGTTGGTCGAGACCAGGAATGCACTACGTATGCCTAAGTTAACCCTTGAAACGAACGTGCAGGCGCTCAACCGGCCGAAGAGCCAGAATGTGCAAGTCAAGGATCGACCCAGTCCCACTCTGTGTGCTACCGATCCCACTGCGGGTCCTTCGGTCCGATTATAGCTTAGACCGGGAATGAACTCCATATGCCTAAGTCAATGCATGAAACGAGCGTACGGGTGCTCAACTGGCCAGAGAGGCAAGATGCGCAAGTCGAGGATCAGCTCGGTCCCCCTCTGCGTGTTGCTGTCTGTCCAATCTTAGACTGGGAATGAACTCCGTATGCCCAAGTGAACCCCCAGAACGAGCGTACGGGCATTGAGTCAGTCGGAGAGTTATAATGCACAAGTCAGGGATTGACCCGATCCCCTTCTGCGCACTGTCGGTCCCATTGCCACAACCCTCAGTTCGGCTGGGGCTTAGACATGGAATGAACTCCGTATGCCTAAACGAACCCACAAAACGAGCGTACGAGGGCTCAACCGACCGGAGAGGTACAGTGCGCAAGCAGGGGATCGGCCCGGTCCCCCCTGCGTGCTGTTGATCCAACTGTTGTCCTACAGCCGCAACCCTCGGTCTGGTCCCATCTTAGACTGGGAATGAACTCCGTCTGCTTAGACTAAGGATGAACTCCGTATGCCTAAGTCAACCCACGAAATGAGTGTGCGGGCACTCAACCAACCGGAGAGGCAGGATGCACAAGTTAGGGACCGACCCAGTCCCCGCTGCGTGCTACCGATCTAGCTGTGGGTCCTGCTACTGCAACCCTCGATCCGGTCTGATCTTAGGCTGGGAGCGCACTACGTATGCCTAAGTCAACCCACGAAACGAGCGTGTGGGTACTTAATCGACCGGAAAGGCGGGATGTGTAAGCCGTGGACCGATCGAATGGTAGGTGGGTTCAAGCACATCTTCATATTTCTGCCATCCCAATGCTCTTTTTATGGCTTGTAAATTCATACAATGGTCCCCTAAGCTTGCATGTGAGTTTCGCTGTCAAGACGACCGTTTTCTATTTTTCATGATTTTTGAAACTTTTTTACGGTTCGGGATTTTTTAAAATTTTTTTAGGAGGATTTTTGGCCCCAAATTTGGTAGACGTGATCCTTGTATTTTTTTTGGCACGCACAAAAAAATTCAGCTAAAAACTCAAAGTGGATAAGATTTTGTGACTGTTTGAAAAAAATGTCCCCATTTCAGACACTTTAATGGCTACTGGGAGCAAACCTATAAAATCTCAAATGCTCTTTAAGGGGGTGTGAGTTCTCAAGGTTTGATGAGGGATTGGGACCAATATAAGGGCCAAGTACCAGCACCCATTGCACATCATGCGCGTACAGCCCCCGGCCCCGCAATCGCCGGAACGAACAATGCCGTCGGTTAGGTTCTCCGACGATGCTCCGGCGATGGTGCCCTGGGCGAAAAAAATGTGGCACCAGCATGTGCACCGTGGCTCAAAATCAAACTTCGGCCAAGGCCTCGACCATCAATGGCACATGATGGCGCATGGTGATGGCACATGCAACGACCATTATCGGCACAGGCTGCCCTTTGGTACAGGCACTTGCCTTGACCGCCATCGACACAAGCTGGGCCCTGGTGCGGGCGGTTGCCTAGACCACCATCGGCACAAGCTTGCCCCTGGTGTGGCCGATTGCATCAAAAACCATCGACACATGCTGGGCCGTGGTGTGGGCGGTTGCCTCGACCACCATCAGCACATGTCGAGCCCCGATCGACCCCCTAAATGAGCGTGCGAGCAAAGAACCGATCGCTGGGGGTGGGATGCATGAGCCGACCAAGGATCTTGCTGCTGGTCCCCTTCGGTTGTTGCCCCAAATGCCATCGATAGCCTCTGGCCCTTGGTTGGTCGCGACCAGGAATGCACTACATATGCTTAAGTCAACCTATGAAATGAGTTACGGGCACTCAGCTGGTCAGAGAGCTAGAATATGCAAGTCAAGGATCGGCTCGATCCCCTTTTACGTGCTACCAATCCAACTACGGATCCTTCATTCTGGTTGGGGCTTAGATCGGGAATGAACTCTGTATGCCTAAGTCAACCTATGAAACGAGCATACGGGTGCTCAACCGATCAGAGAGGCAGGTTGCGTAAGCCGAGGATCGACCTGGTCCCCCTCTGCATGCTGCTGCCGATCCGATCTTAGACTAGGAATGAAATCCATATGCCTAAATCAACTCATGAAACGAGCGTGCAGGCACTGAGCAGGCCAGAGAGGCATAATGCACAAGCTGGGGATATGCTCGATCCCCCTCTGTGTGCTATCGGTCCCACTGCCACAACCCTCGGTCCGACTGGGGCTTAGACATAAAAATGAACTCCGTATGCCTAAGCCAACCCACGAAATGAGCATTCGAGGGCTCAGTCGGCCAGAGAGGTAGAATGCATAAAAGGGGGATCGGCCCTATCCCCCCTACATGCTGCTGGTCCTGCTGTCGCAACCCCCAGTCCGATTCAATCCTAGACTGGCAATGAACTTTGTATGCTTAAATTGGGGATGAACTTCGCATGCCTAAGTCAACCCACGAAACGAGTGTGCGGGTGCTCAGTCGGCCAGAGAGGTAGGATGCGCAAGTTGGGGATCGACCTGATCCCCTCTACGTGCTGTCAATCCTGCTACGGGTCCTGCTCCATCGGTCCGGTCTGATCCTAGACTGGGAGTGCACTACGTATGCCTAAGTCAACCCACGAAACAAGCGTGCGGGCACTTAGCCGGCCGGAGAGACGGGATGCGCAAGCCACGGATCGATCGAGTGGTAGGTGGGTTCAGGCAGATCTTAATATTTTTGCCCTGCCAATGCCATTTTTATGGCTTGTAAATTCATACAATGGTCCCCTAAGCCTTCATGTGAAGTTTCGTGGCAAGACGACCTGTTTTCTATTTTTCAAGATTTTCAAAACTTTTTACGGTTCGAGATTTTTTAAAATTTTTTTAGAAGGAGTTTTGGCCCCAAATTTGGTAAACGTGAACCTTGTATTTTTGTTGGCACGCACAAAAACATTCAGCTAAAAACTCAAAGTGGAGAAGATTTTGTGACCGTTTGAAAAAAATGTCCTCATTTTAGACACTTTAACGGCTACTGAGAGCAAACCTATAAAATCTCAAATGCTCTTTAAGGAGGTGTGAGTTCTCAAGGTTTGATGAGGGATAGGGGGCCAATATAAGGGTCAAGTACCAGCACCCATCGCACATCATGTGCGCACACCCCCCGGGCCCCCCATTCGTCGAAACCCCCAATACCGCCGATTAGGTTCTCTAGCGATGCTCCGACGATGGTGCCCCGGGCAAAAAAATGTGGCACCAGCATATGTTCGAGCCCAGCATGTGCGTCATGGCTCAAAATTGAACTTCGACCAAGGCCTCGGCCATCAATGGCACATGATGGCGCAAGGTGATGGCACATGCATTAACCGTTATTGGTACAGGCTACCCTTTGGTACGGGCACTTGCCTCGATCGCCATCGGCACAAGTTGGGCCCTAGTGCGGGCGGTTGCCTCGATCACCATCGACACATGACGACCTTTGGTATGGGTGATTGCCTCAACCACCATCGACACAAGATGGCCCCTGGTGCGGGTGGTTGCATCGAGCACCATCAGCACATGTTGGGCCATGCTGCGGGTGGTTGCCTCGACCACCAACGGCACATGTCGCACCCCAATCGGCTCTCAAAATGAGCGTACGGGCATCGAACTGACCGCTGGGTGTGAGAAGCATGAGCCGACCAAGGATCCCGCTGTTGGTCCCCTTCGGTTATTGCCCCAAACGCCATCGATAGCCTCTGGCCTTTGGTTGGTCGAGACCAGAAATGCACTATGTACGCCTAAGTCAACCCATGAAATGAGAATACGGGTGCTCAACCGATCGGAGAGCCAAAAAGTGCAAGTCAAGGATCGACCCGATCCCCCTCTACGTGCTGCTGATCTTGCTACGGGTCCCTCGATCCGGTTGGGGCTTAGATCGGGAATGAACTCCGTATGCCTAAGTCAACCCACGAAATGAGAGTGCGGGTGCTCAGCCGACCGGAGAGGCAAGAAGTTCAAGTTGAGGATCGGCCCAATCCCTCTCTTCGTGCTACTACCTGTCTGATCTTAGACTGGAATGAACTCCATATGTTTAGACTGGGAATGAACTCCGTATGCCTAAGTCAACCCATGAAACGAGCGTGCGGGCGCTGAGCCATCTTAAGAGGCATAATGCGTAAGCCGGGGATTGGCCCGATCCCCCTCTGCGTGCTGTCGATCTCGCTGCCACAACCTTTGGTCCGACTAGGGCTTAGACATGGAATGAACTCCGTATGCCTAAGCCAACCCATGAAACAAGCATGCAGGTGCTCAGTCGGTCGGAGAGGTAGAATGCACAAGCCAAGGATCAGCCCAGTCCCCCCCTGCATGTTGTCGATCCTGCTGTTGGTCTTGCTATCGCAACCCTCAGTCTGATCCGATCTTAGATTGAGAATGAACTCCATATGCTTAGACTGGGGATGAACTCCGTATGCCTAAGTCAACCCACGAAACGAGCGTGCGGGCACTCAACCGACCGGAGAGGCCGGATGCACAAGCCGAGGATCGACCCAGTCCCCTTCTGCGTGCTGCTGTTGGTTCGATCCTTGTATTTTTGTTGGCACGCACAAAAAAATTCAGCTAAAAACTCAAAGTGGAGAAGATTTTGTGACCATTTGAAAAAAATGCCCCCATTTCAGACACTTTAATGGCTATTGGAGCAAACCTATAAAATCTCAAATGCTCTTTAAAGGGGTGTGAGTTCTTGAGGTTTGATGAGGGATAGGGGGCCAATATAGGGGCCAAGTACCAGCACCCATCGCACATCATGTACGCACACCCCCGGCTTACCCAATGCCGCTGGTTAGGTTCTCTCATGACGCTCTGATGATGGTGCCCCGGGTAAAAAAAAAGTGGCACTAGCACATGCCCGAGCCCAGCATGTGCACCGTGGCTCAAAATCAAACTTCGGCCAAGGCCTCGACCATCAATGGCACATGATGGCGCATGGTGATGGCAAATGCATCGACCATCATCGGCATAGGCTGCCCTTCAGTACGAGCACTTACCTCGACCGCCATCGGCACAAGTTGGGCCCTGGTGCGGGCGATTGCCTCGACCACCATCGGTGCAAGATGGCCCTTGGTGTGGGTAGTTACATCGAACACCATCGGCACATGCTGTGCTGTGCTACGGGCGGTTGCCTCGACCACCATTAACACAGGCTGAGCTCGGGTCGGCCCTTGAAATGTGCGTGCGAGCATCGAACCGACTGCTGGGTGTGGGATGCGTGAGCCGACCAAGGATCCCATTGCTGGTCCCCTTAGGTTATTGCCCCAAACGCCTCGATAGCCTCTGGCCCTTGGTTGGTCGAGGCCAGGAATGCACTATGTATGCCTAAGTCAACCCATGAAACGAGCGTGCGGGCACTCAGTCGGTTAGAGAGCCAGAATACGTATGTCGAGGATCAGCCCAGTCCCCCTCTGCGTGCTGTCGATCTCGCCATGGGTCCCTCGGTCCGGTTGGGGCTTAGACTGGGAATGAACTCTGTATGCCTAAGTCAACTAATGAAACGAGCATACGGGCGCTCAACTGGATGGAGAGGCAGGATGCACAAGCCGAAGATAGGCCCGGTTCCCCTCTGCATACTATCGGTCTGATCTTAGACTGGGAATGAACTCCGTATGCTTAGACTGGGAATGAACTTCGTATACTTAGACTGGGAATGAACTTCGTATGCTTAGACTGGGAATGAACTCCGTATGCCTAAGTCAACCCATAAAATGAGCGTGCGGGCGCTGACCCGACCTGAGAGGCATAATGCCCAAGCCCAGGATCGACCCGATCCCCCCTCTGCATGCTATCGGTCTCGCTGCCACAACCCTCGGTCCTGCTAGGGCTTAGACATGGAATGAACTCTGTATGTGTAAGCCAACCCATGAAACAAGCGTGCAGGCGCTCAACCGATCGGAGAGGCAGAATGCACAAGCCAGGGATCGACCCAATCCCTCCTGCGACTGCCAATCCTACTGCTAGTCCTGCTGTCGCAGCCCTCGGTCCGGTCTGATCTTAGACTGGGAATGAACTCCGTATGCTTAGACTGGGGATGAACTCTATATGCCTAAGTCAACCCACGAAATGAGCGTGCGGGCGCTCAACCGGCCAGAGAGGTAGGATGCGTAAGTCAGGGATTGACCCGATCCCCTCTGCAGGTGGTCCCCTACGGTTGTTGCACCTGCACATGCCCGAGCCCAGCATGTGCACCGTGGCTCAAAATCAAACTTTGGCAAAGGCCTCGACCTTCAATGGCACATGATGGTGCATGGTGATGGCACATACATCGACCATCATCGACACAGGTTGCCCTTTGGTATGGGCACTTCCTTTGACTGCCATCGGGACAAGCTGGGCCCTGGTGCAGGTGGTTGCCTCAATCACCATCGGCACATGCCGACCCTTGGTGCGGGCGATTGCCTTGACCACCATCGGCACAAGATGGCCCTTGGTGCGGGTGGTTGCATCGAACACCATCAGCACATGCTGGGCCGTGGTGCGGGTGGTTCCTTCGACTACCATCGACACATGCCGAGCCCCGGTCGGCCCTCAAAACAAGTGTGTGGGCACCGAACCGACTGTTGGGGGTGGGATGCATGAGCCCACCAAGGATCCCACTACTGGTCCCCCTCGGTTGTTACCCCAAACACCATCGATAGCCTCTGGCCCTTGGTTGGTCGAGATCCGGAATGCACTACGTATGCCTAAGTCAACCCATGAAACAAGCGTACGGGTACTCAGCTGACCAGAGAGCTAGAATGTGCAAGCCGAGGATTGGCCCGATCCCCCTCTGCGTGCTATCGATCCCGCGACGGGTCCCTCGGTCCGATTGGGGCTTAGACCGAGAATGAACTCCATATGCCTAAGTCAACCCACGAAATGAGCGTGTGGGTCCTCAACCGATCGGAGAGGCAGGATGCGCAAGCCGTGGATCGATCGAGTGGTAGATGGGTTCAGGCACATCTTCATATTTCTGCATTGCCAATCCCATTTTTATGGCTTGTAAATTCATACAATGGTCCCCTAAGCCTTCATGTGATGTTTCATGGCAAGACGACCTGTTTTCTATTTTTCATGATTTTCAAAACTTTTTATGGTTCGGGATCTTTTTAAATTCTTTTAGAAGGAGTTTTGGCCCCAAATTTTGTAGACGTGATCCTTGTATTTTTGTTGGCACGCACAAAACAATTCAGCTAAAAACTCGAAGTGGAGAAGATTTTGTGACCGTTTGAAAAAAATGTCCCCATTTCAGACACTTTAATGGCTACTGGGAGCAAACCTATAAAATCTCAAATGCTCTTTAAGAGGGTGTGAGTTCTTAAGGTTTGATGAGGGATAGGGAGCTAATATAAGTACCAGCACCCATCGCACATCATTGCCAAACCCCTCGGCCCCGCCAATCGTCAGAACCCCCAATGCCACCAGTTAGGTTCTCTGACGATGCTCCGGTAATGGTGCCCTGGGCAAAAAAAATGTGGCACCAGCACATGCTCGAGCCCAGCATGTGCACCGTGGCTCAAAATCAAACTTCGACCAAGGCCTCGACCATCAATGGCACATGATGGTGCATGGTGATGGCACATGCATCGACCATCATCGGCACAGGCTGCCCTTTGGTACGAGCACTTACCTCGACCGCCATCGACACAAGCTGGGCCCTGGTATGGGCAGTTGCCTCGACCACCATCGGCACAAATGGGCCCTGTGCAGGCGGTTGCATCAAACACCATTGGCACATGCTGGGCCTTGGTGCGGGCAGTTGTCTCGACCACTATCGGCACATGCCGAGCCCCGGTCGGCCCTCAAAATGAGCGTGCGAGCACCAAACTGACTGCTGGGGGCGGGATGCGCGAGCCGACCAAGGATCCCACTGCTGGTCCCCTTTGGTTGTTGCCCCAAACGTCGTTGATAGCCTTTGGCCCTTGGTTGGTCGAGACCGGGAATGCACTACGTATGCCTAAGCCAACCCATGAAACGAGCGTGCGGGCGCTCAGCCGACCGAAGAGCCAGAATGCGCAAGCTGAAGATCGGCCTGGTCCCCCTTTGCTTGCTGTCGATCCCACTACAGGTCCCTCGGTTCGGTTGGGGGTTAGATCGGGAATGAACTTCGTATGCCTAAGTCAACCCATGAAACAAGTGTGTGGGTGCTCAGTCGGTCGGAAAGGCAGGATATGGAAGCCGAGGATCGGCCCGATCCCCCTCTGTGTGCTGATGTCAGTCCGATCTTAGACTGGGAATAAACTCCGTATGCGTAGACTGGGAATGAGCTCCGTATGCCTAAGTCAACCCACGAGACAAGCGTACAGGTGCTGAGCCAGCCGGGGAGGCATAATGCGCAAGCCGGGGATCACCCCGGTCCTCTTCTGCGTGCTGTCGGTCCCGCTGCCGCAACCCTCGGTCCGACTGGGGCATAGAGATGGAATGAACTCTGTATGCCTAAGCCAACCCACGAAACGAACGTGCGGTTGCTCAGTCGACCGGAGAGGCAGAATACGAAAGCCGGGGATCGGCCCGGTCCCCCCTACGTGCTGTCGATCCTACTGCTGGTCCTGCTACCACAACCTTCGGTCCGATCCGATCTTAGACTGGAATGAACTCTGTATGCTTAGACTAGGGATGAACTCCATATGTCTAATCCAACCCATGAAACGAGCGTGCGAGCACTCAACCGACCAGAGAGGCAGAATGTGCAAGCTGTGGGGGTGCTGTGCCAACCGGATTGGCATAACGCTTAAGCCGAAGATCGGCCTGGTGCCCTTTTGCATGCTGTCGATCCCGCTGTGACAACCTTCGATCTAGCTGGGGCTTAGACATGGAATGAACTCCGTATGCCCAAGCCAACCCATAAAATGAGCGTGCGGGGGTGCAATCGACCGGAGAGGCAGAATGCATAAGCCAGGGATTAGCCCGGTCCCCCCTACGTGCTGTCGATCCCGTTGTGGGTCCTTCAGTGCGGTTGGGGCTTAGATCGAGAATGAACTCCGTATGCCTAAGTCAACCCACGAAATGAGCGTACGGGTGCTCAACCAGCCAGAGAGGCAGGATGCACAAGCTGGGGATCGACCCTATCCTTTCTACGTGCTACCGATCTCGCTGCGAGTCCTACTATTGCAAGCCTCAGTCTGGTCTGATCTTAGACTGGGAGTGCACTACGTATGCCTAAGTGAACCCACAAAACGAGCGTACGGGCACTTAGCCGACCGGAGAGGCAGGATGCGTAAGCCGTGGATAGATCGAGTGGTAGGTGGGTTAGGCACATCTTTATATTTCTGCCGTGCCAATGCCATTTTTATGGCTTGTAAATTCATACAATGGTCCCCTAAGCCTTCATGTGAGGTTTCGTGGCAAGACGACCCGTTTTCTATTTTTCACGATTTTTAAAACTTTTTACGGTTCAGGATTTTTTAAAATTCTTTTAAAAGGAGTTTTGGCCCCAAATTTGGTAGATGTGATCCTTGTATTTTTGTTGGCACGCACAAACAAATTCAGCTAAAAACTCGAAGTGGAGAAGATTTTGTGACCATTTGAAAAAAATGTCCCCATTTTAGACACTTTAATGGCTACTGGGAGCAAACCTATAAAATCTCAAATGCTCTTTAAGGGGGTGTGAGTTCTCGACGTTTGATGAAGGATAAGGGGCCAATATAAGGGCCAAGTACTAGCACCCATCGCACATCATGTGCGCACACGCCCCGGCCCCCCCAATCGCTGAAACCCCCAATGCCGCCGGTTAGGTTCTCCAGCGATGCTCCGACAATGGTGTCCCGGGCAAAAAAAATGTGGCGCCAGCACATGCTCGAGGCCAGCATGTGTACCGTGGCTCAAAATCAAACTTTGGCCAAGGCCTCAACCATCAATGGCACATGATGGCGCATGGTGATGGCACATGCATCAACCATCATCGGCACAGGCTGCCCTTTGGTACGGGACTTGCCTTGATCGCCATCGGCACAAGCTGGACCCTAGTGCGGGTGGTTGCCTCGATCACCATCAGCACATGTCGACCCTTGGTACGGGCAATTACCTCGACCACCATCGGCACAAGATGGCCCTTGGTACGGGCGGTTGCATCGAACACCATCGGCACATGCTGGGCTGTGGTACGGGCGGTTGCCTCGACCACCATCGACACATGCTGAGCCCCGATCGGCCCCGAAAATGAGCATGCGGGCACTGAACTGATCAATGGGGGTAGGATGCGTGAGCTGACCAAGGATCCCACTGTCGGTCCCCCTCGGTTGTTGCCCAAAACACCGTCGATAGCCTCTTGCCCTTGGTTGGTGGAGATCAGGAACGCACTACGTATGCCTAAGTCAACCCATGAAATGAGCGTGCGGGCACTCAGCCGACCGGAGAGCCAGAATGCGTAAGCCAAGGATCGACCAAGTCCCCCCCTGCGTGCTGTCGATCCTACTGCTTGTCCTGCTGCCACAACCCCTAGGTCCGATCCGATCTTAGACTGGGAATGAACTCTGTATGCTTAGACTAGGGATGAACTCCATATGTCTAATCCAACCCATGAAACGAGCATGCGAGCACTCAACCGACCGGAGAGGCAGAATGTGCAAGCCAGGGATTGGCCCGATCCCCCCTACGTGCTGTCGATCTTGCTGCTGGTCCTACTATCGTAACCTATGAAACGAGCGTATGGGTGCTCAGCTGGTCAGTGAGGTAGAATGTGCAAGCCAGGGATCGGCTCGATCCCCCTTACGTGCTGCCGATCCTGCTGCCACAACCCTCGGTCTGGTTCGATCTTCGACTGGGAATGAACTCCGTATGCTTAGAATAGGGATGAACTCCGTATGCCTAAGTTAACCCACGAAACGAGCGTACAGGCGCTCAGCCGGCCAGAGAGGCAGGATGTGCAAGTCGAGGATCGACCCGATCCCCTTTGCGTGCTACCGATCCCGTTGTAGGTCCTACTGCCGCAACCCTCGATCTAGTTCGATCTTAGACTGGGAGCGCACTACGTATGCCTAAGTCAACCCACGAAACGAGTGTGCGGGCACTTAGCTAGCCGGAGAGGTGGGATGCACAAGCCGTGGATCGATCGAGTGGTAGGTGGGTTCAGGCACATCTTCATATTTCTGTCATGCCAATGCAATTTTTATGGCTTGTAAATTCATACAATGGTCCCCTAAGCCTTCAAGTAAAGTTTCGTGGCAAGACGATCCGTTTTCTATTTTTGATGATTTTTGAAATCTTTTTACGGTTCGGGATTTTTTTTAATTTTTTTAGAAGGACTTTTGGCCCCAAATTTGGTAGACATGATCCTTGTATTTTTGTTAGAACGCAAAAAAAAAATTCAGCTAAAAACTCGAAGTGGAGAAGATTTTGTGGCCGTTTGAAAAAAATGTCCCCATTTCACACACTTTAATGGCTACTGGGAGCAAACCTGTAAAATCTCAAATGCTCTTTAAGGGGTGTGAGTTCTCAAGGTTTAATGAGGGATAGGAGGACAATATAAGGGCCAAGTACCAGCACCCATCGCACATCATGTGCGCACACCCCTCGGCCCCCCCAATCGTCGGAACCCCCAATGTCGTTGGTTAGGTTCTCCGACGATGCTCCGGTGATGGTGCCCCGGGTGAAAAAAATATGGCACCAGCACATGCCCGAGCCCAGCATGTTCGCTATTTTTCAAAATCAAACTTCGACCAAGGCCTCGACCATCAATGGCACATGATGGTGCATGGTGATGGCACATGCATCGAGCATCATTGGCACAGGTTGCCCTTTGGTACGGGCACTTACCTCGACCGCCATCGGCACAAGCTGGGCCCTGGTGCGGGCGATTGCCTCGATGACCATTGGCACATGCCGACCCTTGGTGCGAGCGATTGCCTCGACCACCATCGGCACAAGATGGCCCCCGATACGGGCGGTTGCATCGAACACCATCGGTACATGTTGGGCTGTGGTGCGGGCAGTTACCTCGACCACCATCGACACATGTCGAGCCTCGATCGGCCCCCAAAATGAGTGTGCAGGCTCTGAATCGACCACTAAGGGTGGGATGCGCAAGCCGAACAAGGATCCTGCTGCTGGTGCCCCTTGGTTGTTACCTCAAACATCGTCGATAGCCTCTGGCCCTTGGTTTGTCGAGATCGAGAATGCACTACGTATGCCTAAGTCAACCCATGAAACGAGCGTGCGGTTGCTCAATCGATTGAAGAGCTAGAATGCGCAAGCTGAGGATCGGCCCGATCACCTTCTGCGTGCTACCGATCTCGCTGCGGGTTGTTCGATCCAGTTAGGGCTTAGACTGAGAATGAAGTCCTTATGCCTAAGTCAACCCACGAAACGAGTGTGTGAGCGCTCAGTCAGCTGGAGAGGTAGGATGCGCAAGCCAACGATCAGCCCGATCCCCCTCTGCGTGCTGCTGCCAATCCAGCTGTCGGTCTGAACTTAGACTGGGAATGAACTCCGTATGCTTAGACTGGGAATGAACACCGTGGCTTAAAATCAAACTTCGGCCAAGGCCTCGACCATCAATGGCACATGATGGCGCATGGTGATGGTGTCACGCCCTGGTGATGGGCACATGACATTCTTGCAAAACTTTCTTGCGGAGCTTCCCGTGCTGTGGCACAAATAGTCTACTACCCCTGGTGTACAACAAATCATCCTGCATCCAAAATCGCCTAGTCTTACCTTGCTGGGTGTACTCCATCAGAGCTTTGCCTGTAGGATCATGCGTAAGTCCCTCCTTGATGCATGACACCAGTGACCCCTCTAGTTGGCTAATGGCAGCAAGGTTAGCCTTCCTGCTCAGGGCGTCTGCCACTAGGTTCACCCACCTCAGCTTGTACTCTATCTGAAAATCAAATTCCGTAAGAAAATCTTACCATCTCGCTTGCTTGGGGGACAGCTTCTTCTGCGTCTGGAAGTAGCTGATCACCACATTATCCATCCTAACCATGAACCTCGACCCCAACAGGTAATGGCACCAAGTGCACAAGCAGTGCACCATTGCAGTCATCTCCTTCTCTTGGATCGTGTACTTATGTTCATTCTCGTTCAGCTTCCTACTCTCGAACGCGATTGGACGTCCCTCCTGCATCAACACGCCCCCTATGGCAAAGTGTGATGCATCCGTATGCATCTCAAATGGCTTGGCATGGTCTTGCAAGGCCAAGACTAGCTCCTCTATCACAGCCCACTTCAACCTGTCAAAGGCTTCCTGGCACCCTACGCTCTACTCCTATGCTCTCCCTTTCTTGAGCAAGTCAGTCAATGGTGTGGCTATTGCTGAGTGACCTTTGATGAAGTGCCTATAGTAGTTAACCAGCCTAAGGAAAGATCTCAACTTAGTGACCTTGGCTGGTGGTTGCCACTCCAGGATGGCATGTATCTTGCCTTCATCCATGCGTATCCTGCCATCTCCCACTATGTGGCCAAGGAACGGGATCTCCTGCTGGGCGAATGAGCACTTCTCCCTCTTGACAAACAGCTTGTGCACTCGTAACACCTCAAACACCTATCTCAAGTGGTTTACATGCTCTCCCAAAGTCTGGCTATAGATCACAATGTCATCCAAATAAACCACAATAAATCGATCAAGGAATGACTGAAGTACCTTATTCATAAGGGTGCAGAATGTTGCTGGGGCATTTGTGAGTCCGAAAGGCATCACCAAGAACTCATACAAACCATATCGAGTGACACATGCTATCTTTGGCTCATCTCCCTCCGCGATCCTGACTTGATAGTAGCCCGACTTCAAATCCAACTTGGTGAACCACCTTGCGCTTCCAAGTTGATCGAACAAGTTTGCAATGAGTGGGATGGGGTACTTGTTTTTGATGGTCAGCTTGTTCAAAGCCTGGTAGTCTATGCACAGTCGCGATGACCCATCATGCTTGCACTGGAATAGAACCGGTGCACCATAGGGTGCCTTCGATGGCCTGATAAAGCCAACATCAACAAACTCTTTGACCTGCTTCCTTAACTCCTCCAACTCTGGTGGAGACATTCGGTAAGAGGCTCTAGCTGGTGGCTTGGCCTCGGACACCAGCTCGATCTTGTGGTCCACTTCGCTCTTAGGTGTAGCTTGCTAGGCAGCTTTATGGGCATCACATCACTAAAGGTCTACAGCACCTTTAGCACCTTTAGCACCTTAAAGGGTGACTCGATCTCCTTCTCCCTTGGCTCATCATATTTCAGGGCTGCCAATAAGGTGTCTTCTTGTCTGCTTACCGTCTTGGCAAATTGGATGGCAAACACCACCCGTGACCTAACTCTAGACCCTCTCCTTAATGGCACTAGACATTGGCACCGTGCATCCAAGATGTAAACACAATCGGAAAAAGGCACAAGGAGGGCTTTAATCTGAACAAGGAAATCTAACCCAATCACAAACTCATACTTGTCAAGGGGTATTACCTCTATGGTCTTCTTGCCTTTCCAGTCTCCAAGCTGCAACTCCACTCCCTGTGCTACTTCAATGGCTGGAACCTCCTTGGAGTTCACCGTCTTAATGGTACCAATCCCTTTCTGTACTTTTAGTCCAAGCTTTCAGGCTTATCACCCGAAATAAAAATATGTGAGGCACTTGTGTCCACCAGTGCGCTCACCTTCTGACTCGTAACCATCAGATTCGTAAACATCAAGCCCTTTGGCTTGCAGCTCCCCTTACTTTGGATAGCATTGAGCACCAATGACCCAAGCTTCGCTACCCCCGACTCTGGCTCCTCGTCAGACTCCTTATCTATAGCAACCAGCTTGCCCTTCTGTGGGCAATTACGCTATGTGGCTCCCTTCACATAGGTAGCATGCTAGTCGCCCTCGGTCCCCTTTTGCTTTCCACTTACCTGCTGGTGGCTTCCTCTCACCATCTTTGGTTGAACGGTCTCGGTCTTCATCCTTGGACTTCTGGTCATGATCTTTCCCCTTGGACTGCTTCTTTCGGTCCCTATCGTCGCTGCCCTTACCCTTAGGCTTGGAAGACTCGAACTTGTTCAGAGGCTTGAACTCTATCAAGGCCTCGGCAGTAGTCATGGCTTTAGCCAAGTCATGAACTCCTCTCCTTTGTAGCTCATGCTTCACCCATGGCTTCAGCCCATCCATGAAAGCAAATAAGGCATCCTTCTCGCCTAGATCTGAGATCTGTAGCATTAGTTCAGATAATTTCTAGACATATTCCCTTATGTCCCCTTATTGGCTCAGCCTATGCAACTTTGCCTGTGCCTCATCATTGGCATACTTTGGGTCAAATTGTTCTTTGAACTCCTTTTGGAACTCTGCCCAGGTTCCAATCTTGGCGTTCCCATGCCTGACATCATCACACCTACGCCTCCACCACAATAAAGCTACATCAGTGAGATACATAGCAGCGGTGCTTACCTTTATTCCTCATCTTGCATGCCCATGGCCTGGAAGTACTACTCCATACCCCAAAGGTAGTTGTCTACTTCCCTGGCCACCATAGTCCCCTTGAACTCCTTAGGCTTAAGGACATCCAATCTGGATTTGGACACTCCGGCAAACATGCCATTCCCAATGGCAGTCTTGCGAGCAACAAGCTCACTGGCAAGCTCTTCCATCCGGTGGCGCATGGCCTCCATGCCATCACGCAAGGTCAGCACCTCAGCGTCCAAGGCCTTATTCTTCTGGGTGATCACATCCATGCCTTTGTTGAGAGTAGCTTCCAGCTCACTTTGGATCTCCTCCCCCATAGAGTCTAGCGATGCAATGTGAGTCTCTACCTCCTCAAGCTTCTCCTCCATGTCGCCTATGGTCACCTCTACCTCGGCCAGCCTACCGTCCATGGTAGACCAGATATCTCTAGAATTGGCTTTCTTGCCTCTTCCATGCCCATGCTCTTGGGCCTCTGGTTGTTGGCTAGCAATGTTGCTTTGGGATGCCATCTCCTCAATCACGATCTAACCTGCACAACACAAACATGTAGAATCAAACTTGCTCTGATACCAACTGTCATGGGCTCTGACCTAAGACTCAGAATCCGTGCGGCTTTAGGCTTGGAATCTCCTCTTTTGTGCCCAAGTCAGCCTAAAACACAAGCGTGCGAGCACTAGAACACTGGGAAGGGCTAATTACGCAAGTTAAAGAGAAACAGGATAACAAGACAGAATTCTGGAAATGCTCTTGTATTCACTGAAATAGAAGTGTTTGATGGTGTACAAATGAGGGTGGAGCAGCCCTCTATTTATACTTGAGGCTCCAGCTACAACTTAATGGCAATATCCCTAGAATAAAGGCTAAAATCATGGGATTACAATCAATCAAGATGCTAACTCTTGATTTTCAAGGTCAATCAAATCTGCCAGGATGCTCTTGCTGATCCTGCCTACTTCTCGAAGCTTCCCTGCTGATCACCATTGGCATATGCTGGCCCTTGGTGCGGACGATTACCTCGACCACCATCGGCACAAGATGGCCACTAGTACGGGTGGTTGCATCGAACACCATCGACACATACTGGGCTGTGGGGCAGGCGGTTGCCTCGACCACCATCCACACATGTCGAGCCCCGATCAGCCCCCGAAATGAGCGTGCGAGCATCGAACCGACCGCTGGGGGCGGGATGCGTGAGCCGACCAAGGATCCCGCTGCTGGTCCCTCTCGGTTGTTGCCCCAAATGTCGTCGATAGCCTCTGGCCCTTGGTTGGTCGAGACCGGGAATACAATACGTATGCCTAAGTCAACCCATGAAACGAACGTGCGGGTGCTCAGCCGATCAGAGAGCTAGAATGCATAAGCTGAGGATCGACTTGATCCCCCTCTGTGTGATGCCAATCCCGCTATGGGTCTTTCAGTTTGGTTGGGGCTTAGATCGAGAATGAACTCCGTATACCTAAGTTAACCCACGAAACGAGCGTACGGACGCTCAGTCGAATGGAGAGGCAGGATACGAAGGTCGAGGATCAGCCCAGTCCCCATCTGCGTGCTGTTACCGATCCCACTACCGGTCCGATCTTAGACTCAATCCCTCTCTACGTGCTGCCAGTGCCGCTGCCACAAACCTCAGTCCGGCTGGGGCTTAGACATGGAATGAACTCCGTCTGGCTAAGCTAACCCATGAAATTAGCATGCGGGCGCTCAGCCAGTCGAATAGGCATAATGCGTAAGCCGAGGATTGGCTCGATCCCCCTCTGTGTGCTGTCAGTCCCACTGCCACAACCCTCGATCCGACTGGGGCTTAGACATGGAATGAACTCTGTATGCCTAAGCCAACCCATGAAATGAGTGTGCGGGCACTCAGTCGGCTGAAGAGGTAGAATGCACAAGCCGGGTATCGGTTCAGTCCCCCCTACGTGTTACCGATCCTGCTGCTGGTCCTATCGCTGTAACCTTCGGTTCGATCCGATCTTAGACTGGGAATGAACTCCGTATACTTAGACTGGGGATGAACTCCGTATAACTAAGTCAACCCACGAAATGAGCGTGTGGGCACTCAGTCGACCAGAGAGGCAGGATGCATAAGCTGGGGATGACTCGATCCCCTCCGCGTGCTGTCGATCCCACTGTGGGTCCTACTATCGTAACCCTCGATTTGGTCCAATCTTAGACTGGAACGCACTACGTATGCCTAAGTCAACCCACGAAATAAGCGTGTGGGCACTTAGCCGATCGGAGAGGCGGGATGCGCAAGCCGTGGATCGATCGAATGGTAGGTGGGTTCAGGTACATGTTCATATTTCTACTGTGCCAATGCCATTTTTATGGCTTGTAAATTCATACAATGGTCCCCTAAGCCTTCATGTGAAGTTTTGTGGCAAGACGACCCGTTTTTAATTTTTCATGATTTTTGAAAACTTTTTACGGTTCAGGATTTTTTAAAATTTTTTTAGGAGTTTTGGCCCCAAATTTGGTAGACATGATCCTTGTATTTTTGTTGGCATGCACAAAAAAATTTAGCTAAAAACGCGAAGTGGAAAATATTTTGTGACCGTTTGAAAAAAATGTCCCCATTTCAGACACTATAATGGCTACTGGGAGCAAACCTATAAAATCTCAAATGCTCTTTAAGGGGGTGTGAGTTCTCGAGATTTGATGAGGGATAGGGGCCAATATAAGGGCCAAGTACCAACACCCATTGCACATCATGTGCGCACACCCCCCGGCCCTTCCAATCGCCGGAACCCTCAATGCCGCTGGTGAGGTTCTCCGGTGATGCTCCGACGATGGTGCCCCAGGCAAAAATAATGTGGCACCGACACATGCCTGAGCCCAGCATGTGCACCGTGGCTCAAAACTGAACTTCAGCCAAGGCCTCAACTATCAATGGCACATGGTGGCGCATGGTGATGGCATATGCATCGACCAACATCGGCACAGGCTGCCCTTTGGTACGGGCACTTGCCTTGATCGCCATCGGCACAAGCTGGGCGGTGGTGCAGGCGGCTACCTCGACCACCATCGGCACATGCCGGCCCTTTGTGCGGGCGATTGCCTTGACCACCATTGGCACAAGATGGCCCCTGGTGCGGGCGGTTGCATCGAACACCATCGGCACATGCTGGGCCGTGGTGCGGGCGGTTGCCTCGACCACCATCGGTACATGTCGAGCCTCGGTCGGCCCTCGAAATGAGAGTACGGGCACTGAACCAATCACTGGGGGTGGGATGCTCGAGCCAACCAAGGATCCCGCTACTGGTCCCCCTCGGTTGTTGCCCCAAATGCCGTCGATAACCTCTGGCCCTTTGTTGGTCAAGACTGAGAATGCACTACGTATGCCTAAGTCAACCCATGAAACAAGCGTACGGGCACTTAGCTGGCTGGAGAGCCAGAATGTGCAAGCTGAGGACCGCTCAGTCCCTCTCTGTATGCTGTCGATACCACTGTGGGTCCCTCGATCCGATTGGGGCTTAGGCCGAGAATGAACTCCGTATGCCTAAGTCAACCCATGAAACGATCGTGTGGACGCTCAGCTGGTCGGAGAGGCAGGATGTGCAAGCCAAGGATCGGCCCAATCCCCCTTTGCATGCTGCTACCGATCCCACTGTCGATCCGATCTTAGACTGGGAATGAACTCCGTATGCCTAAGTCAACCCATGAAACGAGCGTGCGGGAGTTGAGCCGGCCGGAGAGGCATAATGCGCAAGCTGGGGGTTGGTCCGATCCCCTTTTGTGTGCTGTCAATCCCGCTGCCATAACCCTTGATCCGGCTGGGGCTTATGTCACGGGCTCTGACGTTAGACTCAAAATCCTTGCGGCCTTAGGCTTGGAATATCCTCCTTTATGCCTAAGTCAGCCTAAAACACAAGTGTCCGGGCACTAGAACAATGGGAAGGGCTGATTACGTAAGTTAAAGAGAAACAAGATAACAAGATAGAATTTTGGAAATGCTCTTATTCACTGAAACAGAAGTGTTTGATGATGTACAAATAAGGGTAGAGCAACCCTCTATTTATAGTTGAGGCTCCAGCTACAACTTAATGGCAATATCCCTCGAATAAAGGCTAAAATCATGGGATTACAATCAATCAGGATGCTAACTCCTGATTTTCAGGGTCAACCAAATCTGCCAGGATGCTCCTGCTGATCTTGCCTGCTTCCAGAAGCTTCCCTTGCATGTCCAGCACCTTGGGTCCTTCTAGATGTGGTGCAGGTAGCTTGTATGCCAAGCCTTGGTCTCACGGGCTGGCCTGCAAGTTGGGTGGGCGTTCTAAACTCGTTTGCTAGGCTTTGTGCATAGATACCCACCAACGCGCCTGGTCTGCGGCCCTCAACCTCTGGCTCACTTGTTGGTCCACTTGATGTACCTGGCGTACCCACCCAAGGTGTGACATTCTCCCTCACCTGATTATGCAATGCCCTCGTTGCGTCTTCTGCATGGTACTACCTGATCTGGTCCCTGAACTTCCATAAGTCCTCTATTGGTTCCCAGCTCACCTCACTATCTAGAAGTCCCTTCCAGCCCTCTAAGTACTCATGTCTTGGTTGATAGTTCTTCCGTCTCACCTTTCGGTCAGCTATGATGTTGTGGACCTCCTTCTCATATGAGGCCCTTGCTCTCAATGGCGCACGCTTTGACTCTGCCCGTCCTGGATCTCCCTCATCCTCATGGAACGGCTTGAGCATGCTCACATGGAACACTAGATGTACACTCGGCTTGGGTGGCATATCCAGCTTGTAGGCAACCTTGCCTACCCTCTTGACTACTCGAAAAGGTCCCTCATACCTCTAAACTAGGCCTTTGTGCAGCCCCCTATGATGCACAATGGGATGCAGCTTCACCAACACCAAGTCTCCAAACTGGAACTGCACATCCCGCCTCTTCTGGTCTGCCCACTTCTTCGACCTCTTGGCCGCCTTGTGTAGACAAACTCCGACCAAGTCAGTTTGCTCCTGCCATGCCTTGCAAACTTGTATGCTACTGGGTTCGACCCTGTATAACCTGCAGTAATCGAACCAGGTGTTAGTGGTTGTTACCCTGTCACAACCTCAAATGGGCTCTGGTTCGTTGCCTCGTTCCTTTGCAAGTTGTAGGAAAACTATGCAATATATAGCAGTTTTAGCTAGTCCCTTTATGTGGCATTCACATAGTGCCTGAAGTAGACCTCCAATAGTCCATTCACTCGTTCTGTTTGCCCATCAGTCTACGGATGCATGCTGGTGGAAAAGTTCAAGTCTGACCCTAACAGCTTGAACAACTCAGTCCAGAACCTGCCCATGAACCGCCTATCCCGATCACTAACAATGGTCCTCGGCACTCCCCAGTACTTAACAATGTTCTTCAGGAAGAATCGAGCTGCCTCCTCGGCTGGGCACTCCTTGGTTGCTGGAATGAAGATTCCATATTTGGAAAACCTGTCCACCACTACCATGATGCTTCCAAACCCCTCTGTCTTGGGTAGACCGACTATAAAGTCCAGAGAAACACTCTCCCATGGTCGCTCTGGCACTGGCAATGGCTCCAAGAGACCCCCTGGTTTCTTGAGCTCCACCTTGTCCTGTTGGCACACAAGACAAGTCTTCACATAGGCCTCCACATCGTCCCTCATGTGCGGCCAGTAGTACCGGTCCTCGATCAGCGCCAAGGTGCGGCTCACTCCTGGGTGTCCAGCCCACCTTGAATCATGACACTCTTGCAAAACTTCCTTGCGGAGCTTCCGTGCTGCGGCACAAACAGTCTACTGCCCCTGTGTACAGCAACCCATCCTGCAACCAAAACCGCCTAGTCTTACCTTGCTGGGCGTACTCCATCAAAGCCTTGGCTGTAGGATCATGCGCAAGTCCCTCCTTGATGCGCGGCACCAGTGACCCCTCTGGTTGGCTAATGGCAGCAAGGTTAGCCTTCCTGCTCAGGGCGTCTGCCACTAGGTTCGCCCGTCCTGGCTTGTACTCCATCTGGAAATCAAATTCTGTAAGAAAATCTTGCCATCTCGCCTGCTTGGGGACAGCTTCTTCTGCGTCTGGAAGTAGCTGGTCGCCACATTGTCCGTCCTCACCACGAACCTCGACCCCAACAGGTAATGGCGCCAAGTGCGCAAGCAGTGCACCACTGCAGTCATCTCCTTCTCTTGGACCGTGTACTTGCGTTCAGTCTCGTTCAGCTTCCTGCTCTCAAACGCGACTGGACGTCCCTCTTGCATCAACACGCCCCCTATGGCAAAGTCTGATGCATCCGTATGCACCTCATACGGCTTGGCATGGTCTGGCAAGGCCAAGACTGGCTCCTCGGTCACAGCCCGCTTCAACCTGTCAAAGGCTTCCTGGCACCCTGCGCTCCACTCCCATGCTCTCCCTTTCTTGAGCAAGTCAGTCAATGGCGTGGCTATTGCTGAGTGACCCTTGATGAAGCGCCTGTAGTAGTTAACCAGCCCAAGGAACGATCTCAACTCAGTGACCTTGGCTGGCGGTTGCCACTTCAGGATGGCGTTATCTTGCCTTCATCCATGCGTATCCTGCCACCTCCCACTATGTGGCCAAGGAATGGGATCTCCTGCTGGGCGAATGAGCACTTCTCCCTCTTGACAAACAGCTTGTGCGCCCGCAACACCTCGAACACCTGTCTCAAGTGGTCTACATGCTCTCCCAAAGTCTGGCTGTAGATCACAATGTCATCCAAATAAACCACAACAAACCGATCAAGGAATGACTGAAGTACCTTGTTCATAAGGGTGCAGAATGTTGCTGGGGCATTCGTGAGTCCGAAAGGCATCACCAAGAACTCATACGAACCATACCTAGTGACACATGCTGACTTTGGCTCATCTCCCTCCGCGATCCTGACGTGATAGTAGCCCAACCTCAAATCCAACTTGGTGAACCACCTTGTGCTTCCAAGTTGATCGAACAAGTCCGCAATGAGTGGGATGGGGTACTTGTTCTTGATGGTCAGCTTGTTCAAAGCCGGGTAGTCTATGCACAGTCGCAACGACCCATCATGCTTGCGCTGGAATAGAACCGGTGCACCATCGGGTGTCTTCGATGGCCTGATGAAGCCAACATCAACAAACTCTTTGAGCTGCTTCCTCAACTCCTCCAACTCTGGTGGAGACATTCGGTAAAAGGCTCTAGCTGGTGCCTTAGCCTCAGACACCAGCTCGATCTTGTGGTCCACCTCCCTCTTAGGTGGTAGCTTGCTAGGCAGTTTTGCGGGCATCACATCACTAAAGGTCTTCAGCACCTTTGGCATCTCCAAGGGTGACTTAGTCTCCTTGTCCCTTGGCTCATCATATTTCAGGGCTGCCAAGAAGGTGTCTTCTTGTTTGCTTACCGCATTGGCAAATTGGATGGCTGACACCACTCGTGACCCAACTCCAGACCCTCTCCTTAATGGTACTAGGCATTGGCACCGTGGATCCAAGATGCAAACAAAATTGGCAAAAGGCATAAGGAGGGCGTTAATTCGAACAAGGAAATCCAACCCAATCACAAACTCATAGTCATCAAGGGGTATTACCTCTATGGTCTCCTTGCCTTTCCAGTCTCCAAGCTGCAACTCCACTCATCGTGCTACTTCAATGGCTGGAACCTCCTTGGAGTTCACCGTTTTGATGGTACCAGTCCCTTTCTGCACTTTTAGTCTGAGCTTTCAGGCTCCATCACCTGAAATAAAAAGATGTGAGGCACCTGTGTCCACCAGTGCGCTCACCTTCTGACCCGCAACCATCAGATCCGTAAACATCAAGCCCTTTGGCTTGCGGTTCCTCTTACTCTAGATAGCATTGAGCACCAATGACCCAAGCTTTGCTGCCCCTGACTCTGGCTCCTCGTCAGACTCCTTGTCTACAGTAGCCAGCTTGCCTTTCTGTGAGCAATTGCGCGCTATGTGGCTCCCTCCACATAGGCAACATGCTAGTGGCTCTCGGTCCCCCTTTGCTTTCCACTTGCCTGCTGGTGGCTTCCTCTCACCATCCTTGATTGAATGGTCTCGATCTCCATCCTCGGACTCCCGATCATGGTCCTTCCCCTTAGACTACTTTTTTCGGTCCCTATCATCCCTGCCCTTACCCTTGGGCTTGCTAGACTCGAACTTGTTCAGAGGCTTGAACTCTATCAAGGCCTCGACAGTAGTCATGGCTTTAGCCAAGTCATGAACTCCCCTTCTTTATAGCTCATGCTTCACCCACAGCTTTAGCCCATCCATGAAAGCAAATAAGGCATCCTTCTCACCTAGATCTGAGATCTGTAGCATCAGTTCAGAGAATTTCTGGACATACTCCCTTATGTCCCCTTGCTGGCTCAGCCTGCGTAACTTTGCCCCTACCTCATCATCGGCATACTTTGGGTAAAATTGTTCTCTAAACTCCTTTTGGAACTCTGCCCAGGTTCCAATATTGGTGCTCCCATGCCTGACATCATTACACCTGTGCCTCCACCACAATAAGGCTACATCAGTGAGATACATAGCAGCGGTGCTTACCTTTATCACCTCGTCTTGCATGCCCATGGCCTGGAAGTACTGCTCCATACCCCAAAGGTAGTTGTCTACTTCCTTGGCCACCCTAGTCCCCTTGAACTCCTTAGGCTTGGGGACCTCCAATCTGGATTTGGACACTCTGACAAACATGCCATTCCCAATGGCAGTCTTGCAAGCAACGAACTCACTGGTAAGCTCTTCCATCCGCTAGCGCATGGCCTTCATGCCATCGTGCAAGGCCAACACTTCAGCCTCCAAGGCCTTATTCTTCTGGGTGACCACATCCATGCCTTTGTTGAGAGCAGCTTCTAGCTCATTTTGGATCTCATCCCCCATGGAGTCTAGCGATGCAATGTGAGTCTCTACTTCCTCAAGCTTCTCCCCTATGTCGCCTATGGTCACCTCCACCTTGGCCAGCCTACCGTCCATGGTAGACCAGATATCTCTAGAACTGGCTTTCTTGCCTCTTCCATGCCCATACTCCTGGGCCTCTGGTTGTTGGCTAGCAAAGTCACTTTGGGATGCCATCTCCTCAATCACGATCTAACCTGCACAACACAAACACACAGAATCGAACTGGCTCTGATACCAACTGTCATGGGCTCTGACCTTAGACTCAGAATCCGTGTGGCCTTAGGCTTGGAATATCCTCCTTTATGCCTAAGTCAGCCTAAAACACAAGCGTGCGGGCACTAGAACAATGGGAAGGGCTGATTACGCAAGTTAAATAGAAACAGGATAACAAGATAGAATTCTGGAAATGTTCTTGTATTCACTGAAACAGAAGTGTTTGATGATGTACAAATGAGGGTGAAGTAGCCCTCTATTTATAGTTGAGGCTCCAGCTACAACTTAATGGCAATATCCCTAGAATAAAGGCTAAAATCATGGGATTACAATCAATCAGGACACTAACTCCTGATTTTTAGGGTCAACCAAATCTGCTAGGATGCTCTTGCTGATCCTGCCTGCTTCCAGAAGCTTCCCTTACGTGTCAAGCACCTTGGGCCCTTTTAGATGTGGTGCGGGCAGCTTGTATGCCTGGCTTTGGTCTCACGGGCTGGCCTGCAAGTTGGTAGGCTTACGCACAGATACCCACCAGTATGCATGGTCTGCGAGCCTCAACCTCTGCTCGACTGCTGGTCCACCTGATGTGCCTAGAGCGCCCGCCAAGGGTGTGACACTTAGGCATGGAATGAACTTTGTATGCCTAAGCCAACCCATGAAATGAGCGTGCAGGGGCTTAGACGATTGGAGAGGCAGAATGCGTAAGCTGAGGATCAGCCCGATCCCCCCTACGTGCCGCCGATCCTACTGTTGGTCCTATTACCCCAACCCTCGGTCTAGTCCGATCTTAGACTGGGAATGAACTCTGTATGCTTAGACTGGGGATGAACTTGTATGCATAAGTCAACCCACGAAACGAGAGTGCAGGCACTTAGCCGACCAGAGAGGCAGGATGCGTAAGTCGGGGACCGACCCGATCCCCTCAACCATCAATGGCACATGATGGCGCATGGTGATGGCACATGCATCAACCATCACCGACACAAGCTGCCCTTTGGTACGGGCACTTGCCTTGACCGCCATCAGCACAAGCTGGGCTCTGGTGCAAGTGGTTACCTCAATCACCATCGGCACATGCCGGCCCTTGCTACGGGCAATTGTCTCGACCACCATAGGCATAAGATGGCCCCTGGTGCGGGCGGTTGCATTGAACAACATCGGCACATGCTAGGCCATAGTGACGGCGGTTGCCTCGACCACCATCGGCACATGTTGAGCCTCGGTTGGCCCCCGAAATGAACGTCCAGCACCGAACCAACTGCTGGGGGGGGATGCGTGAGCCGACCAAGGATCCCGCTGCTGGTCCCCCTCGGTTGTTGCCCCAAACACTATCGATAGCCTCTGGCCCATGGTTGGTGGAGACCGAGAATGCACTACGTATGCCTAAGTCAACCCATGAAACGAACGCTCGAGCACTCAGTTAGTCGGAGAGCCAGAATGAGCAAGCTGGTCCCCCTCTGCGTGCTGCCGATCCCGCTACAGGTCCCTCGATCTGGTTGGCTCTTAGACTGAGAATGAACTACGTATGCCTAAGTTAACCCATGACCGGAGCGTGCGGGCGCTCAACCGACCGGAGAGGCAGGATGCGCAAGCCGAGTATCGACCCAGTCCCACTCTGCGTGCTACTGTCGATCCCGCTGCCGGTCAGATCTTAGACTAGGAATGAACTCCGTATGCTTAGACTGGGAATGAACTAAGTATGCCTAAGTCAACCCACGAAATGAGTGTGCGGGCGTTGAGCCAGCCGGAGAGGCATAATGCGCAAGCCGGGGATCGGCCCGGTCCCCCTCTGTATGCTGTCAGTCCAACTACCACAACCCTCAGTCCGACTGGGGCTTAGACATGGAATGAACTCTGTATGCCCAAGCAATCCCATGAAATGAACATGCGGTAGATCAGCCGGCCGAAGAGGCAGAATGTGCAAGTCGAGGATCCACCCGGTCCTCCCCTGCGTGCTACCAATCCTGTTGCCGCAACCCTTGGTATGGTCTGATCTTAGACTGGGAATGAACTTCGTGTGCTTAGACTAGGGATGAACTCCGTATGCCTAAGTCAACCCACGAAACGAGCGTGCAGGCGTTCAACCGGCCAAAAAGGCAGGTTACGCAAGTCGGGGATCGACCTAGTCCCCTCTGCGTGCTGTCGATCCCGCTGCAGGTCCTGCTATCGCAACCCTTGGGCTGGTCCGATCTTAGACTACGAGCGCACAACGTATGCCTAAGTCAACCCACGAAACGAGCGTGCGGGCACTTAGCCGGCCGGAGAGGTGGGATGCGCAAGCCATGGATCGATCGAGTGGTAGGTGGGTTCAGGCACATCTTCATATTTCTGCCATGCCAATGCCACTTTTATGGCTTGTAAATTCATACAATGGTCCCCTAAGCCTTCATGTGAAGTTTCATGGCAAGACGACCCGTTGTCTATTTTTCACGATTTTTGAAAAACTTTTTGTGGTTCTGAATTTTTTAAAATTTTTTTGGAAGGAGTTTTGGCCCCAAATTTGGTAGACATGATTCTTTTATTTTTGTTGGCACGCACAAAAAAATTTAGCTGAAAACTCAAAGTGGAGAAGATTTTGTTACCGTTTGAAAAAAATGTCCCCATTTCAGACACTTTAATGGCTACTGGGAGCAAACCTATAAAATCTCAAATGCTCTTTAAGGGGGTGTGAGTTCTCGAGGTTTGATGAGGGATAGGGGGCCAACATAAGGGCCAAGTACCAGCACCCATCACACATCATGTGCGCACACCCCTCGACCCCTCCAACCGCCCGAACCCCCAATGCCGTCGGTTAGGTTCTCTGATGATGCTCCGACGATGGTGCCCCGAGTGAAAAAAATGTGGCACCAGCAAATGCCCGAGCCCAGCATGGGCACCGTGGCTTAAAATTGAACTTCGACCAAGGCCTCGACTATCAATGGCACATGATGGTGCATAGTGATGGCACATGCATCGACCATCATCGGCACAGGCTGCCCTTTGGTACGTGCACCTGCCTCAACCGCCATTGGCACGAGCTGGGCCCTGGTGCGGGCTGTTGCATCGAACACCATCAGCACATGCTGAGCCATGGTGCGGGTGGTTGCCTTAACCATCAGGCACATGTCGAGCCCCGGTCGGCCCTCAAAACGAGCATGTGAGCACTGAACCGACCGCAGGGGGGATGCACGAGTCGACCAAGGATCCCGCTACTAGTCACCGTCGATAGCCTCTGGCCCTTGGTTGGTCGAGATTGAGAATGCACTACGTATGCCTAAGTCAACCCATGAAACGAGCGTACGGGCACTAAGCTGATCGAAGAGCCAGAATGCACAAGCTGAGGATCGGCTCAGTCCACCTCTGCGTGCTGTCGATCTCGCTGCGGGTCCCACGGTCCGATTGGGGCTTAGACTGGGAATGAACTCCGTATACGTAAGTCAACCCACGAAATGAGTGTGCGGGCACTCTGCCTGCCAGATCAACTTGGTCCCCCTCTACGTGCTGCTACCGATTCGATCTTAGACTAGGAATGAACTTCGTATGCTTAGACTGGGAATGAACTCCGTATGCCTAAGTCAACCCATGAAATGAGCGTGCGGGAACTGAGCTGGCTGGAGAGGCATAATGCGTAAGCCGGGGATCGGCCCGGTCCCCCTTTGTGTGCTATCGATCCTGTTGCTGATCCTGCTGTCGAAACCCTCGGTCCGATCCGATCTTAGACTGGGCATGAACTTCATATGCTTAGACTGGGGATGAACTCCGTTTGCCTAAGTCAACCCACGAAACGAACGAGTGGGTGCTCAGTCAGTCAGAGAGGTAGGATGCACAAGCCAGGGATCGACCCGATCCCCTTGTGTGCTGTCGATCCCGCTGCGGGTCCTGCTACCGTAACCCTCGATCCGATCCGATATTAAATTGGGAGCGCACTACGTATGCCTAAGTTAACCCACGAAATGAGCGTGCGGGCACTTAGCCGACCGGAGAGTCGGGATACACAAGCCGTGGATCGATCGAGTGGTAGGTGGGTTCAAGCACATCTTCATATTCCTGCCATGCCAATGCCATTTTTATTTCTTGTAAATTCATACAATGGTCCCCTAATCTTTCATGTGAAGTTTCGTGGCAAGACGACCCATTTTTTATTTTTCATGATTTTCAAAACTTTTTTCGGTTCATGATTTTTTAAAATTTTTTTAGAAGGAGTTTTCACCCCAAATTTGGTAGACGTGACCCTTGTATTTTTGTTGGCAGGCACAAAAACATTCAGCTAAAAACTCAAAGTGGAGAAGATTTTGTGACCGTTTGAAAAAAATGTCCCCATTTTAGACACTTTAATGGCTACTGGGAGCAAACCTGTAAAATCTCAAATGCTCTTTAAGGGGGTGTGAGTTCTCAAGGTTTGATGAGGGATAGGGGGCCAATATAAGGGCCAAGTACCAGCACCCATCGCACATCATGTGCGCACACCTCCGGGCCCCCAATCGTCGGAACCTCCAATACCGTCGGTTAGGTTCTCCGGTGATGCTCTAGAGATGGTGCCCCGAGCAAAAAAAATGTGGCACCAGCACATGCCCGAGCCCAGCATGTACACTGTGGCTCAAAATTGAACTTCAGCCAAGGCCTCGACCATCAATGGCACATGATGGCGCATGGTGATGGCACATGCATCGACCATCATCGGCACAGGCTACCCTTTGGTATGAGCACTTGCCTCGACCGCCATCGGAACAAGCTGGGCCCTGGTGCGGGTGGTTGCCTTGATCACCATCAGCACATGTCGGCCCTTGGTGCGAGCGATTGCCTCGACCACCATCAGCAGAAGATGGCCCTTGGTGCGAGCGGTTGCTTCGAACACCATCGGCACATGCTGGGTCATGGTGTGGGCGGTTACGTCGACCATCATCGACAAATGCCGAGCCCCGGTCGGCTCCAACCCTTGGTCTGATGCGTACAGCCAGTCCCGCTGCCACAACCCTCGGTCCAGTTGGGGCTTAGACATGGAGTGAACTCAGTATGCCTAAGCCAACCCACGAAACGAGTGTGCGGGCGCTCAACCGATCAGAGAGGCAGAATGCACAAGTCGGGGATCGACCATATCCCCCCTACGTGCTGTCGATCCTGCTACTGGTCCCGCTATCGTAACCCTCGGTCTGGTCTGATCTTAGACTGGGGATGAACTTCGTATGCCTAAGTCAACCCACGAAATGACCATGCGAGCGCTTAGCCGACCAGAGAGGCAGGATGCGCAAGGGGAGGATCGACCCGATCCCCTCTCCGTGCTGTCGATCCCGTTGCGGGTTCTACTACCACAACCCTTGGTTCAGTTCGATGTTAGACTGGGAGCACACTATGTATGCCTAAGTCAACCCACGAGACGAGCGTACGGGCACTTAGCCGACCGGAGAGGCGGGATGCGCAAGCCATGGATCGATCGAGTGGTAGGTGGGTTCAGGTATATCTTCATATTTCTGTCATGTCAATGCCATTTTTGTGGCTTGTAAATTCATACAATGTTCCCCTAAGCCTTCATGTGAAGTTTCGTGGCAAGATGACCCGTTTTCTATTTTTCACGATTTTTGAAAGTTTTTACGGTTCGGGATTTTTTAAAATTTTTTTAGAAGGAGTTTTGGCCCCAAATTTGGTAGACGTGATCCTTGTATTTTTATTGGCACGTTCAAACAAATTCAGCTAAAAACTCGAATTGGAGAAGATTTTGTGACCGTTTGAAAAAAATGTCCCCATTTCAAACACTTTAATGGCTACTGGGAGCAAACCTATAAAATCTCAAATGCTCTTTAAGGGGGTGTGAGTTCTCGAGGTTTGATGAGGGATAAGGGGCCAATATAAGGGCCAAGTACCAGCACCCAAGTACCCTGGTGCGGGCGGTTGCATTGAACACCATCGGCACATGCTGGGCCGTGGTACGGGCGACCGCCTCGACCACCATCGGCACATGCTGAGCCCCGATCGGTCTGGTCCCCCTCTGTGTGCTACCGATCCCGTTGGGGGTCCCTTGGTTTGGTTAGGGCTTAGATCGGGAGTGAACTCCGTATGCCTAAGTCAACCCACGAACCGAGCGTGCGGGCGCTGAACAGGCTAGAGAGGCAGGATGCGCAAGCCGAAGATCAGCCCGGTCCCCCTCTGCGTGCTGCTGCCGGTCCGATCTTAGAATAGGAATGAACTCCATGGGCTTAGACTGGGAATGAACTTTGTATGCCTAAGTCAACCCACGAAATGAGGGTACGGTCGTTGAGCAGGCTGAAAAGGCATAATCCGCAAGCCAGAGATCGGCCCAGTCCTCCTCTGCGTGCTGTCGATCCCACTGCGGGTCTCTTGGCCCGGTTGGGGCTTAGATCGGGAATGAACTCCGTATGCCTAAGTCAACCCATGAAACGAGCGTGCGGGGACTCAACAGGCCGAAAAGGTAGGACGCACGAGTCGAGGATCGACCCGGTCCCCCTCTACGTGCTGCTACTGGTCCGATCTCAGACTGGAAATGAACTCCGTATGCTTAGACTGGGAATGAACTCCGTATGCCTAAGTCAACCCATGAAATGAGCGTGCGGGCACTGAGCCAACCGAAGAGGCATAATGCGCAAGCCGGAGATCGGCCCGGTCCCTCTCTACATGCTGTCAGTCCCACTGCCACAACCCTCGGTCCAGTTAGGGCTTAGACATGGAATGAACTTCGTATGTCTAAGCCAACCAACGAAACGAGCGTGCGGGCACTCCGTCGGTCGGAGAGGTAGAATGCGCAAGCCGGGGAACGACCCATCGCCCCTGCATGCTGTCGATCCTGCTGTTGGTCCTACTGCTAGTCCTACTGCCACAACCCTCGGTCCGGTCCGATCTTAGTCTGGGAATGAACTCCATATGCTTAGATTGGGGATGAACTCCGTATACCTAAGTCAACCCATGAAACGAGCATACAGGCGCTCAGTCGGCCAGAGAGGCAGAATACGTAAGCCGAGGATCGACCCGATCCCCTCTGCACGTTGTCGATCCCGTTGCAGGTCCTACTACCACAACCCTCGATCCAGTTCGATCTTAGACTGGGAGTGTACTACGTATGCCAAGTCAACCTACGAAATGAGCGTGCGGGCACTTAGCCGGCTGGAGAGGCAGGATGCGCAACCCATGGATCGATTGAGTGGTAGGTGGGTTTAGGCACATCTTAATATTTTTGCCGTGCCAATGCCATTTTTATGGCTTGTAAATTCATACAATGGTCCCCTAAGCCTTCATGTTAAGTTTCGTGGCAAGATGACCCTTTTTCTATTTTTCACGATTTTGAAACTTTTTAGGGTTTGAGATGTTTTAAAATTTTTTTAGAAAGAGTTTTGTCCCCAAATTTGGTAGACGTGATCCTTGTATTTTTGTTGGCATGTACAACCAAATTCAGCTAAAAACTCGAAGTGGAGAAGATTTTGTGACCGTTTGAAAAAAATGTCCCCATTTCAGACATTTTAATAACTACCGGGAGCAAACCTATAAAATCTCAAATGCTCTTTAAGGGGGTGTGAGTTCTCGAGGTTTGATGAGGGATAAGGGGCCAATATAAGGGCCAAGTACCAGCACCCAAGTACCCTGGTGCGGGCGGTTGCATTGAACACCATCGGCACATGCTGGGCCGTGGTACGGGCGACCACCTCGACCACCATCGGCACATGCTGAGCCCCGATCGGTCTGGTCCCCCTCTGTGTGCTACCGATCCCGTTGGGGGTCCCTTGGTTTGGTTAGGGCTTAGATCGGGAGTGAACTCCGTATGCCTAAGTCAACCCACGAACCGAGCGTGCGGGCGCTGAACAGGCTAGAGAGGCAGGATGCGCAAGCCGAAGATCAGCCCGGTCCCCCTCTGCGTGCTGCTGCCGGTCCGATCTTAGAATAGGAATGAACTCCATGGGCTTAGACTGGGAATGAACTTTGTATGCCTAAGTCAACCCACGAAATGAGGGTACGGTCGTTGAGCAGGCTGAAAAGGCATAATCCGCAAGCCAGAGATCGGCCCAGTCCTCCTCTGCGTGCTGTCGATCCCACTGCGGGTCTCTTGGCCCGGTTGGGGCTTAGATCGGGAATGAACTCCGTATGCCTAAGTCAACCCATGAAACGAGCGTGCGGGGACTCAACAGGCCGAAAAGGTAGGACGCACGAGTCGAGGATCGACCCGGTCCCCCTCTACGTGCTGCTACTGGTCCGATCTCAGACTGGAAATGAACTCCGTATGCTTAGACTGGGAATGAACTCCGTATGCCTAAGTCAACCCATGAAATGAGCGTGCGGGCACTGAGCCAACCGAAGAGGCATAATGCGCAAGCCGGAGATCGGCCCGGTCCCCCTCTACATGCTGTCAGTCCCACTGCCACAACCCTCGGTCCAGTTAGGGCTTAGACATGGAATGAACTTCGTATGTCTAAGCCAACCAACGAAACGAGCGTGCGGGCACTCCGTCGGTCGGAGAGGTAGAATGCGCAAGCCGGGGAACGACCCAATCGCCCCTGCATGCTGTCGATCCTGCTGTTGGTCCTACTGCTAGTCCTACTGCCACAACCCTCGGTCCGGTCCGATCTTAGTCTGGGAATGAACTCCATATGCTTAGATTGGGGATGAACTCCGTATACCTAAGTCAACCCATGAAACGAGCATACAGGCCCTCAGTCGGCCAGAGAGGCAGAATACGTAAGCCGAGGATCGACCCGATCCCCTCTGCACGTTGTCGATCCCGTTGCAGGTCCTACTACCACAACCCTCGATCCAGTTCGATCTTAGACTGGGAGTGCACTACGTATGCCAAGTCAACCTACGAAATGAGCGTGCGGGCACTTAGCCGGCTGGAGAGGCAGGATGCGCAACCCATGGATCGATTGAGTGGTAGGTGGGTTTAGGCACATCTTAATATTTTTGCCGTGCCAATGCCATTTTTATGGCTTGTAAATTCATACAATGGTCCCCTAAGCCTTCATGTTAAGTTTCGTGGCAAGATGACCCTTTTTCTATTTTTCACGATTTTGAAACTTTTTAGGGTTTGAGATGTTTTAAAATTTTTTTAGAAAGAGTTTTGTCCCCAAATTTGGTAGACGTGATCCTTGTATTTTTGTTGGCATGTACAACCAAATTCAGCTAAAAACTCGAAGTGGAGAAGATTTTGTGACCGTTTGAAAAAAATGTCCCCATTTCAGACATTTTAATAACTACCGGGAGCAAACCTATAAAATCTCAAATGCTCTTTAAGGGGGTGTGAGTTCTCGAGGTTTGATGAGGGATAGGGGGCCAATATAAGTGCCAAGTACCAGCACCCATAGCACATCATGTGCGCACACCCCCCCGACCCCCCAATCACCGTAAGCCCCAATGCCGTCGGTTAAGTTCTCCGGTGATGCTTCGGTGATGCTTCGGTGATGGTGCCTCGGGCAAAAAAAATGTGGCACCAGTACATGCCCGAGCCCAGCATGTGCACCGTAGCTCAAAATTGAACTTCGACCAAGGCCTCGACCATCAATCGCACATGATGGTGCATGGTGATGGCACATGCATCGACCATTATCGGCACAGGTTGTACTTTGGTACTGGCACTTGCCTTGACCGCCATCGGCACAAGCTGGGCCCTGGTGCGGGCGGTTGCCTCGACCACCATTAGCACAAGATGGCCCCTGGTGTGGGTAGTTGCATCAAACACCGTCGGCACATGCTGGGCCACGTAGCGGGTGGTTGCCTCGACCACCATCGACACATGCCGAGCCCCGATCGACCCCCGAAACAAGCGTACGAGCACCGAACTGACCGTTGGGGATGGGATGCATGAGCCGACCAAGGATCTCGCTGTTGGTCCCCTTTGGTTGTTGCCCCAAACGTCGTCGATAGCCTCTGGCCCTTGGTTGGTTGAGACCGGGAATGCACTACGTATACCTAAGTAAACACATACGGGCGTTCAGTCAGTCAGACAGCCAGAATGCACAAGCTGAGGATTGGCCCGGTTCTCTTCTATGTGCTGTCAATCCCGTTATGGGTCCCTCGATCAAGTTGGGGCTTAGACTGGGAATGAACTCCGTATGCCTAAGTCAACCCACGAAACGAGTGTACGGGCACTTAGCTGTCCGGAGAGGAAGATGCGTAAGCCGAGGATCAGCCTGGTCCCCCTCTACGTGCTGCTGTCGATCTAATCTTAGACTGAGAATGAACTCCGTATGCTTAGACTAGGAATGAACTTCGTATGCCTATGTCAACCCACGAAATAAGCGTGCGGGTGCTGAGCTGGCCGGGGAGGCATAATGCGTAAGCTGGGGATCGGCTTGGTCCCCCTCTGCATGCTGTCGGT
Organism: Durio zibethinus; assembly: GCF_002303985.1. The sequence continues at coordinate 2,141,615 of NW_019167971.1, read as the reverse complement.
CCCACTGCCACAAACGTCGGTGCGGTCAGGGCTTAGACATCGAATGAACTCCATATGCCTAAGCCAACCCACGAAACAAGCATGCGGCTGCTCAATCGGCCAGAGAGGCAGAATGCGCAAGCCGGGGATCGGTCTGGTCCCCCCTACGTGTTGCCGATCCTGCTGCTAGTCCTACTGTCGTAACCCTCGGTCCGGTCGGATCTTAGATTGGGAATGAACTCCATATACTTAGACTGGGGATGAACTCTGTATGCCTAAGTCAGCCCACGAAACAAGCGTGCAGGCGCTCAGCCAGCCAGAGAGGCAGGATGTGCAAGCCGGGGATCGACCCGATCCCCTCTGCGTGTTGTCAATCCTGCTGTGTGTCATGCTACTACAACACTCAGTCCGGTCCGATCTTAGACTGAAAGCACACTACGTATGCCTAAGTCAACCCACGAAATGAGCGTGCGGGCACTCTGCCTAAGTCAACCCACAGAATGAACTCCGTATGCCTAAGTCAACCCACGAAACGAGCGTACGGGTGCTGAGCCGGTCGGAGAGGCATAATGCGCAAGCCAGAGATTGGCCCGGTCCCCCTCTACATGTTGTCAGTCCCGCTACCACAACCCTGGGTCCAGCTGGGGCTTAGACATGGAATGAACTCCGTATGCCTAAGCCAACCCACGAAACAAGCGTACGGGCACTCAACCGGCCGAAAAGGTAGAATACGCAAGTCGGGGATCGGCCTGGTCCCCCCCTGCGTATTGCCAATCCTGTTACTGGTCCTGCTATCGTAACCCTTAGTTTGATCCAATCTTAGACTAGGAATGAACTCTGTATGCTTAGACTAGGGATGAACTCCGTATACCTAAGTCAACCCACAAAATGAGCGTGTGCGCACTCAACCGACTAGAGAGGCAGGATGCGTAAGTCGGGGATCGACTCGATCCACTCTGTGTGCTGTTGATCCCGCTACGGGTCCTGCTACCACAACCTTAGGTTCGGTCTGATCTTAGGCGTGGATCGATCAAGTGGTAGGTGGGTTCAGGCACATCTTCATGTTTCTACCATGCCAATGCCATTTTTATTACTTGTAAGTTCATACAATGGTCCCCTAAGCCTTCATGTGAAGTTTCATGGCAAGACGACCCGTTTTCTATTTTTCATGATTTTTGAAACTTTTTACGGTTTGGGATTTTTTAAAATTTTTTTAGAAGGTGTTTTGGCCCCAAATTTGGTAGATGTTATCCTTGTATTCTTGTTGGCACGCACAAAAAAGTTCAGCAAAAAACTCGAGGTTTAATGAGGGATAGGGGGCCAATATAAGGGCCAAGTACCAGCACCCATCGCACATCATGTGTGCACACGCCCCAGCCCCCCCAATCATCGGAACCCCCAATGCCGCCAGTTAGGTTCTCCGACGATGGTGCCCCGAGCAAAAAAAATGTGGCACTAGCACATGCTCAAGCCCAACATGTGCACCGTGGCTCAAAATCAAACTTCGGCCAAGGCCTCGACCATCAATGGCACATGATGGCGTAGGGTGATGTCACATGCATCGACCATCATCGGCACAAGCTGCCCTTTGGTATGGCACTTGCCTCAACTGCCATCGGCACAAGCTGGGCCCTAGCGCAAGCGATTGCCCCGATCACCATCGACACATGCCGGCCTGTGGTACGAGCGATTGCCTCGACCACCATCGGCACAAGATGGCCCTTGGTGCGAGGGGTTGCATCAAACACTATCGACACATGCTGGGCCATGGTGTGGGTGGTTGCCTTGACCACCATCGGCACATGCCAACTACTGGGGTTGGATGTCCGAGCCGACCAAGGATCCCACTACTGGTCCCCCTCGGTTGTTGCCCCAAATGCCGTCGATAGCCTCTGGCCCTTGGTTGGTCGAGACCGAGAATGCACTACGTATGCCTAAGTTAACCCACCAAACGAGCGTGTGGGTACTTAGCAGGCCGGAGAGCCAGAATGCCCAAGCTGAGGACCACCCAGTCCCTCTCTGCATGCTGTCGATCCCACTGCGGGTCCCTCGATCCGGTTAGGGCTAAGATCGGGAATGAACTCTGTATGCCTAAGTCAACCCATGAAACGAGCATGGGAGTGCTCAGCTGGCCAGAAAGGCAAGATGCACAAGTCGAAGATCAGTCCGATCCCCCTTGCGTGTTGCTGTCGGTCTGATCTTAGACTGGGAATGAACTCCATATGCTTAGACTGAGAATGAACTCTGTATGGCTAAGTCAAACCCACGAAATGAGTGTGTGAGTGTTGAGCAGGTCGGAGAGGCATAATGCACAAGCTGGGGATCAGCCCAGTCCCCTCTGCTTGTTGCTGCCGGTCCGATCTTAGACTGAGAATGAACTCTATATGCTTAGACAAGGAATGAACTCCGTATGCCTATGTCAACCCACGAAATGAGCATACAGGCACTGAGCCGGCGGGAGAGGTATAATGCATAAGTCGGGGATCGACCCAGTCCCCCTCTGTGTGCTGTCGGTCTCGCTGCCACAACCCTCGGTCTGGCTGGGGCTTAGAGATGGAATGAACTCCGTATGCCTAAGCCAACCCATGAAATGAGCGTGCGGGTGCTCAACCGACCGGAGAGGCAAAATATGCAAGCCGAGGATCGGCCCGGTCCCCCCTGCGTGCTGTCGATGCTGCTACTGGTCCTGCTATCGTAACCCTCAGTCTGATCCGATCTTAGATTGGGAATGAACTCTGTATGCTTAGACTGGGGATGAACTTCGTATGCCTAAGTCAACCCACAAAACGAGCGTGTGGGCGCTCAACCAGCTAGAGAGGCAGGATGCGCAAGCCGGGGACCGACCCGATCCCCTCTATGTGTTACCGATCTCGCTGTGGCTCCTGCTACCACAACTCTTAGTCCGGTCTGCTCTTAGACTAGGAGCACACTACATATGCCTAAGTCAACCCACAAAATGAACGTGTGGGCACTTTACCGGCCAAAGAGATGAGATGAGCAAGCTGTGGATCGATCGAGTGGTAGGTGGGGTTCGGCACATCTTCATGTTTCTGCCATGCCAATGCCATTTTTATTACTTGTGAATTCATACAATGGTCCCCTAAGCCTTCATATGAAGTTTTGTGGCAAGATGACCCGTTTTCTATTTTTCACGATTTTTGAAACTTTTTGCGGTTTGGGATTTTTTAAAATTTTTTTAGAAGGCGTTTTGGCCCCAATTTTGGTGGATATGATCCTTGTATTTTTGTTGGCACGCACAAAAAAATTCAGCTAAAAACTTGAAGTGGAGAAGATTTTGTGACCGTTTGAAAAAAATGTCCCCATTTCAGACACTTTAATGGCTACTGGGAGCAAACCTTTAAAATCTCAAGTGCTCTTTAAGGGGGTGTGAGTTGTCAAGGTTTGATGAGGGATAGGGGGCCAATATAAGGGCCAAGTACCAGTACCCATCATACATCGTGTGTGCATACCCCCCGGCCCCCAATCGTCGAAACCCCCAATGCCGCCAGTTAGGTTCTCTGGTGATGCTCCGACGACGGTGCCCCCAGTGAAAAAAAAGTGGCACTAGCACATGCTTGAGCCCAGCATGTGCACCGTGGCTCAAAATTGAACTTCGGCCAAGGCCTTGACCATCAATGGCACATGATGGCACAAGGTGATGGCACATGCATCGACCATCATCGGCACAGGCTGCCTTTTGGTATGGGCACTTGCCTCGACTGCCATAGGCACAAGCCGGGCCCTGGTGTGGGCAGTTGCCCCGATCACCATCGACACATGCTGGCCCGTGGTGCGGGCGATTGCCTCTACCACCATCGGTACAAGATGGCCCTTGGTGGGGGCGGTTGCATCAAACACCATTGGCACATGTTGGGCCGTGGTGTGGGCGGTTGCCTCGACCACCATCGACACATGTCGAGCCCCATTCAGCCCCCGAAACGAGAGTGTGGGCATCGAACCGACCGCTGGGGCAGAATGTGTGAGTCGACCAAGGATCCCGCTACTGGTCCCCAACGGTTGTTGCCCCAAACGCCATCGATAGCCTTTGGCCCTTGGTTGGTATTGACCGGGAATGCGCTACGTATGCCTAAGTCAACCCAAAAAATGAGCGTGTGGGCACTCAACCAGTCGGAGAGCTAGAATATCCAAGCTGGGGATCGACCCGATCCCCCTCTGTGTGCTATCGATCCCGCTACGAGTCCCTCGATCTGGTTGGGGCTTAGACCAGGAATGAACTCTGTATGCCTAAGTCAACCCACGAAACGAGCGTGGGGGCGCTCAGTTGACCAAAGAGGTAGGATGCGTAAGCTGAGGATTGGTCTAATCCTCTTCTGTGTGCTACTGTCGGTCTGATCTTAGACTGGGAATAAACTCCATATGCTTAGACTGGGAATGAACTTCGTATGCCTAAGTCAACCCATTAAACGAGCGTACGAGCGCTGAGCAGGCCGGAGAGGCAGAATCGTAAGCCGGGGATCGACCCGATCCCCCCTGCGTGCTGTCAATCCTGTTGCTGGTCTTGCTATCGCAACCCTCGGTCTGATCCAATCTTAGACTGGGAATGAACTCCGTATGCTTAGATTTGAGATGAACTCCGTATGCCTAAGTCAACCCATGAAACGAGCTTGCGGGTGCTCAGCGGACGAGAGAGGCAAGATGCGTAAGCCAGGGATCGACCCGATCCCCTCTGCGTGCTGCCGATCCCGCTACGGGTCCTACCATTGCAACCCTTGATCCGGTCTGATCTTAGATTGGGAGCGCACTACGTATGCCTAAGTCAACCCATGAAACGAGCGTACGGGCACTTAGCCGACCGAAGAGGAGGGATGCGCAAGCCGTGGATCGATCGAGTGGTAGGTGGGTTCAGGCACATCTTTATATTTCTGCCATGCCAATGCCATTTTTTTGGCTTGTAAATTCATACAATGGTCCCCTAAGACTTCATGTGAAGTTTCGTGGCAAGATGACCCGTTTTCTATTTTTCATGATTTTTGAAAATTTTTACAGTTCGTGATTTTTTAAAATTTTTTTACAAGGAGTTTTGGCCCCAAATTTAGTAGACGTGATCCTTGTATTTTTGTTGGCATGCACAAAGAAATTCAGCTAAAAACTCGAAGTGGAGAAGATTTTGTGACCGTTTGAAAAAAATGGCTACTGGGAGCAAACCTTTAAAATCTCAAGTGCTCTTTAAGGGGGTGTGAGTTCTCGAGGTTTGATGAGGGATAGGCGGCCAATATAAGGGCCAAGTACTGGCACCCATCGCATATCATGTGCGCACACCCGTCGGCCCTACCCATCACCGGAACCCCCAATGCCGTCGGGTAGGTTCTCCGATGATGCTCCGGCGATGCTCTGGAGATGGTGCCCCGAGTGAAAAAAATGTGGCACCAGCACATGCCTGAGCCCAGCATGTGCACCGTGGCTCAAAATCAAACTTCAACAAAGGCCTCGACCATTAATGGCACATGATGGCGTATGGTGATGGCACATGCATCAACCATCATTGGCACAGGCTGCCCTTTGGTATGGGCACTTGCCTCGACTGCCATCGGCACAAGCTGGGCCCTGGTGTGGATGGTTGCCTCAACCACCATCAGCACAAGATGGCCCCTGGTGCGGGCGGTTGCCTCGACCACCATCGGCACATGCCGAGCCTCGGTCGGCACCCAAAACATGCGTGCGAGCACCAAACCGACCGTTGCGGTGGGATGTGCGAGCCGACCAAGGATCCCGTTGCTGGTCCCCCTCGGTTGTTGCCCCAAACACCATCGATAGCCTCTGCCCTTGGTTGGTGGAGACCAGGTGCCAAAGTCAATCCATGAAACGAGCGTGTGGGCGTTCAGTCGGCCGGAGAGCCAGAATGCGCAAGGTGAGGATCGACCCGATCCCCCTCTATGTGCTACCGATCCCATTGTGGGACCTTCGGTTCAGTTGTGGCTTAGACCAGGAATGAACTCCATATGCCTATGCCAACCCACGAAACGAGCGTGCGGGCGCTCAACCGATCGAAGAGGTAGGATGCGCAAGCTGAGGATCGGCCCAATCCCCCTCTGCGTGCTGCTGTCAATCCGATCTTAGACTGGAAATGAACTCTGTATGCTTAGATTAGGAATGAACTCTGTTTGCTTAGATTAGGAATGAACTCTGTATGCCTAAGTCAACCCATAAAATGAGCATACAGGTGCTGAGCCGACCGAAGAGGCATAACACGCAAGCAGGGGATCGACCTGATCCCCTTCTACGGGCTGTCGGTCCCACTACCACAACCCTCGATTTGACTGAGGCTTAGACAAGGAATGAACTCGTATGCCTAAGCTAACCCATGAAATGAGCGTGCAGGTGCTCAACCGATTGAAGAGGCAGAATGCGTAAGCCAAGGATCGACCCGGTTCACCCCTGCGTGCTGTCGATCCTACTGCTGGTCCTGTTGCCGCAACCGTTGGTCCAGTTCGATCTTAGACTAGGAATGAACTCCGTATGCTTAGAGTGGGGATGAACTCCGTATGCCTAAGTCAACCCATGAAACGAGCGTGCGGGCACTCAACCAGCCAGAGAGGCAGATGCATAAGTCAAGGATCAACCCAATCCTCTCTGTGCGCTATCGATCCCACGGTGGGTCCTGCTACCGTAACCAATAGTCCGGTCCGATCTTAGACTGGGAGCACACTACGTATGCCTAACTTAACCCACGAAATGAGCGTGTGGGCCCTTAGTCGGTAGGAGAGACGGGATGCGTAAGCCATGGATTGATCGAGAGGTAGGTGGGTTCAGGCACATCTTCATATTTCTGCCATGCCAATCCCATTTTTATGGCTTGCAAATTCATACAATGGTCCCCTAAGCCTTCATGTGCAGTTTCGTGGCAAGACGACCCGTTTTCTATTTTTCATGATTTTTGAAACTTTTTACAGTTTGGGATTTTTAAAAATTTTTTTAGGAGTTTTGGCTCCAAATTTGGTAGACGTAATCCTTGTATTTTTGTTGGCATGCACAAAAATATTCAGCTAAAAACTTGAAGTGGAGAAGATTTTGTGACCATTTGAGAAAAATGTCCCCATTTCATACACTTTAATGGCTACTGGGAGCAAACCTATAAAATCTCAAATGCTCTTTAAGGGGGTGTGAGTTCTCGAGGTTTGATGAGGGATAGGAGGCCAATATAAGGGCCAAGTACCAGCACCCACCGCACATTATATGCGTACACCCCCGACCCCCCAATTCATCGGAACCCCCAATGCCGTCGGTTAGGTTCTCCGACGATGCTCTGATGATGGTGCCCCGGGTGAAAAAAATGTGGCACTAGCACATGCTCGAGCCCAGCATGTGCACCATGGCTCAAAATTGAACTTTGACGAAGGCCTTAACCATCAATGGCACATGATGGCGCATGGTGATGGCACATGCATCGACCATCATCGGCACAGGCTACCTTTTGGTACAGGTACTTGCGTCGACCGCCATCGGCACAAGCTGGACCCTGGTGCGGGTGGTTGCCTCGACCACCATCGACACAAGATGGCCCTTGGTACCAGTGGTTGCATCGAACACCTTCGGCACATGCTGGGCCATGGTGTGAGCGGTTGCCTCGACCACCAACGGCATATGCCATGCCCCGATCTACCCCAAAAATGAGCATGCAAGCATCGAACCGACTGCTGGGGGTGGGATGCGCGAGTCGACCAAGGATCCCGCTGCTGGTCCCCCTCGGTTGTTGCCCCAAATACCGTCAATAGCCTCTGGCCCTTGGTTTGTCAAGATCGGGAATGCACTACGTATGCCTAAGTCAACCCATGAAACGAGCGTGCGGGCACTCAATTGGTCGGAGAGCCAGAATGCGCAAACTGAGGAACAGCCCTGTCCCCCTCTGCGTGCTACCGATCCCGCTGCGAGTCCCTCAGTCCGGTTAGGGCTTAGATCGAGAATGAACTCTGTATGCCAAAGTCAACCCACGAAACGATCGTACGAGCATTGAGCCGACCGAGAGGCATAATGCGCAAGCCAAGGATCGACCCAGTCCACCTCTGCGTGCTACCGGTTTCACTGCCACAACCTTCGGTCCAGCTGGGGCTTAGATATGGAATGAACTCTGTATGCCTAAGCCAACCCATGAAACGAGCGTGCGGGCGCTCAGTCGGTCGGAGAGCAAAATGCGCAAGCCGAGGATCCGTCCGATCCCGCCTGCGTGCTACCGGTTTCACTGCCACAACCTTCGGTACAACTGGGGCTTAGATATGGAATGAACTCTGTATGCCTAAACCAACCCACGAAACGAGCGTGCGGGCACTCAGTCGGTCGGAGAGCAAAATGCGTAAGCCGGGGATCCGCCTGATCCCCCCTGCATGCTGGTCCTACTATCGCAACCCTCGGTCCGGTCTTATCTTAGACTGGGAATGAACTCCGTATGCTTAGACTGGGGATGAACTCTATATGCCTAAGTCAACCCACAAAATTAGTGTGCGGGCGCTCAGCCGGCCAGAGAGGTAAGATACGCAAGCCGGGGATCGACCTGATCCCCTCTGCGTGCTACCGATCTCGCTACGGGTCCTACTACCGCAACCTTCTGTCTGGTTCGATCTTATACTGTGAGTGCACTATGTATGCCTAAGTCAACCCACGAAACGAGCGTATGGGCACTTAGCCGATCGGAGAGGTAGGATACGCAAGCCATGGCTCGATCGAGTGGTTAGCGGGTTCAGGCACATCTTCATATTTTTGCCATGCCAATGCCATTTTTATGGCTTGTAAATTCATACAATGGTCCCCTAATCCTTCATGTGAAGTTTCGTGGCAAGACGACCCGTTTTTTATTTTTCACGATTTTTGAAACTTTTTACGGTTCAGGATTTTTTAAAATTTTTTAAAAGGAGTTTGGCCCAAATTTGGTAGACGTGATCCCTTGTATTTTTTTTGGCATGCACAACTAATTCAGCCAAAAACTCGAAGTGGAGAAGATTTTGTGACCGTTTGAAAAAAATGTCCCCATTTCAGACACTTTAATGGCTGGGCCCTGGTGCGGCGGTTGCCTCGACCATCATCGGCGCAAGATGGCCCCTAGTGCTGGTGGTTGCATCGAACACCATCGGCACATGCTGGGCCATGGTGCGGGCAATTGCCTCGACCACCATCGGTACATGTCGAGCCTCGATTTCCCCCCAAAATGAGCATGCGAGCATCGAACCGACTTCTGGGGGCGGGATGCGCAAGCCGACCAAGGATCCCACTGCTAGTACCCCTTGATTGTTGCCCCAAATGGTGTAGATAGCCTCTGGCCCTTGGTTGGTCGAGATCGGGAATGCACTAGATATGCCTATGTCAACCTATGAAATGAGCATGCGGGCGCTTAGCCGGCTGGAGAGCCAGAATGCACAAGCTGAGGATCGGCCTGGTCCCCCTCTACGTGCTCCCAATCCCACTGCGGGTCCCTTATTCTGGTTTGGGCTTGGACCAGGGATGAACTTCGTATGCCTAAGTCAACCCACAAAATGAGTGTGTAGGTGCTCAACCGACCAGAGAGGCAGGATGCGCAAGCCAAGGATCGGCCTGGTCCCCCTCTACGAAGGCCTCAACCATCAATGGCACATGATGGTGCATGGTGATGGCACATGCATCGACCATCATCAGCACAGGCTGCCCTTTAGTACAGGCACTTGCCTCGATCGCCATCGACACAAGCTGGGCCCTGGTGCGGGAGGTTGCCTCGATCACCATCGACACATGCCGGCCCTTGGTGCGGACGATTGCCTCGACCACCATCAGTAAAAGATGGCCCTTAGTGTGGGTGGTTGCATTGAACACTATCGACACATGCTGGGCAGTGGTGGGGGTGGTTGCCTCGATCACCATCGGCACATGCCGAGCCCCGACCAACCCCCGAAACAAGCGTACGAGCAACGAACTGACTACTGGGGGTGGGATGTGCGAGCCAACCAAGGATCCCGCTGCTAGTCCGCCTTGGTTATTGCCCCAAACGCCATGATAGCCTTTGGCCCTTGATTGGTCGAGACTGGGAATGCACTACGTATGCCTAAGTCAACCCATGAAACGAGTGTGCGGGCGTTCAACTGGTCGAAGAGCCAGAATGCACAAGTCGAGGATCGGCTCGATCCCTCTCTGCGTGTTGCCAATCTCGCTACAGGTCCTTCAGTCTGGTTGGGACTTAGACCGAGAATGAACAACGTATGCCTAAGTCAACCCATGAAACAAGCGTGTGGGCGCTCAGTCAGTAGGAAAGGTAGGATGCACAAGCCGAGGATCGACCCTGTCCCCCTTTGCGTGCTGCTGTCGGTCCGATCTTAGACTGGGAATGAACTCCGTATGCTTAGACTGGGAAAGAACTCCGTATCCTAAGTCAACCCATGAAATGACCGTACGGGCAGAGAGCAGGCTGGAAAAGCCAGAATGCGTAAGCCAAGGATCTACCCGGTCCCCCTCTACGTGCTACCGATCCTGCTACGGGTCCCTTGGTCCGGTTGGGGCTTAGATCGGGAATGAACTCCATATGCCTAAGTCAACCCATGAAACAAGTGTGCAGGTGCTCAGTCAGTCGAAGAGGCAGGATGCGCAAGTCGAGGATTGGCCCAGTCCCCCTCTGCGTGCTGCTATCGATCTGATCTTAGACTGGGAATGAACTCTGTATGCTTAGACTGGGAATGAACTTCGTATGCCTAAGTGAACCCACTAAACGAGGGTACGGGCGTTGAGCAGGCCAGAGAGGCATAATGCGTAAGCCGAGGATCAACCCGATCCCCCTCTACGTCCTGTCGGTCTCGCTGCCACAACCCTTGGTCCGATTGGGGCCTAGACATGGAATGAACTCTGTATGCCTAAGCCAACCCACAAAACAAGCGTATGGAGGCTCAGCTACCCACAGAGGCAGAATGCGCAAGCCAGGGATCGGCCCGGTCCTTCCCTGCGTGTTGTCGATCCTGCTGCTGGTCCTGTTGTCACAACCCTCGATCCGATCTGATCTTAGATTGGGAATGAACTACGTATGCTTATGCTGGGGATGAACTCCATATGCCTAAGTCAACCCACGAACGAGCGTGCGGGCACTCAGCTGGCCAGAGAGGCAGGATTCGTAAGTCAGGGATCGAAACAGTCCCCTCTGCGTGATGCCGAACTCAATGTGGGTCCTGCTGTTGCAACCCTCAGTCTGGTCTGATCTTAGACTGGGAGGGCATCACGTATGCCTAAGTCAACCCACAAAATGAGCATGCGGGTACTTAGCCGTTCGGAGAGGCGGGATGCGCAAGCCATGGATCGATCGAGTGGTAGGTGGGTTCAGGCACATCTTCAAATTTCTACCATGCAAATGCCATTTTTATGGCTTGTAAATTCATACAGTGGTCCCCTAAGCCTTCATGTGATGTTTCGTGGCAAGACGACCCGTTTTCTGTTTTTCATGATTTTGGAAACTTTTTGTGGTTCGGGATTTTTTAAAATTTTTTTAGAAGGAGTTTTGGCCCCAAATTTGGTAGACGTGATCCTTGTATTTTTGTTGGTACGCATAAAAAAATTCAGCAAAAAACTTGAAGTGGAGAAGATTTTGTGACCGTTTGAAAAAAATGTCCCCATTTCAGACACTTTAATGGCTATTGGAGCAAACCTATAAAATCTCAAATGCTCTTTAAGGGGGTGTGAGTTCTCGAGGTTGCATGAGGGATAGGGGAACAATATAAGGGCCAAGTACCAGCACCCATCACACATCATGTGCGCACACACCCCGGCCCCCCCAATCGTCGGAACCCCCAATGCTGCAGGTTAGGTTCTCCGATGATGCTCCGGCAATGGTGCCCCTGGCAAAAAAAATGTGGCACCAGCACATGCCCAAGCCCAGCATGTGCACTGTGGATCAAAATTGAACTTCAACCAAAGCCTCGACCATCAATGGCACATGATGGCACATGGTGATGGCACATGCATTGACCATCATCGGCACAGGCTGCCCTTTGGTACGGGCACTTACCTCGACTGCCATCGACACAAGCTGGGCCCTGGTACGGGCGGTTGCCTTGATCACCATCGGCACATGCCGGCCCTTGGTGTGGGCGATCCCCGACTTGTGCATTATGCCTTCCGACCGGCTCGTTTCAAACATCACAAAATCTTCTCCACTTTAAGTTTTTAGCTAAATTTGTTTGTGCGTGCCAACAAAAATACAAGGATCACGTCTACCAAATTTAGGGCCAAAACCCCTTCTAAAAAAATTTTAAAAAATCTCGAACCACAAAAAGTTTCGAAAATCGTAAAAAATAGAAAACGGGTTGTCTTGCCATGAAACTTCAAATGAAGGCTTAGGGGATAATTGTATGAATTTACAAGCCATAAAAATGGCATTGGCACGGCAAAAATATGAAGATGTGCCTGAACCCACCTACCACTCGATTGATCCACGGCTTTTGCATCCTGCCTCTCTGGCCGGCTAAGTGCCCACACGCTCATTTCATGGGTTGACTTAGGCATACGTAGTGCGATCCTAGTTTAAGATCAGACCGGATCGAGGGTTCTAGCAGCAAGACCCGTAACGGGATTGATAGCACGTAGAGGGGATCGGGTCGATCCTCGACTTACGCATCCTACATCTATGGTTGGTTGAGTACCTGCACGCTCGTTTTGTGGGTTGACTTAGGGATACGGAGTTCATCCCCATTCTGCCTATCCGATCGGTTGAGCACCCATACGCTCGTTTCGTGGGTTGGCTTAGGCATATGGAGTTCATTCCATGTCTAAGCCCCAGCCAGATTGTGGGTTGTGGCAGCGAGACCAACAGCATTCAGAGAGGGACCGGGCCAATCCTTGGCTTGTGCATTATGCCTCTCCGGTTGGCTCAGTGCCCGTACGCTGGTTTCGTGGGTTGACTTGGGCATACGGAGTTCATTCCTAGTCTAAGCATATGGAGTTCACTCCCAGTCTAAGATCGGACCGACAGCAGCACATAGTGGGGGATCGAGCTAAATCTTTGCTTGCGCATCCTGCCTCTTTGGCCGGTTGAGCACTCATACGCTCGTTTCGTGGGTTGACTTAGGCATATGGAGTTCATTCTGGATCTAAGCCCCAATCGGATTGAGGGACTCACAGCGGGATCGACAGCACGTAGAGGGGGACCGGGCTGATCCTCGACTTGCACATTCTGGCTCTCCGATCGGCTGAGTGCCAGCACACTCATTTCATGGGTTGACTTAGGCATACGAAGTGCATTCCAGGTCTTGACCAACCATCAGCCAGAGGCTATCAACAGCGTTTGGGGCAACAACCGAGGGGGACCAACAGCGGGATCCTTGGTTGGCTTACGTATCCCACCCCCAACGGTCGGTTCAGTGCCTGCATGCTCATTTTTGGGGCCGATCGGGGCTTGGCATGTGCCGATGGTGGTCGAGGCAACCGCCCACACCACGGCCCATTATGTGTTGATGGTGTTCGATGCAATCGCCCGCACCAGGGGCCATCTTGTACCGATAATGGTCGAAGCAATCGCCCGCACCAAGGGCCTGCATGTGCCGATGGTGATCAAGGCAACCGCCCACACCAGGGCCCAGCTTGTGCTGATGGCAATCGAGGCAAATGCCCGTACCAAAGGGCAGCCTGTGCCGATAATGGTCGATGTATGTGCCATCACCATGCACCATCATGTGCCATTGATGGTCGAGGCCTTGGCTGAAGTTCGATTTTGAGCCACGGTGCACATGCTGGGCTCGAGCATATGCTGGAGCCACATTTTTTTCACCCGGGGCACCATCGAGGGAGCATTGTCGGAGAACCTAACCGGCGTATTGGGGGGCCGGGGGGTGTACGCACATGATGTGTGATGGGTGCTGGTACATGGCCATTATATTGGCCCCCTATCCCTCATCAAACCTCGAGAACTCACACCCCTTTAAAAAGCATTTGAGATTTTATAGGTTTGCTCCCAGTAGCCATTAAAGTGTCTGAAATGGGGACATTTTTTTCAAACGGTCACAAAATCTTCTCCACTCTGAGTTTTTAGCTGAATGTTTTTGTGCTTGCCAATAAAAATACAAGGATCACGTCTACCAAAATTGGGGCCAAAACTCCTTGTAAAAAAATTTTAAAAAATCTCAAACCGTAAAAAGTTTCAAAAATCATGAAAAATAGAAAACGGGTCATCTTGCCATGAAAACTTCACATGAAGGCTTAGGGGACCATTGTATGAATTTACAAGCCGTAAAAATGGCATTGGCATGGCAGAAATATGAATATGTGCCTGAACCAACCTACCACTCGATCGATCCATGGCTTGCGCATCCCGCCTCTCCGGCCGGCTAAGTGCTCGCACGCTCGTTTTGTGGGTTGACTTAGGCATACGAAGTTCATCCCCAGTCTAAGCATACGGAGTTCATTCCCAGTCTAAGATCAGACTAGACCAAGGGTTACGGCAGCAGGACTAGCAACAGGATCTGCAGCACGCAGGGGCGACCAGGTCGATCCCCGACTTACACATTCTGCCTCTTTAGCCGACTGAGCACCCCCACGCTCGTTTCGTGGGTTGGCTTAGGCATACGGAGTTCATTCCATGTCTAAGCCCTAGCTGGACCGAGGGTTGTGGTAGCAGGACTGATAGCACACAGAGGGGGACCGGGTCGATCCCAGGCTTGTGCATTATGCCTCTCCGACCGGGTCAACGCCTGTACGCTCATTTCGTGGGTTGACTTACGCATACAGAGTTCGTTCCCAGTCAAGCATATAGAGTTCATTCCCAACCTAAGATCGAATCGGTAGCAGCACGCAGAGGGGGATCGAGCTGATCATCGGCTTGTGCATCCTGCCTTTCCGATCGACTGAGTGCCCGCACGCTCATTTCATGGGTTGACTTAGGCTATCGATGACATGTGGGGCAACAACCGAGGGGGACCAGTAGCGGGATCCTTGGTCGGCTCATGTATCCCACCTCCAACGGTTGGTTTGTGCCCGTACGTTCATTTTGGGGGCCGAACGGGACTCAGCATGTGTCGATGGTGGTTGAGGCAACCGCCTACACCACGGCCCAGCATGTGCCGATGGTGATCGAGGCAACCGCCTGCACCATGGCCCAGCATGTGTCAATGGTATTCGATGCAATTGCCCATACCAGGGGCCATCTTGTGCCAATGGTGGTCGAGGTAACTGCCTGCACCAGGGCCCAGCTTGTGCTGATGGCGGTCGAGGCAAGTGCCCATACCAAAGGGTAGCCTGTGCCGATGATGGTCGATGCATGTGCCATCACCATACGCCATCATGTGCCATTGATGGTCGAGGCCTTGGCCGAAGTTCGATTTTGAGCCACGGTGCACATGCTGGGCTTGGGCATGTGCTGGTGCCACATTTTTTTCGCCTGAGGCACCATCGTCGGAGCATCGTCAGAGAACCTAACTGGCGGCATTGGGGGTTCCGGTGATTGGGGGGGCCAGGGGGTGTGCGCACATGATGTGCGATGGGTGCTGGTACTTGGCCCTTATATTGGCCCCCTATCCCTCATCAAACCTCGAGAACTCACACCCCCTTAAAGAGCATTTGAGATTTTATAGGTTTGCTCCCAGTAGCCATTAAAGTGTCTGAAATGGGGACATTTTTTTCAAACGGTCACAAAATCTTCTCCACTTCAAGTTTTTAGCTGAATTTTTTTTGTGCGTGCCAACAAAAATACAGGGATCACGTCTACCAAATTTGGAGCTAAAACTCCTCCTAAAAATTTTTTAAAAAATCCCGAACCGCATAAAGTTACCAAAATCGTGAAAAATAGAAAACGGGTTGTCTTGCCATGAAACTTCACATGAATGCTTAGGGGACCATTGTATGAATTTACAAGCCATAAAAATGGCATTGGCATGGTAGAAATATGAAGATGTGCCTAAACCCACCTACCACTCGCTTGATCCACGACTTGCGCATCCTGCCTCTTCGGCTGGTTAAGTGCCCGCACGCTCATTTCGTGGGTTGACTTAGGCATACATAGTGCGCTCCCAGTCTAAGATCAGACTAGACCGATGGTTGCGGTAGCAAGACCCGCAGCGGGATCAACAGCATGCAGAAGGGATCGGGTCGATCCCCGGCTTACGCATCTTGCCTCTCTAGTCGGCTGAGCGCCCACACGCTTATTTCGTGGGTTGACTTAGGCATACGGGTTCATTCCCAGTATAAGCATACAAAGTTCATTCCCAATCTAAGATCGGACCGAACCAAGGGTTGCGGTAGCAGGACTAGTAGCAGGATCGGTAGCTCGCAGAGGGGGATCGGGCTGATCCCTGGCCTATGTATTCTGCTTTCCGATCAGCTAAGCGCCCGCACGCTCATTTCGTGGGTTGGCTTAGGCATACAGAGTTCATTCCATGTCTAAGCCCCAGCCTAATCGAGGGTTGTGGCAGCGAGATTGGTAGCTCGCAGAGGGGGACCGGGTCGATCCTCGGCTTACACATTATGCCTCTCCGGCCGGCTCAATGCTCGTAAGCTTGTTTCATGGGTTGAATTAGGCATACGAAGTTCATTCCCAGTCTAAGCATACAGAGTTCATTCTCAGTCTAAGATTAGATCGGCAGCAGCGCGAAGAGAGGGATCGGGCTAATCCTCGGCTTACGAATCCTGCCTCTCCAACCGATTGAGCACCCGCACGCTCGTTTCGTGGGTTGACTTAGGCATATCAGTTCATTCCTAGTCTAAGCCTCAACTGGACCGAGGGACCGATAGCGGGATCGACAGCACGCAGAGGGGGACCAGGTTGATCCTCGGCTTACGTATTTTGGCTTTCTGATCGGCTGAGCGCCCACACGCTAATTTCATGGGTTGACTTAGGCATACGTAGTGCATTCTCGGATCTTCATATTTCTATTATGCCAATGCGATTTTTATGGATTGTAAATTCATACAATGGTCCCCTAAGCCTTCATGTGAAGTTTTGTGGCAAGACGACCCGTTTTCTATTTTTCACGATTCTTGAAACTTTTTGTGGTTCAAGATTTTTTAAAAAATTTTTTAGAAGGAGTTTTGACCCCAAATTTGGTAGATATGATCCTTTTATTTTTGTTGGCATGCACAAAAAAATTCAGCTAAAACCTCGAAGTGGAGAAGATTTTGTGACCGTTTGAAAAAAATGTCCCCATTTCAGACACTTTAATGGCTACTGGGAGCAAACCTATAAAATCTCAAATGCTCTTTAAGGGAGTGTGAGTTCTCTAGGTTTGATGAGGGATAGGGGGCCAATATAAGGGCCAAGTACCAGCACCCATCGCACATCATGTGCGCACACCCCTCGGCCCCCCAATCGTCGGAACCCTCAATGCCGTCATTTAGGTTCTCCGATGATGCTCTGGCGATGGTGCTCCAGGCAAAAAAAATGTGGCACCAGCACATGCCCGAGCCCAGCATGTGCACCGTGGCTCAAAATCGAACTTCAGCCAAGGCCTTGACGATCAATGGGACATGATGGTTGATGGTGACAGCACATGCATCGACCATCATCGGCACAGGCTACTTTTTGGTATGGGCACTTGCCTTGACTGCCATGGGCACATGCTGGGCCCTGGTGCGGGCGATTCCTCAATCCCCATCAGCACATGCCAGCCCTTGGTGTGGGCGATTGCCTCGACCACCATCGGCACATGCCGAACCTCGGTCGACCCCCGAAACAAGCTTACAGGCACCGAACCTACCACTGGGGGCGGGATGCGCGAGGCAACCAAGGATCCCGCTGCTGGTTCCCCTCGGTTGTTACCCCGAATGCTATCGATAGCCTCTGGCCCTTGGTTGGTCGAGATCGAGAATGCACTACGTATGCCTAAGTCAACCCATGAAACGAGTGTGCGAGCGTTCAGCCTGTCGGAGAGGCAAAATACGCAAGCTGAGGATCGGCCCGGTCCCTCTCTGCATGCTGTCGATCTCGTTATGGGTCCCTCGATCTCGTTGGGGCTTAGACTGGGAATGAACTCCGCATGCCTAAGTCAACCACACAAAACGAGCGTGCGGGCGCTCAGCCGGCCGGAGAGGTAGGATGCGCAAGCCGAGGATCAGCTCGGTCCCCCTCTGCGTGTTGCTGCCAGTCCAATCTTAGACTAGGAATGAACTCCGTATGCTTAGACTGGGAATGAACTTCATATGCTTAGACTGGGAATGAACTCCGTATGCCTAAGTCAACCCATGAAACGAGCGTGTGGGCACTGAGCTGACCGGAGAGGCATAATACGCAAACCAGGGATTGGCCCGGTCCCCCTCGGCATGCTGTCGATACCGCTGTGACAACCCTCGGTCCGGCTGGGGCTTAGACATGGAATGAACTCCGTATGCCTAAGTCAACCCACGAAATGAGCGTGCGGGCACTCAGCCGGCCAGAGAGGCAAGATGCGTAAGCTGGGGATCGACCCGATCCCCTCTGCATGTCGTCGATCCCGCTACGGGTCCTACTACCACAACCCTTAGTCCTTTCTGATCTTAGACTGGGAGCGCACTACGTATGCCTAAGTCAACCCACAAAACGAGTGTGCGGGCACTTAGCCGATCGAAGAGGCGGGATGCGCAAGCTGTGGATCGATCGAGTGGTAGGTGGGTTCAGGCACATCTTCATATTTCTGCCATGCCAATGCCATTTTTATGGCTTGTAAATTCATACAATGGTCCCCTAAGCCTTCATGTGAAGTTTCGTGGCAAGACAACTCGTTTTCTATTTTTCAAGATTTTTGAAACTTTTTACGATCCAGGATTTTTTAAAAATTTTTTAGAAGGAGTTTTGGCCCCAAATTTGGTAGACGTGATCCTTGTATTTTTTTTGGCATGCATAAAAAAATTCAGCTAAAAACTCGTAGTGGAGAAGATTTTGTGACTGTTTGAAAAAAATGTCCCCATTTCAGACACTTTAATGGCTACTGGAGCAAACCTATAAAATCTCAAATGCTCTTTAAGGGAGTGTGAGTTCTCTAGGTTTGATGAGGGATAGGGGGCCAATATAAGGGCCAAGTACCAGCACCCATTGCACATCATGTGCGCACACCACCCGGCCCCCCCAATCGCCGGAACCCCCAATGCCGTCGGTTAGGTTCTTTGATGATGCTCCATTGATGGTGCCCCGGGTGAAAAAAATGTGGCACCAGCACATGCCCAAGCCGAGCATGTGCATCGTGGCTCAAAATCAAACTTCGAACAAGGCCTCGACCATCAATGGCACATGATGGCACATGGTGATGGTGTCATGGGCTCTGACCTTAGACTCAGAAATCGTACGACCTTAGGCTTGGAATCTCCTTCTTTATGCCTAAGTCAGTCTAAAACACAAGCATGTGGGCACTAGAACAATAGGAAGGGCTGATTACGCATGTTAAAGAGAAACAGGATAAGAAGGCAGAATTCTGGAAATGCTTTTGTATTCACTGAAACAAAAGTGTTTGATGGTGTACAAATGAGGGTGGAGTAGCCCTCTATTTATAGTTGAGGCTCTAGCTACACTTAGTGGCAATATCCCTAGAATAAAGGCTAAAATCAAGGGATTATACAGATTACAATCAATCAGGATGCTAACTCCTGATTTTCAGGGTCAGCCAAATCTACCAGGATGTTCCTGCTGATCCTGCCAGCTTCCAGAAGGTTCTCTTGCGTGTCCACCACCTTGGGCCCTTTTGGATGTGGTGCGAGTAGCTTGTATGCCAAGCCTTGGTCTCACGGGTTGGCCTGCAAGACTTGGGCGGGCATTCTGAAGTTGTTTGCTCGGCTTTGCGCACAGATACCTGCTAGCACGCCTGGTCTACGGGCCTCAACCTCTGGCTCGCCTGTTGGTGTGCCTGATGTGCCTGGCGGGCCCACCCAGGGTGTGACATTCTCCCCCACCTGATTGCGTAATGCCCTCATTGCATCTTCTGCATGGTACTACCTGATCTGGTCCCCGAACTGCCATAAGTCCTCTGCTGGTTCCCAGCTCGCCTCACTATCTAGAAGTCCTTTCCAGCATACCAAGTACTCATGTCTTGGTTGATAGTTCTTCTGTCTTACCTCTCAGTCAGCTATGATGCTATGGACCTCCTTCTCATATGAGGCCCTTTCTCCCAATGGCACACGCTTTGACTCTGCCCGTCCTAGATCTCCCTCATCCTTATGGAATGGCTTGAGCATGCTCACATGGAACACCGGGTGTACCCTCGGCTTAGGTGGCATATCCAGCTTGTAGGCAACCTTGCCTACCCTCTTGACTACCTCGTAAAGGTCCCTCATACCTCTAGACTAGGCCTTTGTGCAGCCCCCTATGGCACACAATGGGATGCAGCTTCACCAACACCAAGTCTCCAACCTAGAACTGCACATCCTACCTCTTCTGGTCTGTCCACTTCGTCGACCTCTTGGTTGCCTTGTGTAGACAAACTCTGGCCAAGTCAGATTGCTCCTACCATGCCTTGGCAAACTTGCATGCTGCTGGATTCAACCCTGTATAACTTATAGCAATTGAACTGGGTGTTAGTGGTTGTTTGCCTGTCACAACCTCAAATAGGCTCTGCTTCATTACCTCGCTCCTTTACAAGTTGTAGGAAAACTGCACAATATCTAGTAGCTTTGGCCAGTCCCTTTGTGTGGCACTCATATAGTGCCTGAGGTAGACCTCTAATAGTCCATTCACTCATTCTATCTCCCCATCAGTCTGCGGATGCATGCTGGTGGAAAAGTTCAAGTCTGACCCTAACAGCTTGAACAACTCAGTCCAGAACCTGCCCGTGAAACACCCGTCCCGATCACTAACAATGGTACTTAGCACTTCCCAGTACTTAACCATGTTTTTCAGGAACAATCGAGCTACCTCATCAGCTGGGCACTCCTTGGTTGCTGGAATGAAGATTCTATACTTGGAAAACCTGTCCACCACTACCATGATGCTTTCAAACCCTTCTGCTTTAGGTAGACTAACTATATAGTCTACAGAAACACTCTCCCATGGTTGCTCTGGCACTGGCAATGGCTCCAAGAGACCGCCTGGTTTCTTGAGCTCCACCTTGTCCTGTTGGCACACAAGATAAGTCTTCACATAGGCCTCCACATCGTTCTCATGTACGGCCAGTAGTACCAGTCCTCGATCAGCGCCAAGGTGCGGTCACTTCGGGGTGTCCAGCCCACCTTGAATCATGGCATTCTTGCAAAACTTCCTTACGGAGCTTCCCGTGCTGTGGCATAAGTAGTCTACTGCCCTTAGTGTACAGCAACCCATCTTGCAACCAAAATCGCCTAGTCTTACCTTGCTGGGCGTACTCCATCAAAGCCTTGGCTGTAGGATCATACGCAAGTCCCTCCTTGATGTGCGGCACTAGTGACCCTTCTGGTTGGCTAATGGCAGCAAGGTTAGCCATTCTACTCAGGGCATCTGCACTAGGCTCGCCCGTCCTGGCTTGTACTCCATCTGGAAATCAAATTCTACAAGAAAATCTTACCATCTCACCTGCTTGGAGGACAACTTCTTCTGCGTCTGGAAGTAGCTGGTCACCACATTGTCCATTCTCACCACGAACCTCGACCCCAACAGGTAATGGCACCAAGTGCACAAGCAGTGCACCACTGCAGTCATCTCTTTCTCTTGGACCATGTACTTACGCTCAGTCTCGTTCAGCTTCCTGCTCTCGAACGCGACTGGACGTCCCTCCTGCATCAACACGCCCTCTATGGCAAAGTCTAATGCATTCGTATGCACCTCATATGGCTTGGCATGGTCTGGCAAGGCCAAGACTGGCTCCTCGGTCACAACCCGCTTCAACCTGTCAAAGGCTTCCTGGCACCCTGCACTCCACTCCTATGCTTTCCCTTTCTTGAGCAAGTCAGTCAATGGCATGGCTATTGCTGAATGACCTTTGATGAAGCACCTATAGTAGTTGACCAGCCCAAGGAATGATCTCAACTCAGTGACCTTGGCTGGTGGTTGCCACTCTAGGATGGCGTGTATCTTGCCTTCATCCATGCATATCCTGCCACCTCTCACTATGTGGCCAAGGAATGGGATCTCCTGTTGGGCGAATGAGCACTTCTCCCTCTTGAAAAATAGCTTGTGTGCCCACAACACCTCGAACACCTATCTTAAGTGGTCTACATGCTCTCCCAAAGTCTGGCTGTAGATCACAATGTCATCTAAATAAACCATAACAAACCGATCAAGGAATGACTGAAGTACCTTGTTCATAATGGTGCAAAATGTTGCTGGGGCATTCGTGAGTCCGAAAGGCATCACCAAGAACTCATACAAACCATACCGAGTGACACATGCTATCTTTGGCTCATCTCCCTTTGCGATCCTGACTTGGTAGTAGCCCGACCTCAAATCTAGCTTGGTGAACCACCTTGCACTCCCAAGTTGATCGAACAAGTCCGCAATGAGTGGGATGGGGTACTTGTTCTTGATGGTCAGCTTGTTTAAAGCCTGGTAGTCTATGCACAGCTATAACGACCCATCATGCTTGCACTGGAATAGAACCGGTGCACCATAGGGTGTTTTAATGGCCTAATGAAGCCAGCATCAACTACCTCCTTGAGCTGCTTCCTCAAATTCTCCAATTCTGGTGGAGACATTCTGTAAGGGGCTCTGGCTGGTGGCTTGGCCTCGGACACCAGCTCGATCTTATGGTCCACCTCCCTCTTAGGATGTAGCTTGCTAGGCAGCTTTGCTAGCATCACATCACTAAACGTCTTCAACACCTTTAGCACCTCCAAACGTGACTCGATCTCCTTTTCCCTTGGCTCATCATATTTCAGGTCTGCCAAGAAGGTGTCTTCTTGTCTGCTTACCGCCTTGGCAAATTGGATGGCTGACACCACCAGTGACCCAACTTTAGCCCCTCTCCTCAATGGCACTAGGCATTGGAACCGTGCATCCAAAATGCAAACATAATCGGTAAAAGGCACAAAGAGGGCGTTAATCCGAACAAGGAAATCTAACCCAATCACAAACTCATAGTCATCAAGGGGTATTACCTCAATGGTCTCTTTGCCTTTCCAGTCTCTAAGCTGTAACTCCACTCCCTGTGTTACTCTAATGGCTGGAACTTCCTTGGAGTTCACTGTTTTAATGGTACCAGTCCCTTTTTGCACCTTTAGTTTGAGCTTTCGGGCTCCATCACCTGAAATAAAAAGATGTGAGGCACCTGTGTCCACCAGTGCGCTCACCTTCTGACCCGCAACCATCAGATCTATAAACATGAAACCTTTTGGCTTGTGGCTCCCCTTACTCTGGACAGCATTGAGCACCAACGACCCAAGCTTTGCTGCCCCTGACTCTGGCTCCTCATCAGACTTCTTGTCTATAACAGCCAGCTTGCCCTTCTGTGGGTAAATACGTGCTATGTGGCTCCCTCCACATAGGTAGCATGCTAGTGGCTCTCGGTCCCCTTTTGCTTTCCACTTGCTTGCTGGTGGTTTCTTCTCACCATCCTTGGTTGAATGGTCTCAATCTCCATCCTTGAACTACTTCTTCCTATCCCTATCATCCTTCCCCTTGCCCTTGGGCTTGGAAGACTCGAACTTGTTCAGAGGCTTGAACTCTATCAAGGCCTCGACAGTAGTCATGGCTTTAGCCAAGTCATGAACTCCCCTTCTTTGTATCTCATGCTTCACCCAGACTTCAGCCCATCCATGAAAGCAAATAAGGTATCTTTCTCACCTAGATCCATGATCTGTATCATCAGTTTAGAGAATTTTTGGACATACTCCCTTATGTCCCTTTACTGGCTAAGCTGACGTAACTTTGCCCGCACCTCATCATTGACATACTCTGGGTAAAATTGTTCTCTGAACTCCTTTTGGAACTCTGCCCAGGTTCCAATCTTGGTGCTCCCACATTTGACATCATCATACCTGTGCCACCACCACAATAAGGCTACATCAGTGAGATACATAGCAGCGGTGCTTACCTTTATTGCCTCATCTTGCATGCCCAAGGCCTGGAAGTACTACACCATACCCCAAAGGTAGTTGTCTACTTTCTTGGCTGCCCTAGTCCCCTTGAACTCCTTAGGCTTGGGAACCTCCAATCTAGATTTGGACACTCTGACAAACATGCCATTCCCAATGGCAGTCTTGCAAGCAACGAACTCACTGGTAAACTCTTCCATCCGCTGACGCATGGCCTCCATGCCATCGCGCAAGGTTAGCACTTCAACCTCCAAGGCCTTATTCTTCTAGGTGATCACGTCCATGCCTTTGTTGAGAGCAACTTCCAGCTCACTTTGGATCTCTTCCCCCATGGAGTCTAGCGATGCAATGTGAGTCTTTACTTCTTCAAGCTTCTCCTCCATGTCGCCCATGGTCACCTCTACCTTGGCCAGCCTATCGTCCATGGTAGACCAGATATCTCTAGAACTGGCTTTCTTGCCTCTTCCACTCCCATGTTCCTGGGCCTCTGGTTGTTGGCTAGCAACGTCGCTTTGGGATGCCATCTCCTTAATCACGATCTAACCTGCATAACACAAACACGCAGAATCGAACTTGCTCTGATACCAACTATCATGGGCTCCGACCTTAGACTTAGAAACCGTGCGGCCTTAGGCTTGGAATCTCCTCTTTTATGCCTAAGTCAGCCTCAAACACAAGCGTACGGGCACTAGAACAATAGAAAAGGTTGATTACACAAGTTAAAGAGAAATAGGATAAGAAGGTAGAATTCTGGAAATGCTCTTGTATTCACTGAAATGGAAGTGTTTGATGGTGTACAAATGAGGTTAGAGCAGCCCTCTATTTATAGTTGAGGCTCTAGCTACACTGAATGGAAATATCCCTAGAATAAAGGCTAAAATCAAGAGATTATACAGATTACAATCAATCAGGATGCTAACTCCTGATTTTCAAGGTAAACCAAATCTGCCAGGATGATCCTGCTGATCTTGCCTACTTCCAGAAGCTTCCTTTATGTGTCTAGCACCTTGGGCCCTTCTGGATGTGGTGCGGGTAGCTTGTATGCCAAGTCTTGGTCTCATGGGTTGGCCTGTAAGTTGGGCGGGCATTCTGAACTCATTTGCTAGGCTTTGTACATAAATACCTGCCAGCAAGCCCGGTCTGTGGGCCTCAACCTTTGGCTCGCCTGCTGGTGCGCCTGATGTGCCTGGCACACCCACTCAAGGTGTGACACAGGTGCTCAGCCGATCAGAGAGGCAGGATGCACAAGCTGAGGATCAGCTCGATTTCTCTCTACGTGCTGCTGTCGATCCTGCTGCCAATTCGATCTTAGATTGGGAATAAACTCCGTATGCTTAGACTAGAAATGAACTCCGTATGCCAAAGTTAACTGACAAAATGAGCGTGCGAGCACTGAACCGGTCGAAGAGGCATAATGCACAAGTCGAGGATCGACCTGATCCCCCTCTGCGTCCTGTCTGTCCAACTGCCACAACCCTCAGTTTGGCTGGGGCTTAGACATGGAATGAACTCTATATGCCTAAGCTCCACCCACGTAATGAGCGTGTGGGTGCTCAGTCGACCAAAGAGGCAGAATGCGCAAGCCGAGGATCGACCCGGTCCCTCCCTGCGTGCTATGATCCTGCTGCTGGTCCTACTCCCGCAACCTTCGGTCTGGACCGATCTTAGACTGGGAATGAACTCCGTATGCTTAGACTGGAGATGAACTTTGTATGCCTAAGTCAACCCACGAAACGAGCGTGCAGGCGCTCAACTAACCAGAGAGGCAAGATGCACAAGCTAGAGATTGACCCGGTCCCCTCTGCATGCTGCCGATCCTGTTGTGGGTCTTACTGTCGAAACCCTCGGTCTGGTCCGATCTTAGACTGGGAGCGCACTATGTATGCCTAAGTCAACCCACGAAATGAGCATGCGGGCACTTAGCCGGCCAGAGAGGTGGGGTGCGCAAGCCGTGGATCAATCGAGTGGTAGGTGGGTTTAGGCACATCTTCATATTTCTACCATGCCAATGCCATTTTTATGGCTTGTAATTTCATACAATGGTCCCCTAAGCCTTCATGTGAAGTTTCATGGCAAGACGACCTGTCTTTTATTTTTCACGATTTTGGAAACTTTTTACGGTTCGAGATTTTTTAAAATTTTTTTAGGAGTTTTGGCCCCAAATTTGGTAGACATAATCCTTGTAATTTTGTTGGCATGCACAAAAAAATTTTGTGATCGTTTGAAAAAAATGTCCCCATTTCAGACAATTTAATGGCTACTGGGAGCAAACCTGTAAAATCTCAAATGCTCTTTAAGGGGGTGTGAGTTCTTGAGGTTTGATGAGGGATAGGGGGCCAATATAAGGGCCAAGTACCAGCACCAATCACACATCATGTGCGCACACCCCCCGGCTCCCCAATCGTCGGAACCCCCAATGCTACCGGTTAGGTTCTCTGACGATGCTCTGGTGATGGTGCTCCGGGCAAAAAAAATGTGGCACCAGCACATGCTGGAGCCCAGCATGGGCACCATGGTTTAAAATTGAACTTCGGCCAAGGCCTTGACCATCAATGGCACATGATGGCGCATGGTGATGGCACATACATCGACCATTATCGACACAGGTTGCCCTTTGATATGGGCACTTGCCTCGACACCATCGACACAAGCTGGGCCCTAGTGCGGGCGGTTGCCTCGATCACCATCGGCACATGTCGACCCTTGGTCTGAGTGATTGCCTCAACCACCATCGGCACAAGATGGCCCCTGGTGCGGGCAGTTGCATCGTACACCATCGACACATGTTGGGCCGTGGTGCAGGCGGTTGCCTCGACCACCATCGGCACATGCCGAGCCTTGGTCGACCCCCAAAATGAGCATGCAGGCATCGAACCGACCGCTGAGGGTGGGATGCGCGAGCCGACCAAGGATCCCGCTGCTGGTCCCCCTCAGTTATTATCCCAAACGCCGTCGATAGCTTCTGGCCCTCGATTGGTTGAGACCTAGAATGCATTACGTATGCCTAAGTCAACCCATGAAACGAGTGTACGGGCGCTCAGCCGATTGGAGAGCCACAATGGGCAAGCCGAGGATCAGCCCGATCCCCCTCTGTGTGCTATCGATCCCACTACGGGTCCCTCGATCTGATTGGGGCTTAGACCGAGAATGAACTCGGTATGCCTAAGTTAACCCACGGAACGAGCGTACGGGCACTCAGTCGGTCGGAGAGGCAAGATGAGCAAGCCGAGGATCGACTCGGTCCCCCTCTGCGTACTGTTGCCAGTCCGATCTTAGACTGGGAATGAACTCTGTATGCTTAGACTGGGAATGAACTCCATATGCCTAAGTCAACCCATAAAATGAACGTGTGGTCACTGAACCGATCGAAGAGTCATAATTCGCAAGCCGAGGATCAGCCCCGTCCACCTCTGCATGTTGTCGGTCCTGCTACCACAACCCTCGATCCAGTCCGATCTTAGACTGGGAGTGCACTACGTATGCCTAAGTCAACCCATGAAATGAGCGTACAAGCACTTAGTTGACCGGAGCCTAGCATGTGCACCGTGGCTCAAAGTCAAACTTCGGCCAAAGCCTCGACCAGCAATGGCACATGATGGTGTATGGTGATGGCACATGCATCAACCATCATCGGCACAGGCTGCCCTTTGGTACGGGCACTTGTCTCGACCGTCATCGACACAAGCTGGGCCCTAGTGCGGGCGGTTGCCTCAACCACCATCGGCACAAGATGGCCGTCGGCGCGGACGGTTGCATCGAACACCATCGGCACATGCTGGGCCATGGTGCGGGCGGTTGCCTCGACCACCATCGGCACATGCCGAGCCCTGGTCAGCCCCCGAAATGAGCGTGCGAAAATTGAACCGATCGCTGAGGCTGGGATGCACGAGCCGCCCAAGGATCCCACTGCTGGTCCCCCTCGGTTGTTGCCCCAAACGCCATCGATAGCCTCTGGCCCTTGGTTGGTCAAGACCCAGAATGCACTACGTATGGCTAAGTCAACCCATGAAACGAGCGTGCAAGTGCTCAGTCAGCCAGAGAGCTAGAATGCGTAAGTCGAGGATCGACTTGGTCCCCCTCTACGTGCTATCGATCTCACTGCGGGTCCCTCGATCTAGTTGGGGCTTAGACAGGGAATGAACTTTATATGCCTAAGTCAACCCATGAAATGAGTGTCCGGGTGCTCAGCCGATCGGAGAGGCAAGATGTGCAAGGCGAAGATCAGCCCGGTCCCCCTTTACATGCTGCTATCGATCCCACTGTCGGTCCGATCTAAGACTGGGAATGAACTCCATATGCTTAGACTGGGAATGAACTCTGTATGCCTAAGTCAACCCACAAAACGACCGTGCAGGCATTGAGCCGGTCGGAGAGGCATAATGAGCAAGCCGAGGATTGACCCGATCCCTCCCTGCGTGTTGTCGATCCTGCTCCCGCAACCCTCGGTCCGGTTCGATCTTAGACTTGGAATGAACTCATATGCTTAGACTGGGGATGAACTCCGTATGCCTAAGTCAACCCACAAAACGAGCATGTGAGTTCTCAGCCGGCCAGAGAAGCAAGACGCGTAAGCCAGGGATTGACCCAGTCCACTCTGCCTACTCCCGATCTTGTTGCGGCTCCTGCTGCGGCAACCCTCAGTCTGGTTCGATCATAGACTAGGAGCGCACTACATATGCCTAAGTCAGCCTATGAAATGAACGTGCGGGCACTTAGCCAGCCGGAGAGGCGGGATGCGCAAGCCATGGATCGATCGAGTGGTAGGTGGGTTCAGGCACATCTTCATATTTCTACCGTGCCAATGCCATTTTTATGGCTTGTAAATTCATACAATGGTCCCCTAAGCCTTCATGTGAAGTTTCATGGCAAGACGACTCGTTTTCTATTTTTCATGATTTTCAAAACTTTTTATGATTCGAGATTTTTTAAAATTTTTTTAGAGGGAGTTTCGGCCCCAAATTTGGTAGACATGATCCTTGTATTTTTGTTGGCACGCACAAACAAATTCAGCTAAAAACTCGAAGTGGAGTAGATTTTGTGACTGTTTGAAAAAAATGTCCCAATTTCAAACACTTTAATGGCTACTGGGAGCAAACCTATAAAATCTCAAATGCTCTTTAAGAGGGTGTGAGTTCTTGAGGTTTGATGATGGATAAGGGCCCAATATAAGGGCCAAGTACCAGCACCCATCACACATCATGTGCACACACCCCTCGACCCCCCAATCATCGGAACCCCCAATGCCGTCAGTTAGGTTCTCCGATGATGCTCCGACGATGGTGCCCCGGGTGAAAAAAATGGGGCACCAGCACATGCCTGAGCCCAGTATGTGCACTGTGGCTCAAAATCAAACTTCGGCCAAGGCCTCTAGCATCAATGGCACATGATGGCACATGCATCGACCATCATCGGCACAGGCTGCCCTTTGGTACAGGCACTTGCCTCGACTGCCATCGGCACAAGCTAGGCCCTGGTGCGGGCGGTTGCCTCGACCACCATTGACACAAGATCACCTCTGGTACGAGCGGTTGCATCGAACACCATCGGCACATGCTGGGCCGTGGTACGGGCGGTTGCCTCGACCACTATCGGCACATGTCGAGCCCCGATCGACCCCTAAAATAAGCGTGCGAGCACCGAAATGACCGCTGAGGGTAGGATGCATGAGTCGACCGAGGATCCCGCTACTGGTCCCCCACGGTTGTTGCCCCAAACGCCGTCGATAGCCTCTGGCCCTTGGTTGGTCGAGATTGGGAATGCACTATGTATGCCTAAGTCAACCCATGAAACGAGCATGCAGGCGCTTAGCCAGTCGGAGAGCCAGAATGCGTAAGCTGAGGATCGACCCAATCCCTTTCTATGTGCTACCAATCCTGCTGTTGGTCCTGCTGTCGTAACCCTCGATCCGATCCAATCTTAGAATGGGAATGAACTCCATATGCTAAGACTGGGGATGAACTCCGTATGCCTAAGTCAACCCACGTAACAAGTGTGTAGGCGTTCAGCCGGCCAGAGAGGCAAGATGCATCAACCATCATTGGCACAGGCATCCTTTGGTACGGGCACTTACCTCGACCGCCATTGGCACAAGATGGCCCTTGGTGCAAGCGGTTGCATCGAACACCATCGGCACATGCTGGGCTGTGGTGCGGGCGGTTGCCTCGACCACCGTCGGCACATGCCGAGCCTCGATCGACCCTCAAAATGAGCGTGCAAGCATCGAACCGACCGCTGGGGGTGGGATACATGAGCCGACCAAGGATCCCACTGTTGGTCCCCCTCGATTGTTACCCAAAACACCGTCCGTAGCCTCTGGCCCTTAGTTGGTCGAGATCGGGAATGCACTACGTATGGCTAATTCAACCCATGAAACGAGCGTGTGGCACTCAACCAGTCAGAGAGCCAGAATGCGCAAGCTGAGGATCGGCTCGATCCCTCTCTGCGTACTGCCAATCTCGCTACGGGTCCCTCGGTCCAGTTGGGGGTTAGATCGAAAATGAACTTCGTATGCCTAAGTCAACCTATGAAACGAGCGTACGGGTGCTCAGCCGATCGGAGAGGTAGGATGCGTAAGCCGAGGATCGGCCCGATCCCCTTCTGCGTGCTACTGTCAATTTTGCTACCGGTCCAATCATGGACTGGGAATGAACTCTATATGCTTAGACTGGAAATGAACTCCGTATGCCGAAGTGAAACCACGAAATGAGCTTGCGGGCGCTAAGCCGACCGAGAGGCGTAATGCACAAGTCGGGGACTGGCTCGATCCCTCTCTGCGTGCTGTCGATCCTGCTGCCACAACCCTTGATCCGACTGGGGCGTAGACATGGAATGAACTCCGTATGCCTAAGCCAACCCATGAAACGAGCTTGCGGGCACTCAGCCGATCGAAAAGGTAGAATGCATAAGCCGGGGATCGGCCCGATCCCCCCTGCGTGCTATCGATCCTGCTGTTGGTCCTGCTGCCATAACCCTTGATTCGGTCTGATCTTAAACTGGGAATGAACTCTGTACGCTTAGATTGGGGATGAACTCTGTATTCCTAAGTCAACCCATGAAACGAGCGTGCGGGGGCTCAGTCGGCTAGAGAGGGAGGATACGCAAGCCAGGGATTGACCCGGTCCCTTCTACGTGCTGTCCATCCCGTTGCGGGTCCTACTATCACAACCCTCGGTCCGGTATGATCTTAGACTGGGAGCGCACTAGTATGCCTTAGTCAACCCACAAAATGAGCATGCGGGCACTTAACAAGTAGGAGAGGCGGGATGCGCAAGCCGTGGTTCGATCGAGTGGTAGGTGGGTTTAGGCACATCGTCATATTTTAACCATACCAATGCCATTTTTATGGCTTGTAAATTTATACAATGGTCCCCTAAGCCCTCATGAGAAGTTTCGTGGCAACACGACCCGTTTTCTATTTTTCATGATTTTCGAAACTTTTTACTGTTCGAGATTTTTAAAATTTTTTTAGAAGGAATTTTGGCCCCAAATTTGGTAGATGTGATCCTTGTATTTTTGTTGGCACGCACAAACAAATTCAGCTAAAAACTTGAAGTGGAGAAGATTTTGTGATCGTTTGAAAAAAATGTCACCATTTCAGACACTTTAATGGCTACTGGGAGCAAACCTATAAAATCTCAAATGCTCTTTAAGGGGGTGTGAGTTGTCAAGGTTTGATGAGGGATAGTGGGCCAATATAAGGGCCAAGTACCAGCACCCATTGCACATCATGTGCGCACACCCCCCGACCCCCCAATCGTCAAAACCCCCAATGTCGTCGATTAGGTTCTCCGACGATGCTCTGACAATGCTTATTCAATGGTGCCTCGGGTGAAAAAAATGTGGCACCAGCACATGCCCGAGCCCAGCATGTGCACCGTGGCTCAAAATCAAACTTCAGCCAAGGCCTCGACCATCAATGGCATAGGATGGCGCATGGTGATGGCATGTGCATCGCCCATCATCGGTATAGGCTATCTTTTGGTACAGGCACTTGCCTCGACCACCATCGGCACAAGCTGGGCCCTGGTGCGAGCGGTTGCCTCAACCATCATTGGCACAAGATGGCCCCTGGTACGGGCAGTTGCATCGAACAACATCAGCACATGCTGGGCAGTGGTGCGGGCGGTTACCTCAACTAACATCGACACATGCTGGGCAGTGGTGCGGACGGTTGCCTTAACTAACATTGGCACATGCCGAGCCCCGATCAGCCCCTGAAATGAGTGTGCGAGCATCGAACGGATCGCTAGGGGTGGAAAGTGCGAGTCGACCAAGGATCCCGTCGTTGGTCCCCCTCGGTTGTTGCCCCAAACATCATCGATAGCCTCTGGCCCTTGGTTGGTCAAGACCGAGAATGCACAACGTATGCCTAATTCAACCCGTGAAAGAAGCGTGTGGGCACTCAGCTGATCGGAGAGCCAGAATGCATAAGCCGAGGGTCAGCCCGATCCCCCTCTGCGTGCTGTCGATCCCGCTGCGGGTCCCTCGATCCGATTGGGGCTTAGACCGAGAATGAACTCCGTATGCCTAAGTCAACCCACGAAATGAGCGTGCGGGCACTCAGTCGATCGGAGAGGCAGGATGCGCAAGCTGAGGATTGGCTCGGTCCCCCTCTGTGTGCTGCTATCGATCCTGCTACCGGTCTGATCTTAGACTGTGAATGAACTACGTATGCTTAGATTGGGAATGAACTCCGTATGCCTAAGTCAACTCATGAAACGAGCGTGCGGGCACTGAGCTGGCTGGAGAGGCATAATGCGTAAGTCGAGGATCAGCCTGATCCCCCCCTCTACGTGCTGTCGGTCCTGTTACCACAACCCTCGGTCCGGCTGGGGCTTAGACATGGAATGAACTCCGTATGCCTAAGCCAACCCACAAAACGAGCGTGCGGGTGCTCAGTCGGCCGAAGAGGCAAAATGCGCAAGCCGGGGATCAGCCCGATCCCCCCTGCGTGCTATCGATCCTGCTGCTGGTCCTGCTACCATAACCCTCGGTCCAGTCCGATCTTAGACTGGGAATGAACTCCGTATGCTTAGACTGGGGATGAACTTCGTATGCCTAATTCAACCCACGAAATGAGCGTGCATACGCTCAGTCGGCCAGAGAGGCAAGATGCGCAAGCCAGGGATCGAATCGATTCCCTCTGCGTGCTGTCGATTTGGCTGTGGGTCTTACTGTCGTAACCCTCGATCCGGTCTGATCTTAGATTGGGAGCACACTACATATGCCTAAGTTAACCCATGAAATGAGTGTGCAGGCACTTAGCCACCCGGAGAGGCTGTATGCGTAAGCTGTGGATCGATTGAGTGATAGGTGGGTTCAGGTACCAGCACTTATTGCACATCATGTGCACACACCCCCCGGCCCCCCAATCGTCGGAACCCCTAATGCCATCGGTTAGGTTTTCTGGCGATGG
Source organism: Durio zibethinus (assembly GCF_002303985.1). Next base: position 2,108,374 of record NW_019167971.1, on the reverse strand, counting down.
TGCCATGGGCGAAAAAAATGTGGCACTAGCACATGGCCGAGCCTAGCATGTGCACCGTGGCTCAAAATCGAACTTCGGTCAAGACCTCGACCATCATTGGTAGATGATGGTGCATGGTGATGGCACATGCATCGACCATCATCGGCATAGGTGCCCTTTGAGATGGGCACTTCCCTCAACCGCCATTGACACAAGCTGGGCCTTGGTGTGGACAGTTGCCTCGATCACCATCGGCACATGCTGGCCCTTGGTGCGAGCAATTACCTCGACCACCATTGGCACAAGATGGCCCCTGGTGTGGGCGGTTACATCGAACACCATCGACACATGCTGGGCCATGGTACGGGCGGTTGCTTCGACCACCATTGGCACATGCCGAGCCCCGATCGACCCCTGAAATGAGTGTGTGGGCATTGAACCGACCACTGGGGGTGGGATACGCAAGCCGACCAAGGATCCCACTACTGGTCCCCCTCGGTTGTTGCCCCAAACACCGTCGATAGCCTCTGGCCCTTGGTTGGTCGAGATCGAGAATGCACTACGTATGCCTAAGTCAACCCATGTAACGAGCATACGAGCATTCAGTCGATCGAGGATCGACTCGGTCCCCCTCTACGTGCTGTCGATCCCGCTGTAGGTCCCTCGATCCGATTGGGGCTTAGACCGAGAATCTACTCCGTATGCCTAAGTCAACCTACGAAACGAGCGTGCGGGCGCTCAGTAGGTTGGAGAGGCAGGATACGTAAGTTGAGGATCGGCCCAATCCCCCTCTGCATGCTGCTGCCAGTCCGATCTTAGACTGGGAACAAACTCCGTATGCTTAGACTAGGAATGAACACCGTATGCCTAAGTCAAACCACGAAATGAGCGTGTGGGCGCTGAGTCGATCAGAGAATAATAATGCGTAAATCGGCGATCGGCCCGGTCTCCCTCTGCGTGCTGTTGATGCCGCTGCGGGTCCCTCGGTCTGGTTGGGGCTTAGACCAGGAATGAACTTCGTATACCTAAGTCAACCCATGAAACAAACGTACGGGCGCTCAACCGACCGAAGAGGCAGGATGCACAAGCCGAGGATCGGCCCGATCCCCCTCTGTGTGCTGCTACCGGTCCGATCTTAGACTGGGAATGAATTCCATATGCTTAGACTGGAAATTAACTCCGTATGCCTAAGTCAACCCACGAAACGAACGTGCAGGCACTGCCGACTGGAGAGGCATAATGCACAAGCCAGGGATCGGCCCGATCCCCCTCTGCGTGCTGTCAGTCCCGTTGCCATAACCCTCGGTTCGACTGGGGCTTAGACATGGAATGAACTTCGTATGCCCAAGCCAACCCATGAAACGAGCTTGCGGGCGCTCGGCCAGTCGGAGAGGCAGAATGCGTAAGCCAGGGATCGACTCGGTCCCCCCCTGCGTGCTGTCGATCCTGCTATTGGTCCTGTTACTGGTCTTGCTACCGCAACCCTCAGTTCGGTCTGATCTTAGACTGGGAATGAACTTCGTATGCTTAGACTGGGGATGAACTCTGTTTGACTAAGTCAACCCATGAAACAAGCGTGCGGGAGCTTAATCGGCTAGAGATCGACCCGGTCCCCTCTGCGTATGCCGTAACCCTCAGTCTGATCCAATCTTACACTGGGAGCACACTACGTATGCCTAAGTCAACCCATGAAACGAGCGAGCAGGCACTTAGCAGACCGGAGAGGCGGGATGTGCAAGCTATGGATTGATCGAGTGGTAGGTGGGTTCAGGCACATCTTCATATTTCTACCATGCCAAAGCCATTTTTATGGCTTGTAAATTCATACAATGGTCCCCTAAGCCTTCATGTAAAGTTTCGTGGCAAGACGACCCGTTTTCTATTTTTCACGATTTTTAAAACTTTTTACATTTCTGGATTTTTTTAAACTTTTTTTAGAAGGAGTTTTGGCCCCAAATTTGGTAGACGTGATCCTTGTATTTTTGTTGGCATGCACAAAAAAATTCAGCTAAAAACTCAAAGTGGAGAAGATTTTGTGACCGTTTGAAGAAAATGTCCCCATTTCAGACACTTTAATGGCTACTGGGAGCAAACCTATAAAAACTCAAATGCTCTTTAAGGGGGTGTGAGTTCTCGAGGTTTGATGAGGGATAGGGGGCCAATATAAGGGCCTAGTACCAGCACCCATCACACATCATGTGTGCACACCACCCGGCCCCCCCAATCGTCGGAACCCTCAATGCCGCAGGTTAGGTTCTCCGGCGATGGTGCCCTGGGCGAAAAAAATGAGGCATCAGCACATGCCCGAGCCTAGCATGTGCACCGTGGCTCAAAATTGAACTTTGACCAAGGCCTTGACCATTAGTGGCACATGATGGCGCATGGTGATGGCACATGCATGCTGCCGATCCTGCTGCTGTCGATCTTGCTACTGGTCCTACTATCACAATGCTCAGTCTGGTCTGATCTTAGACTCCATATGCCTAAGTCAACCCACAAAACGAGCGTGCGGGCGCTCAGTCGACCGGAGAGACAGGATGCGCAAGATGAAGATCGACCCGGTCCCTCTTTGCATGCTGCTGCCGATCTGATCTTAGGCTAGGAATGAACTCCGTATGCTTAGACTGGGGATGAACTCCGTATGCCTAAGTCAACCCATGAAACGAACGTGCGGGTGCCCAGTCGGCTAGAGAGGTAGAATGCACAAGCCGGGGATCGACCCAGTCCCTTTTACGTGCTATCGATCCCGCTGTGGGTCCTGGCCTACCACCACCCTCGATCCGGTCTGAACTTAGACTGGGAGTGCACTTCTGTATGCCTAAGTCAACCCATGAAATGATCGTGCGGGCACTTAGCCAGCCGGAGAGGCGGGATGCGCAAGCCGTGGATCAATCGAGTGGTAGGTGGGTTTAGGCCACTCTTCATATTTTTGCTATGCCAATGCCATTTTTATGGCTTGTAAATTCATTACAAGGTCCACCTAAGCCTTCATGTAAAGTTTCCATGGCAAGACGACCCATTTTCTATTTTTCACGATTTTTGAAACTTTTTACGTTTCGGGATTTTTTAAAATTTTTTTAGAAGGAGTTTTGGTCCCAAATTTGGTAGACGTGATCCTTGTATTTTTTCTGGCATGAACAAAAAAATTCAGCTAAAAACTCAAAGTGGAGAAGATTTTGTGACCGTTTGAAAAAAATGTCTCCATTTTAGACACTTTAATGGCTACTGGGAGCAAACCTATAAATTCTCAAATGCTCTTTAAGGGGGTGTGAGTTCTCGAGGTTTGATGAGGGATAGGGGGCCAATAAAAGGGCCTAGTACCAGCACCCATCACACATCATGTGCGCACAGCCCTTGGCCCCCCCAATCGTCGAACCCCCAATGCTTCCGGTTAGGTTCTCCGACGATGATCCGGTAATGGTGCCTTGGGCAAAAAAAATGTGGCACCAGCACATGCCCGAGGCCAGCATGTGCACCGTGGCTCCAAATCAAACTTCAGCCACGGCCTTGACCATCAATGGCACATGATGGTGTATGGGGATGGCACATGCATCGACCAACATCGGCACAAGCTGCGCTTTGGTACGGGTACTTGCCTCGACCGCCATTGGCACAAGTTGGGCCCTAGTGAGAGCGGTTGCATTGAACACCATCGGCACATGCTGGGCCGTGGTGTGGGTGGTTGCCTCGGCCACCATTGGCACATGTCGAGCCCCGATCGGCCCCCGAAACGAGTGTGTGAGCACTGAACCGATCGCTGGGGGCGGGATGCGCGAGCCGACCAAGGATCCCGCTGCTGGTCCCCCTCGGTTGTTACCCCAAATGCCGTCGATTACCTCTGGCCGTTGGTTGGTCGAGACCAAGAATGCACTACGTATGCCTAATTCATCCCATGAAACGAGCGTGCGGGCGCTCAGCCGGTCGAAAAGCCAGAATGCCAAGCCGTGGTCGGTTCGGTCCCCCTATGCGTGCTACTGATCTCGCTGCGGGTCCCTCGGTCTGATTGGGGCTTAGATCGAGAATGACCTCCATATGCCTAAGTCAACCCACGAAATGAGTGTGCAGGCGCTCAGCTGGTCGAAAAGGCAGGATGCGCAAGTTGAGGATCGGCCCGGTCCCTTTCTGCGTGCTGTTGTCGGTCCAATCTTAGACTGGGAATGAACTTCGTAAGCTTAGACTGGGAATGAACTCCGTATGCCTAAGTCAACCCACGAAACAAGTGTGTGGGCGTTGAGTCGGTCAGAGAGGCATAATGTGTAAGCCGAGGATTGGCTTAGTCCTTCTCTGCGTGCTGCCGGTCTCGCTGCCACAACCCTTGGTCCGACTGGGGCTTAGACATAGAATGAACACCATATGCCTAAGCCAACCAACGAAACGAGTGTGCGGGCGCTCAGCCGACCGGAGAGGCAGAATGCATAAGCCGAGGATCGGCTCGGTCCCCCTTGCGTGCTATCGATCCTGTTGCTGGTCTTGCTGTCGCAACCCTCGATCCGATCTGATCTTAGATTGGGAATGAACCTCATATGCTTAGACTGGGGATGAACTCCGTATGCCTAAGTCAATGCATGAAACGAGCGTGCGAGCGCTCAGCAAGCCAGAGAGGTAGGATGCACAAGTCGAGGATCGACCCGGTCCACTCTAAGTGCTACTGATCCCGCTACGGGTCCTGCTACCTTGACCCTCGGTCTGATTCGATCTTAGACTGGGAGCGCACTACATATACCTAAGTCAACCCACGAAACGAGCGTGCGGGCACTTAGCCGGCTGGAGAGGCAGGATATGCAAGCCATGGATCGATCGAGTGGTAGGTGGGTTCAGGTATATCTTCATATTTCTATCATGCCAATGCCATTTTTGTGGCTTGTAAATTCATACAATGTTCCCCTAAGCCTTCAAGTGAAGTTTCGTGGCAAGACGACCCGTTTTCTATTTTTCACGATTTTTGAAAGTTTTTACGGTTCGAGATTTTTTAAAATTTTTTTAGAAGGAATTTTGGCCCCAAATTTGGTAGACGTGATCCTTTTTTTTTATTTGCACGCACAAACAAATTCAGCTAAAAACTCAAAGTAGAGAAGATTTTGTGACCGTTTGAAAAAAATGTCCCCATTTCAGACACTTTAATGGCTACTGGGAGCAAACCAATAAAATCTCAAATGCTCTTTAAGGGTGTGTGAGTTCTCGAGGTTTGATGAGGGATAGGGGCCAATATAAGGGCCAAGTACCAACACCCATCACACATCATGTGTGCACACCCCCCGGCCCCCCCAATTGCCGGAACCCCCAATGCCGCCGGTTAGGTTCTCCAGCAATGCTCTGACGATGGTGCCCCGGGCAAAAAAAATGTGGCACCAGCACATGCCCGAGCCCAGCATGTACACCATGGCTCAAAATCAAACTTCGGCCAAGGCCTGGACCATCAATGGCACATGATGGCACATGGTGATGGAACATGCATCGACCATCATCGGCACAGGCTGCCCTTTTGTATGGGCACTTACCTCGACCGCCATTGGCACAAATTGGGCCCTGGTGCGGATGGTTGCCTCGATCACTATCGGCACATGCCGGCCCTTGGTGCAGGCGATTGCCTCAACCACCATCGGCACAAGATGGCCCCTGGTGCGGACAGTTGCATAAAACACCATCGGCACATGCTGGTGTCACGGGCTCCGACCTAAGACTCAGAATCCATGCAGCCTTAGGCTTGGAATCTCCTCCTTTGTGCCTAAGTGAGCGTGCGGGCACTAGAACACTGGGAAGGGCTGATTACGCAAGTTAAAGAGAAACAGGATAACAAGACAGAATTTTGGAAATGCTCTTGTATTCCCTGAAACAAAAGTGTTTGATGGTGTACAAATAAGGGTGGAGCAGCCTTCTATTTATAGTTGAGACTCCAGCTACAACTTAATGGCAATATCCCTAGAATAAAGGCTAAAATCATGGGATTACAATCAATCAAGATGCTAACTCCTGATTTTCAGAGTCAACCAAATATGCCAGGATGCTCCTGTTGATCTTGCCTGCTTCCAGAAGCTTCCTTTGCATGTCCAGCACCGTGGGCCCTTTTGGATGTGGTGCGGGCAGCTTGTATGCCAGGCCTTGGTCTCACGGGCTGGCCTGCAAGTTGGGCGGGCGTTCTGAACTCGTTTGCTAGGCTTTGTGCATAGATACCTGCCAGTACGCCTGGTCTGCAGGTCTCAACCTCTGGCTCGCCTGTTGGTCTGCCTGATGTGCCTGGTGCGCCTACCCAAGGCGTGACATTCTTCCTTACCTGATTGCGTAACACCTTCGTTACGTCTTCTATATGGTACTACCTGATCTGGTCCCCGAACTGCCATAAGTCCTTTGCTAGTTCCCAGCTCGCCTCACTGTCTGGAAGCCCCTTTCAGCGCACCAAGTACTCATGTCTTGGTTGATAGTTCTCCCGTCTCACCTCCCGATCAGCTATGATGCTGTGGACCTCCTTCTCATATGAGGCCCTTGCTCCCAATGGTGCACGCTTTGACTCTACCCATCCTGGATCTCCCTCATCCTTATGGAATGGCTTGAGCATGCTCACATGGAACACCGGGTGTACCCTCAACTTGGGTGGCATATCCAACTTGTAGGCAACCTTGCCTACCCTCTTGACTAATATGAAAGGTCTCTTATACCTCTGGACTAGGCCTTTGTGTAGCCCCCTATGGTGCACAATGGGATGTAGCTTCACCAACACAAAGTCTCTGACCTGGAACTGCACATCCCACCTCTTCTGGTCTGCCCACTTCTTCGACCTCTTGGCTGCCTTGTGTAGACAAACTCTGGCCAAGTCAGTTTGCTCCTGCCATGCCTTGGGAAACTTGTATGCTACTGGATTCGGTCCTGTATAACCTGCAGCAATCGAACTGGGTGTTAGTGGTTGTTGCCCTGTACAACCTCAAATGGGCTCTGGTTCATTACCTCACTCCTTTGCAAGTTATAGGAAAACTGCGCAATATCTAACAGCTTTGGCCAGTCCCTTTGTGTGGCACTCACATAGTACCTGAGGTAGACCTCCAATAGTCCATTCACTCGTTCTGTCTGCCCATCGGTCTACGGATGCATGCTGGTGGAAAAGTTCAAGTCTGACCCCAATAGCTTGAACAACACAGTCCAGAACCTGCCCGTGAACTGCCCGTCTCGATCACTAACAATGGTCCTCGACACTTCCCAGTACTTAACCATGTTCTTTAGGAACAATCGAGCTGCCTCCTCGGCTGGGCACTCCTTGGTTGCTGGAATGATGATTTTATACTTGGAAAACCTATCCACCACTACCATGATGCTTCCGACTATAAAGTCCAAAGAAACACTCTCACATGGTCGCTCTGGCACTAGCGATGGCTCTAAAAGACCCCTTGGCTTATTGAGCTCCACCTTGTCCTATTGGCACACAAGACAAGTCTTCACATAGGCCTCTACATCATCCCGCATATGCGGCCAGTAGTACCGGTCCTCGATCAGCACCAAGGTACAGCTCACTCCGGGGTGTCCAGCCCACCTTGAATCATGACATTCTTGCAAAACTTCCTTATGGAGCTTCCCGTGCTACGGCATAAATAGTTTACTACCCCTGGTGTACAACAAACCATCCTGCATCCAAAATCACCTAGTCTTACCTTACTAGGCATACTCCATCAGAGCTTTGGTTGTAAGATCATGCGTAAGTCCCTCTTTGATGCGCGACACCAGTGACCCCTCTGGTTGGCTAATGGTAGCAAGGTTAGCCTTCCTGCTCAGGGCATCTGTCACGAGGTTCACCTACCCCGGCTTGTACTCCATTTGAAAATCAAATTTCGTAAGAAAATCTTACCATCTCACCTGCTTGTGAGACAGCTTTTTCTGCGTCTGAAAGTAGCTAGTCGCCACATTGTCCGTCCTAACCATGAACCTCGACCCCAACAAGTAATGGCATTAAGTGCGCAAGCAGTGCACCACTACAGTCATCTCCTTCTCTTGGATCGTGTACTTGTGTTCAGTCTCGTTTAGCTTCCTGCTCTCAAACACGACTGGACTCCCTCCAGCATCAACACGCCCCCTATGGTAAAGTCTGATGCATCCGTATGCACCTCATACGGCTTGGCATGGTCTGGCAAGGCCAAGACTGGCTCCTTTGTCACAGCCTGCTTCAACCTGTCAAAGGCTTCCTGGCACCCTGCGCTCTATTCCCATGCTGTCCCTTTCTCGAGCAAGTTAGTCAATGGCGTGGCTATTGTTGAGTAACCTTTGATGAAGTGCCTGTAGTAGTTAACTAGCCCAAGGAACAATCTCAACTCAGTGACCTTGGCTGGCGGTTGCCACTCCAAGATGACATGTATCTTGCCTTCATCCATGCGTATCTTGCTACCTCCGACTATGTGGCCAAGGAACGGGATCTCCTGCTGGGCAAATGAGCACTTCTCCCTCTTGACAAACAGCTTGTGCACCCATAACACCTCGAACACCTGTCTCAAGTGGTCTACATGCTCTCCTAAAGTCTGGCTGTAGATCACAATGTCATCCAAATAAACCACAACAAACCGATCAAGGAATGACTGAAGTACCTTGTTCATAAGGGTGCAGAATGTTGCTGGGGCATTCGAGAGTCCGAAAGGCATCACCAAGAACTCATACGAACCATACCTAGTGACACATGCTATCTTTGGCTCATCTCTCTCTATGATCCTGACTTGATAGTAGCCCGACCTCAAATCCAACTTGGTGAACCACCTTGCGCTTCCAAGTTGATCAAACAAGTCTGCAATGAGTGGGATGGGGTACTTATTCTTAATGGTCAGCTTGTTCAAAGCCCGATAGTCTATGCACAACCGCAATGACCCATTATGCTTGCGTTGGAATAGAACTGGTGCACCATAGGGTGCCTTCGATGGCCTGATGAAGCCAGCATCAACTAACTCTTTGAGCTGCTTCCTCAACTCCTCCAACTCTGGTGGAGACATTCGGTAAGGGGCTCTAGCTGGTGGCTTGGCCTTGAACACCAGCTCAATCTTATGGTCTACCTCCCTCTTAGGTGGTAGCTTGCTAGGCAGCTTTGCAGGCATCACATCACTAAAGGTCTTCAGCACCTTTAGCACCTTCAAGGGTGACTCGGTCTCTTTCTCCCTTGGCTCATCATATTTCAGGGCTACCAAGAAGGTGTCTTCTTGTTTGCTTACCGCCTTGGCAAATTGGATGGCTGACACCACCCGTGACCCAACTCTAGACCCTCTCCTCAATGGCACTAGGCATTGGCACCGTGCATCCAAGATGCAAACACAATCGGCAAAAGGCACAAGGAGGGCATTATCCAAACAAGGAAATCCAACCTAATCACAAACTCATAGTCGTCAAGGGGTATTACCTCTATGGTCTCCTTGCCTTTCTAGTCTCCAAGCTGTAACTTCACTCCCCATGCTACTCCAATGGCTGGAACCTCCTTGGAGTTCACCGTCTTAATGGTACCAATCCCTTTCTGTACCTTTAGTCTGAGCTTTCGAGCTCTATCACCTGAAATAAAAAGATGTGAGGCACTTGTGTCCACCAGTGCACTCACCTTCTGACCTGTAACCATCAGATCTGCAAACATCAAGCCCTTTGGCTTACGGCTCCCCTTACTCTAGACAGCATTGAGCACCAATGACCTAGGCTTTGCTGCGCCTGACTCTGGCTCCTCGTCAAACTCCCTGTCTATAGCAGCCAGCTTGCCCTTCTGCGGGCAATTATACACTATGTGGATCCCTCCACATAGGTAGCATGCTAGTGGCTCTCGGTCCCCCTTTGCTTTCCACTTACCTATTGGTGGCTTCCTCTCGCCATCCTTGGTTGAACGGTCTCGATCTCCATCCTTGGACTCCCGGTCACAGTCTTTTCCCTTGGATTGCTTTTTTCGATCCCTATCATCCCTGCCCTTACCCTTGGGCTTGGTAGACTCAAACTTGTTTAGAGGCTTGAACTCTATCAAGGCCTCGGCAGTAGTCATGGCTTTAGCCAAGTCATGAACTCCCCTCCTTTGTAGCTCATGCTTCACCCACGGCTTCAGCCCGTCCATGAAAGCAAATAAGGCATCCTTCTTACCTAGATTCGAGATCTATAGCATCAATTCAGAGAATTTCTGGACATACTCCCTTATGTCCCCTTGCTGGCTCAGCCTGTACAACTTTGCCTGTGCCTCATCATCGGTATACTCCGAGTAAAATTGTTCTCTAAACTCCTTTTGGAACTCTGCCCAAGTTCCAATCTTGGTGCTTCCACGCTTGACATCATCACACTTACGCCTCCACCACAAAAAGGCTACATCAGTGAGATACATAGCAGCGGTGCTTACCTTTATCACCTCGTCTTGCATGCCCATGGCCTGGAAGTACTGCTCCATACCCCAAAGGTAGTTGTCTACTTCCTTGGCCACCCTAGTCCCCTTAAACTCCTTAGGCTTGGGGACATACAATCTGGATTTGGGCATTCCAGCAAACATGCCATTCCCAATGGCAGTCTCTTCCATCCGCTAGCACATGGCCTCCATGCCATTGCGCAAGGTCAGCACTTCACTCCAAGGTCTGATTCTTTCGGGTGAACACGTCCAAGCCTTTGTTGAGAGTAGCTTCCAGCTCACTTTAGATCTCCTCCCCTATAGTGTCTAGCAATGCAATGTGAGTCTCTACCTCCTTAAGCTTCTCCCCCATGTCGCCCATGGTCACCTCTACCTTGGCCAGCCTACCGTCTATGGTAGACCAGATATCTCTAGAATTGGCTTTCTTGCCTCTTCCACGCCCATGCTCCTGGGCCTCTGGTTGTTGGCTAGCAACGTCACTTTGGGATGCCATCTCCTCAATCACGATCTAACCTGCACAACACAAACACGTAGAATCAAACTTGCTCTGATACCAACTGTCATGGGCTTCGACCTAAGACTCAGAATCCGTGCGGCTTTAGGCTTGGAATCTCCTCCTTTGTGCCTAAGTTAGCCTAAAACACAGGCGTGCGGGCACTAGAACACTGGGAAGGGCTGATTACGCAAGTTAAAGAGAAACAGGATAACAAGATAGAATTATGGAAATGCTCTTGTATTCACTGAAACAAAAGTGTTTGATGGTGTACAAATGAGCGTGGAGCAGCCTTCTATTTATAGTTGAGGCTTTAGCTACAACTTAATGGTGATATCCCTAGAATAAAGGCTAAAATCATGGGATTACAATCAATCAGGATGCTAACTCCTAATTTTCAGGGTCAACCAAATCTGCCAGGATGCTCCGGCTGATCCTGCCTACTTCCAAAAGCTTCCTTTGTGTGTCTAGCACCTTGGGCCCTTCTGGATGTGGTACGGGTAGCTTGTATGCCAGGCCTTAGTCTCACAGGCTGGCTTGCAAGTTGGATGGGCGTTCTGAACTCGTTTGCTAAGCTTTGCGCACATATACCCACCAGCACGCTTGGTCTGCGGGCCTCAACCTCTGGCTCACCTGCTGGTCCACCTGATGTGCCTGGCACGCCTGCCCAGGGCATGACACTGGGCCATGGTGCAGACGGTTGCCTCGACCACCATCGGCACATGCCAAGCCCGGTTGACCCTCGAAACAAGCTTACGGGCATCGAACCGACCGCTGGGGGCAGGATGTACGAGCCGACCAAGGATCTCACTACTGGTCCCCCTCAGTTATTACCCCAAATGCCATCGATAGCAATAGGCCCTTGATTAGTCAAGATCAGGAATGCACTACGTATGCCTAAGTCAACCCATGAAATGATCGTGTGGGCACTCAGTCGATCGAAGAGCCAGAATGCACAAGTCGAGTATCGGCCTGGTCCCCCTCTACATGCTGTCGATCCTGCTACGGGTCACTCGGTCTGGTTGGGGCTTAGACTAGGAATGAACTCCGTATGCCTAAGTCAACCCATGAAATGGCCGTGTGGGCACTCAGCTTGCTGGAGAGGCAGGATGTGCAAACCGAGGATTAGCCCGGTCCCCTTCTGCGTGCTGCTGTCAGTTTGATCTTAGACTGGGAATGAACTTCATATGCTTAGATTGGGAATGAACTCCGTATGCCTAAGTCAACCCACGAAACGAGCGTGCGGGTGCTGAGTAGGCCTGAGAGGCATAATGTGTAAGCCAGGGATCAGCCCGGTCCCCCTTTGCGTGCTGCCGGTCCCGCTACCAAAACCTTAGGTCCAGCTGGGGCTTAGACATGGAATGAACTCCGTATGCCTAAGCCAACACACGAAACAAGTGTGCGGGGGCTCAGTCGATCGAAGAGGCAGAATGCGCAAGCCAGGGATTGGCCCGGTCCCTCCCTGCGTGCTACCGATGCTACTGCTATCCTGCTACCGCAACCTTCGATCCGATCTGATCTTTAGATAGGGAATGAACTCTGTATGCTTAGACCGATGATGAACTCCATATGCCTAAGTCAACCCACGAAACGAGCGTGTGGGCGCTCAGCCGACCATAAAGGTAGGATGCGTAAGTCGAGGATTGACCCAATCCCCTCTATGTGCTGTCGATCCCACTGCGGGTCCTGCTGTTGCAACCCTCGGTCTGGTCCGATCTTAGACTGGGAGCACACTACGTATGCCTAAGTCAACCCATGAAACGAGCGTGCGGGCACTTACCGATCGGAGAGGCGAGATGTGCAAGCCGTGGATCGATCGAGTGGTAGGTGGGTTCAGGCACATCTTCATATTTCTGCCATGCCAATGCCATTTTTATGGTTTCTAAATTCATACAATTGTCCCCTAAGCCTTCATGTGAAGTTTCATGGCAAGATGACCTGTTTTCTATTTTTCACGATTTCAAAACTTGTTACGGTTCGGGATTTTTTAAAATTTTTTTAGAAGGAGTTTTGGCCCCAAATTTGGTAGACGTGATCCTTGTATTTTTGTTGGCACGCACAAACAAATTCAGCTAAAAACTCGAAGTGGAGAAGATTTTGTGACCATTTGAAAAAAATGTCCCCATTTCAGACACTTTAATGGTTACTGGGAGCAAACCTATAAAATCTCAAATGCTCTTTAAAGGGGTGTGAGTTCTCGAGGTTTGATGAGGGATAGGGGGCCAATATAAGGGCCAAGTACCAGCACCCATCGCACATCATGTGTGCACACCCCCCGGCCCCCCTAATCGTCGGAACCCCCAATGCTGCTGGTTAGGTTCTCCAACGATGCTCCGACGATGGTTCCCCAGGCAAAAAAAATGTGGCACCAGCACATGCCCGAGCCCAGCATGTGCACCATGGCTCAAAATTGAACTTCGGCTAAGGCCTCGACCATCAATGGCATATGATGACGCATGGTGATGGCACATGCATCGACCATCATCGGCACAGGCTGCCTTTCGGTACGAGCACTTGCCTCTACCGCCAACGGCACAAGCTGGGCCCTAGTGCGGGTGGTTGCCTCGACCACCATTGGCACAAGATGGCCTCTGGTGCGGATGGATGCCTCGACCATCATCGACAAATGTCGGGCCCCGGTCGGCCCCCAAAACAAGCGTACGAGCACCGAACCGACCACTGGGGGTGGGATGCGTGATCCGACCAAGGATCCCGCTACTGGTCCCCCTCGGTTGTTGGCCCAAATGCCGTCAATAGCCCCTGGCCCTTGGTTGGTCGAGACTGGGAATGCACTATGTATGCCTAAGTCAACGTATCAAACGAGTGTGCGGACGTTCAACCGATCGGAGAGCCAGAATGCACAAGCTGAGGATCGATGCGGTTCCCCTCTATGTGCTGCTGATCCCGTTACGGGTCCCTCGGTCTGGATGGGGCATAGACGGGGAATGAACTCTGTATGCCTAAGTCAACCCACGAAATGAGCGTACGGGTGCTCAACCGACCGCAGAGGCAGGATGCGCAAGTCGAAGATCAGCCCAGTCCCCCTCTGCGTGCTGCTGCCGGTCCAATCTTAGACTGTGAATGAACTCCGTATGCTTAGATTGGGAATGAACTTCGTATGCCTATGTCAACCCACAAAACGACCGTACGGGCGCTGAGCCGGCCAGAGAGGCATAATGCACAAGCTGGGGATCGACCCGGTCCCCCTCTCCGTGCTGTCGGTCCCGCTGCCACAACCCTCAGTCCGACTGGGGTTTAGACATGGAATGAACTTCGTATGCCTAAGCCAACCCATGAAACAAGCGTGCAGGGGCTCAGCCAGTCGGAGAGGCAGAATGCGTAAGCCGGGGATCGACCCGATCCCCCTCACGTGCTATCGATCCTGGTGCTGGTCCTGCTATCGTAACCCTCGATCCGATTCGATCTTAGACTGGGCATGAACTCTGTATGCTTAGACTGGGGATGAACTCCGTATGCCTAAGTCAACCCACGAAACGAGCGTGCGGGCGCTCAACCTGCCAGAGAGGTAGGATGCGTAAGCTGAGGATCGACCTGGTCCCCTCTGCATGCTATCGATCCCACGACGGGTCCTGCTACCGCAACCCTCGATCCGGTCCGATCTTAGACTGGGAGCGCACTATGTACGCCTAAGTAAACCCACGAAACCAGTGCGCAGGCAATTAGCCGATCGAAGAGGTGGGATGCGCAAGCCGTGGATCGATCGAGTGGTAGGTGGGTTCAGGCACATCTTCATATTTTTGCCATGCAAATGCCATTTTTATGGCTTGTAAATTCATACAATCGTCCCCTAAGCCTTCATGTGAAGTTTCGTGGCAAGATGACCCGTTTTCTATTTTTCATGATTTTTTAAACTTTTTACAGTTCAAGATTTTTTAAAATATTTTTAGAAGGAGTTTTGGCCCCAAATTTGGTAGGCACGTACAAGAAAATTCAGCTAAAAGCTCGAAGTGGAGAAGATTTTGTGACCGTTTGAAAAAAATGTCCCCATTTCAGAGACTTGAATGGCTATTGGGATCAAACCTATAAAATCTCAAATGCTCTTTAAGGGGGTATGAGTTCTCGAGGTTTGATGAGGGATGGGGGTCCAATATAAGGGCCAAGTACCAGCACCCATCGCACGTCCTGGTAATGCTCTGGCGATGGTGCCCTAGGTGAAAAAATGTGGCACCAGCACATGCCCGAGCCCAGCATGTGCACCGTGGCTTAAAATCGAACTTCGGCCAAGGCCTCGACCATCAATGGCACATGATGGCTCATGGTGATGGTACATGCATCGACCATCATTGGCACAGGCTGCCCTTTGGTATGGGCACTTTTCTCGACCGCCATCGGCACAAGCTAGGCCCTGGTGCGGACAGTTGCCTCGACCACCATCAGCACAAGATGGCCTCTGGTGTGGACGGTTGCATCGAACACCATCGGCACATGTTGGGCCGTGGTGCGAGCGGTTGCCTCGACCACCATCGGCACATGTCGAGCCCTGGTTGGCCCCCAAAATGAACGTACGAGCATCGAACCGACCGCTAGGGGTGGGATGCGCGAGTCGACCAAGGATCCCGCTGCTGGTCCCCCTCAGTTGTTGCCCCAAACACCGTCGAAAGCCTCTGGCACTTGGTTGGTCGAGACTGGGAATGCATTACGTATGCCTAAGTCAACCCATGGAACAAGTGTACGGGCGCTCAGTCGATCAGAGAGCCAGAATGCGCAAGCTAAGGATCGGCCCGATCCCCCACTGCGTGCTGTCGATCCCGCAGCGGGTCCCTTGGTCCGGTTGGGGCTTAGGTCGAGAATGACCTCCGTATGCCTAAGTCAACCCACGAAACAAGCATGCGTGCACTCAACCGGCCAGAGAGTTAGGATGCCCAAGCCGAGGATCGGCCCTGTCCCCCTCTGCGTGCTGCTACCAGTTCGATCTTAGATTGGGGATGAAGTTTGTATGCTTAGATTGGGAATGAACTTTGTATGCCAAAGTCAACCCATGAAATGAGCGTGCAGGCATTGGACTGACCGGAAAGGCATAATACACAAGCCGTGGATTGACCTGACCCCTCTCTGCGAGCTACCAGTGCATCTGCCACAACCAGTCGGTCCGACTGGGGCTTAGACATTGAATGAACTCCGTATGCCTGAACCAACCCATTAAACAAGCGTATGGGCGCTCAACCGACCAAAGAGGCAGAATGTGCAAGCCATGGTTTGGCCCGTTCCCCCTGCGTGCTATCGATCCTGCTGTAGGTCCCTCGGTCTGACTGGGGCTTAGACTGGTAATGAACTCCATATGCCTAAGTCAACCCACGGAATGAGCGTGCAGGCGCTCAACCAGCCAGAGAGGCAAAATGCGTAAGCCGAGGATCGATCTGGTCCCCCTCTGCGTGCTGTTGCCAGTTCGATCTTAGACAGGGAATGAACTCCATATGCCTAAGCCAACCCAAGAAACAAGCATACGGCCGCTCAACCGGCCAGAGAGGTAGAATGCGTAAGCCGCGGATCGGCCCTATCCTCTCTTGCGTGCTGCCGATCTTGCTGCTGGTCCTGCAACCGTAACCCTCGTCTGGTCCGATCTTACGCTGGGAATGAACTCCGTATGCTTAGACTGGGGATGAACTCCGTATGCCTAGTCAACCCATGAAACGAGCGTGCGGGCGCTCAGCCGGTTAGAGAGGCAGGATGCGCAAGCTAGGGATCGACCCGATCCCCTCTGCGTGCTGTCGATCCCGCTGCGGGTCCTACTATCGTAACCCTTGGTCTGGTCCAATCTTATACTTAGAACGCACTACGTATGCCTAAGTCAACCCACGAAACGAGTGTGCGGGCACATAGCCGGTCGGAGAGGCGGGATGCGCAAGTCATGGATCGATCGAGTGATAGGTGGGTTCAGGCACATCTTCGTATTTCTGTCATGCCAATGCCATTTTTATGGCTTGTAAATTCATACCATGGTCCCCTAAGCCTTCATGTGAAGTTTCGTGGCAAGACGACCCATTTTTTATTTTTCACGATTTTTGAAACTTTTTACGGTTCAGGATTTTTTAAAATTTTTTTAGAAGAAGGTTTGGCCCTAAATTTGGTAGATGTGATCCTTGTTTATTTGTTGGCACGCACAAACAAATTTAGCTAAAAACTCAAAGTGGAGAAGATTTTCTGACCGTTTGAAAAAAATGTCCCCATTTCAGACACTTTAATGGCTACTGGGAGCAAACCTATAAAATCTCAAATGCTCTTTAAGGGGGTGTGAGTTCTCGAGGTTTGACGAGGGATAGGGGGCCAATATAAGGGCCAAGTACCAGCACCCATTGCACATCATATACGTAGACCCCCCGGCCCCTCAATCGTCGAAACCCCCAATGCCGCCGGTTAGGTTCTCCGACGATGGTCCGGCGATGGTGCCTCGGGCGAAAAAAATGTGGCACCAACACATGCCTGAGCCCAGCATGTGCACCGTAGCTCAAAATCAAACTTCGGCCAAGGCCTCAACCATCAATGGCACATGATGGCACATGCATCGACCATCATCGACACAGGCTGCCCTTTGGTACGGGCACTTGCCTCGACTGCCATCAGCATAAGCTGGGCCCTGGAGTGGGCGGTTGCCTCGACCACCATCGGCACAAGATGGCCCCTACTGTAGGCGGTTGCATCGAACACCATCAGCACATGCTGCGTCGTGGTGCGGGCGGTTTCCTCGACCACCATCGGCACATGTCGAGCCTCGATCGACCCCCGGAATGAGCATACGAGCACCAAATCAACCACTGAGGGTGGGATGCGTGAGCCAACCAAGGATCCCGCTGTTGGTACCCCTCAGTTGTTGCCTCGAACGCCATCGATAGCCTCTGGCCCTTGGTTGGTTGAGATCGGGAATGCACTACGTATGCCTAAGTCAACCCATGAAATGAGCGTGCAGGATTTTTGCCAGAGATCCAGAATGTGCAAGTCGAGGATCAGCCCGGTCCCCCTCTACGTGCTGTTGATCCCGCTGTGGGTCCCTCAGTCCGGTTGGGGCTTAGACCAGGAATGAACTCCGTATGCCTAAGTCAACCCACGAAACGAGCGTGCGAGGGCTCAACCGACTGAAGAGGCAGGATGTGCAAGCCGAAGATCAGCTCGGTACCCCTCTGCATGCTGCTGTCGGTCCGATCTTAGATTGAGAATGAACTCTGTATGCCTAAGTCAACCCACGAAACAAGCGCGCGGGCACTAAGCAGGTCGGAAAGGCATAATGCGCAAGCATGGGATCGGCCCGATCCCCTTTATGTGCTGTCAGTCCCGCTACCACGAGCCTCAGTCCGGTTGGGGTTTAGACATGGAATGAACTCCGTATGCCTAAGCCAACCCACGAAACAAGCGTGCGGGGGCTCAGTCGATCGGAGAGCCAAAATGCACAAGCTAGGGATCGGCCCGATCCCTCCTGCGTGCTGTCGATCCTGCTGCTGGCCCTGCTGTCACAACCCTCGGTCCAGTCCGATCTTAGATGGGAATGAACTCCATATGCTTAGACTAGGGATGAACTCCGTATGCCTAAATCAACCCACGAAATGAGCGTACGGGTGCTTAGTCGGCCAGAGAGGTAGGATGCGTAAGTCGAGGATCGACTCATCCCTTCTGCGTGCTGTCGATCTCGCTGCGGGTCCTACTACCGCAACCCTCAATCCGATCTGATCTTAGACTCGGAACACACTGCGTATGCCTAAGTCAACCCACGAAATGAGCGTGCGGGCACTTAGTCTGTCGGAGCGGCGGGATGCGCAAGTCATGGATCGATCGAGTGGTAGGTGGGTTTAGGCACATCTTCATATTTCTGCCATGCCAATGCAATTTTTATGGCTTGTAAATTCATACAATGGTCCCCTAAGCCTTCATGTGATGTTTCGTGGCAAGACGACCCGCTTTCTATTTTTCATGATTTTTGAAACTTTTTACAGTTCGGGATTTTTTAAAATTTTTTTAGAAGGAGTTTTCGCCCTAAATTTGGTAGACGTGATCCTTGTATTTTTGTTGGCATGCACAAACAAATTCAGCTAAAAACTCAAAGTGGAGAAGATTTTGTGACCGTTTGAAAAAAATTTCCCCATTTTAGACACTTTAATGGCTACTGGGAGGAAACCTATAAAATCTCAAATGCTCTTTAAAGGGGTGTGAGTTCTCGAGGTTTGATGAGGGATAGGCGGCCAATGTAAAGGCCAAGTACCAGCACCCATCGCACATCATGTACGCACCCCCCCCGACTCCCACAATCGTCGAAACCCCTAATACCGCTGGTTAGGTTCTCCAATGATGCTCCGGCGATGGTGCCCCAGGGGAAAAAAATGTAACACCAACACTTGCCCGAGCCCAGCATGTGCACCGTGGCTCAAAATCAAACTTTGGCCAAGGCCTCGACCATCAATGGCACATGATGGCGCATGGTGATGGCACATGCATCGACTATCACCGGCACAGGTTGCCTTTGGTACGGGCACTTACCTCGACCGCCATCGACACAAGCTGAGACCTGGTGTGGGCAGTTGCCTCGACCACCATCGGCACAAGACCGTCCCTGGT
Organism: Durio zibethinus; assembly: GCF_002303985.1. Next base: position 2,089,016 of record NW_019167971.1, on the reverse strand, counting down.
AGGGGCGATTACATCGAACACCATCGGCACATGCTGGGCCGTGGTACGGGCGGTTGCCTCGAGCACCATCGGCATATGCCAAGCCCCGATGGACACCCAAAATGAGCATACGAGCACCGAATCGACCACTGGGGGTGGGATGCGTGAGCCAACCAAGGATCCCACTGCTGGTACCCCTCGGTTGTTACCTCGAACACTGTCGATAGCCTCTGGCCCTTGGTTGGTTGAGACTGGGAATGCACTATGTATGCCTAAGTCAACCCATGAAATGAGCATGCGGGCTTTTTGCCAGAGAACTAGAATGCACAAGTCGAGGATTGGCTTGATCCCCCTCTACGTACTGTCGATCCTGCTACGGGACCCTCGGTCCAGTTGGGGCTTAGACCGAGAATGAACTTCGTATGCCTAAGTCAACCCACGAAACGAGAGTGCGGCCGCTCAGCCAGTCGAAGAGGCAGGATGCGCAAGCCGAGCATCAGCCCGATCCCCCACTGTGTGCTGCTGGCTGTCCGATCTTAGACTGGGAATGAACTTCGTATACCTAAGTTAACCCATGAAACGAGCGTAAGAACGCTGAGCAGGTCAGAGAGGCATAATGCGCAAGCCGGGGATCGGCCTGGTCCCTCTCTGCATGCTGCTGGTCTCGCTGCCACAACCCTCGATCTAGCTGGGGCTTAGACAAGGAATGAACTCTGTATGCCTAAGCCAACCCATAAAAAGAGCGTGCGGGGGCTCAACTGGTCGGAGAGCCAAAATGCACAAGCCGGGGATCGACCCGATCCCCCTGCATGCTATCGATCCTGCTGTTAGTCCTACTACCGCAACCCTCGGTCCGATCCGATCTTAGACTGGGAATGAACTCCGTATGCTTAGACTGGGGATAAACTTCGTATGCCTAAGTCAACCCACGAAACGAGCGTGTGGGCGCTCAGCCAACCAGAGAAACAGGATTTGCAAGCCAAGGATCGACCCGGTCCCTTCTACGTGCTGTCGATCCTGCTATGGGTCCTACTGTCGTAACCCTCGGTCTGGTCCGATCTTAGACTGGGAGTGCACTACGTATGCCTAAGTCAACTCATGAAACGAGCGTGCAGGCACTTAGCCGGCCGGAGAGGCGGGATGCACAAGCCATGGATCGATCGAGTGGTAGGTGGGTTCAGGCACATCTTCATATTTCTGCCATGCCAATTCCATTTTTATGGATTGTAAATTCATACAATGGTCCCCTAAGCCTTCATATGAAGTTTCGTGGCAAGATGACCCGTTTTCTATTTTTCATGATTTTCAAAACTTTTTACGGTTCGAGATTTTTTAAAATTTTTGTAGAAGGAGTTTTGGCCCCAAATTTGGTAGACGTGATCCTTGTATTTTTGTTGGCACGCACAAACAAATTCAGCTAAAAACTTGAAGTGGAGAAGATTTTGTGACCGTTTGAAAAAAATGTCCCCATTTCAGACACTTTAATGGCTACTGGGAGCAAACCTATAAAATCTCAAATGCTTTTTAAGTGGGTGTGAGTTCTGGAGGTTTGATGAGGGATAGGGGGCCAATATAAGGGCCAAGAACCAGCACCCATCGCACATCATGTGCGCAAACCCCCAGCCCCCCAAATCATCGGAACCCCCAATGCCGCCGGTTAGGTTCTCCTGTGATGCTCTGACGATGGTGCCCTAGGCGAAAAAAATGTGGTACAAGCCCATGCCCGAGCCCAGCATGTGCACCGTGGCTCAAAATCAAACTTTAGCCAAGGCCTCGGCCATCAATGGCACATGATGGTGCATGGTGATGGCATATGCATCGACCAACATCGGCACAGGCTACCTTTTGGTATGGGCACTTGCCTCGATCACCTTCGACACAAGCTGGGTCCTAGTGCAGGTGGTTGCCTCGATCACCATTGGCACATGCCGGCCCTTGGTGTGGGCGATTGCCTCGACCACCATCGGCACAAGATGGCCCCTGGTGTAGGCGGTTGCATCGAACACCATCAGCACATGCTGGGCCATGGTGCGGACGGTTGCCTCGACCACCTTTGGCACATGGCGAGCCCCAGTTAGCCCCCAAAATGAGCGTGCGGGCACCGAACCAACTGGGGCTTAGACATGGAATGAACTCCATATGCGTAAGCCAACCCACGAAACAAGCGTGCGGGCATTCAGCCGATCGAAGAGGTAGAATACGTAAGCCGGGGATCGACCCGATCCCCCCCTATGTGCTGCCCATCCTGCTACTGCAACCCTCAGTCCTATCCAATCTTAGACTGGGAGTGAACTTCGTATGCTTAGACTAGGGATGAGCTCCATACGCCTAAGTCAACCTACGAAATGAGCGTGCAAGCATTCAGCCGGCCAGAGAGGCAGGATGCGCAAGTCGAGGATCGACTTGGTCCCCTCTACGTGCTGCCGATCCCGCTGTGGGTCTTGCTACCATAACCCTCGATTCGATCCGATCTTAGACAGGGAGCACACTACGTATGCCTAAGTCAACCCACGAAATGAGTGTGCGGGCACTTAGCCGGCTAGAGAGACGGGATGCGCAAGCCGTGGATTGATCGAGTGGTAGGTGGGTTCAGGGACATCTTCATATTTTTACCGTGCCAATGCCATTTTTATTGGTTGTAAACTCATACAATGGTTCCCTAAGCCTTCATGTGTAGTTTCGTGGCAAGACGACCCATTTTCTATTTTTCACGATTTTCAAAACTTTTTACGGTTTGAGATTTTTTAAAATTTTTTTAGAAGGATTTTTGGCCCCAAATTTGGTAGACGTGATCCTTGTATTGTTGTTGGCACGCACAAAAACATTCAGCTAAAAACTCAAAGTGGAAAAGATTTTGTGTCCATTGGAAATAAATGTCACCATTTCAGACACTTTAGTGGCTACTGGGAGCAAACCTATAAAATCTCAAATGCTTCTTAAGGGGTGTGAGTTCTCAAGGTTTGATGAGGGATAGGGGGCCAATATAAGGGCCAAGTACCAGCACCCATCACACATCATGTGCGCACACCCCCCGGCCACCCCAATCGTTGGAACCCCCAATGCCGCCAGTTAGGTTCTTTGGTGATGCTCCGACGATGGTGCCCCGGGTAAAAAAAATGTGGCACCAGCACATGCCCGAGCTTAGCATGTGCATCGTGGCTCAAAATTGAACTTCGACCAAGGCCTCGACCGTCAATGGCACATGATGGCGCATGGTGATGGCATATGCATCGACCATCATTAGCATAGGTTGCCCTTTGGTACGGGCTCTTACCTCGACCGCCATCAGCACAAGCTAGGCCCTGGTGTGGCCGGTTACCTTGATCACCATCGGCACATGCCGGCCCTTGGTGTGGGTGATTGCTTCGACCACCATCGGCATAAGATGGCCCCTGGTGCGGGCGATTGCATTGAATGCCATCGGCACATGCTGGGCCATGGTGTGGGCGGGTGCCTCGACCACCATCGGCACATTCTGAGCCCCGGTCGGCCTTTGAAATGAGTGTGTAGGCATCGAACCGACCATTGGGGGTGGGATACGTGAGCTGACTAAGGATCCCGCTTCTGGTCCTATTGTCGCAACCCTCAGTTCGATCTGATCTTAGACTGGGAATGAACTCCGTATGCTTAGACTAGGGATGAACTCTGTATGCCTAAGTCAACTCATGAAACGAGCGTGCGGGCACTCAACCGGCCAGAGAGGCAGGATGCATAAGTCGGGGATCGACCCTATCCTCTCTACGTGCTATGGATCTCGCTGTGGGTCCTGCTGTCGCAACCCTCGATCCGGTCTGATCTTAGACTGGGAGCAAACTATGTATGCCTAAGTCAACCCACGAACGAGCGTGCGGGCACTTAGCTGATAAGAGAGGCGGGATGCGCAAGCCATGGATCGATCGAGTTGTTGGTGGGTTCAGGCACATCTTCATATTTCTACCATACCAATGCCATTTTTATGGCTTGTAAATTCATACAATGGCTCCCTAAGCCTTCCTGTGAAGTTTCATGGCAAGACGACCCGTTTTCTATTTTTCATGATTTTTGAAACTTTTTACGGTTTGGGATTTTTTAAAATTTTTTTAGAAGGATTTTTGGCCCTAAATTTGGTAGACATGATCCTTGTATTTTTGTTGGCACGCATAAAAACCTTCAGCTAAAAACTCAAAGTGGAGAAGATTTTGTGTCCATTTGAAAAAAATGTCCCCATTTCAGACACTTTAGTGGCTACTAGGAGCAAACCTATAAAATCTCAAATGCTCTTTAAGGGGGTGTGAGTTCTCGAGGTTTGACGTGGGATAGGGGCCAATATAGGGGCCAAGTACTAGCACCCATCGCACATCTTGTGTGCACACCCCGTAGCCCCCCAATCATCGAAGCCTCCAATGCCATCGATTAGGTTCTCCGACGATGCTCCGGTGATGTTGCCCATGGCAAAAAAAATGTGGCACCAACACATGCCTAAGCCCCGCATGTGCACCGTGGCTCAAAATTGAACTTCGACCAAGGCCTCGACCATCAATGGCACAGGATGGCGCATGGTGATGGCACTTGCATCGACCATCATCGGCACAGGTTGCCCTTTGGTACGGGCACTTGCCTTGACCGCCATCGGTACAAGCTGGGCCCTGGTGTGGGCGATTGCCTCGATCACCATCGGTACATGCCGACCCTTGGTGCGGGCGATTGCTTCGACCACCATCGTCACAACATGGCGCCTGGTGCGGGCGGTTGCATCGAACACCATCGGCACATGCTGGGCCATGGTGCAGATGGTTGCCTCGACCACCATCGACATATGTCGAGCCCTAGTCAGCCCCCGAAATGAGTGTGCGGGGACCGAACCGATCGCTAGGGGTGAGATGCGCGAGCCGACCAAGGATCCCGCTACTGGTCCCTCTCGGTTGTTGCCCCAAATGCCATCGATAGCCTCTGGCCCTTGGTTGGTCAAGATCGGGAATGCACTACGTGTGCCTAAGTCAACCCATGAAACGAGCGGGCCGGCGTTCAACCGATCGGAGAGTCAAAATATGTAAGTCGAGGATTAGCCCGATCCTTTTCTGCATGCTATTGATCCCGCTACGGGACCCTTGGTTTGATTAGGGCTTAGGCCGAGAATGAACTCCGTATGCCTAAGTCAACCCATGAAATAAGTGTACAGGCACTCAGCTGGTCAGAGAGGCAGGATGTACAAGCCAAGGATCGGCTCGGTCCTCCTCTGCGTGCTGCTGTCGATCCAATCTTAGACTGGGAATGAACTCTGTATGCCTCTGTCAACCCACGAAACAAGCGTGCGGGCACTGAACCGACCGGAGAGACATAATGCATAAGCCAGGGATCGACTCGGTCCCCCTCTGCGTGCTATCGATCCCACAGCCACAACCCTCAGTCCGGCTGGGGCTTAGAGATGGAATAAACTCCGTATGCCTAAGCCAACCCATGAAATGAGCATGCTGGCGCTCAGCCAGCTGGAGGGTAGAATGCGCAAGCCGAGGATCGGCCCGGTCCCCCCTGCGTGCTGTCGATCTTGCTGCCCCAACCCTCAGTCCTATCCGATCTTAGACTGGGAATGAACTCCATATGCTTAGACTGGGGATGAGCTCCATATGCCTAAGTCAACCCATGAAACGAGCGTTCGGGTGCTTAGCCAGCTAAAAAGGTAGGATGCGCAAGCCGGGGATCGACTCGATCCCCATCGGCACATGCTGACCCCTAGTGTGAGTGATTGCCTCGACCACCATCGGTACAAGATGGCCCCTGGTGCAGGAGGTTGCGTCGAACACCATCGGCACATGCTAGGCCATGGTGCGGACGGTTGCCTCGACCACCATCGGTACATGCCGAGCCTCGATCGACCCCTAAAATGAGCGTGCAGGCACCGAACCGACCGCTAGGGGTGAGATACGTGAGCCAACCAAGGATTCTGCTGCTGGTCCCCCTCGGTTGTTGCCCCAAACACCATCGATAGCCTCTGGCCCTTGGTTGGTCGAGATCGAGAATGCACTACGTGTGCCTAAGTCAACCCATGAAACGAGCGTACCGGCGTTCAACCGATCGGAGAGCCAGAATATGTAAGCCGAAGATTGGCCTGATCCCTTTCTGCATGCTATCGATCCCATTGTGAGACCCTTGGTCTGATTAGGGCTTAGACCGAGAATGAACTCTGTATGCCTAAGTCAACCCATGAAACAAGCGTGCAGGCACTCAGTCGGTCGGAAAGGTAGGATGCGTAAATCGAGGATCAGCCCGATCCCCCTCTACGTGCTGCTGTCGGTCTGATCTTAGATTGGGAATGAACTTCGTATGCTTCGACTGGGAATGAACTCCGTATGCCTACGTCAACCCACGAAATGAGCGTGCGGGCGTTGAACCAGCCAGAGAGACATAATGCGCAACCAGGGATCGGCTCAGTCCCCTTCTGCGTGCTGTCGATCCCGCTGCCACAACCCTCGGTCTGGCTGGGGCTTAGACATGGAATGAACTCCGTATGCCTAAGCTAACCCACGAAACGAGTGTGCTGGCGCTCGACCGACTGGAGAGGTAGAATGCGCAAGCCGGGGATCAGCCCGATCCCCCTGCTTACTGCCGATCCTACTGCTGATCCTGCTACCCTAACCCTCGATCCTATCCGATCTTAGACTGGGAATGAACTCCATATGCTTAGATTGGGGATGAGCTCCATATGCCTAAGTCAACCCATGAAACGAGCGTGCGGGTGCTCGACCAACCAGAGAGGTAGGATGCGCAAGCCGGGGATCGACCCGGTCCCCATCGGCACATGCCAGCCCTCGGTGTGAGCGATTGGCTCGACCACCATCAACACAAGATGGCCCGGGTGTAGGCGGTTGCATCGAACACCATTGACACATGCTGGGCCGTGGTGCAGACGGTTGCCTCAACCACCATCGCCACATGCCGAGCCCTGGTCAGCCCTCGAAATGAGCGTGCGGGCACCAAATCGACCGCTAGGGATGAGATGCGTGAGCCGACCAAGGATCCCGCTATTGGTCCCCCTCGGTTGTTGCACCAAATGCCATCAATAGCCTCTGGCCCTTGGTTGGTTGAGACCGGGAATGCACTACGTATGCCTAAGTCAACCCATGAAATGAGCGTGCGGGTGCTAAACCGACTGGAGAGACATTATGCCAAGCCAGGGATCGGCTCGGTCCCCCTCTGCGTGCTGTCGATCCCGTTGCCACAACCCTCGGTCCGGCTGGGGCATAGACATGGAATAACTCCGTATGCCTAAGCCAACCCACGAAATGAGCGTGCTGGCGCTCAGTCGGTTGGAGAGGTAGAATGCGTAAGCCGAGGATCAACCCGATCCACCTTACGTGCTGCCGATCCTGTTGCTGGTCTTGCTGCCCCAACCCTCAATCCTATCCGATCTTAGACTGGGAATGAACTTCGTATGCTTAGACTAGGGATGAGCTTCATATGCCTAAGTCAACCCATGAAACGAGCGTGCAGGTGCTCAGCTGGCCAGAGAGGCAAGATGCGTAAGCCGAGGATTGACCCGATCCCCTCTGCGTGCTGCCGATCTCGCTATGGGTCCTGCTACCATAACCATTGGTTCGGTCCAATCTTAGACTGGGAGCGCACTACGTATGCCTAAGTCAACCCACGAAATGAGCATGCGAGCACTTAGCCGGTCGGAGAGGCGGGATGCGCAAGTCGTGAATCAATCAAGTGGTAGGTGGGTTCAGTCACATCTTCATATTTCTGCCTTGCCAATGCCATTTTTATGGCTTGTAAATTCATACAATGGTTCCCTAAGCCTTCCTATGAAATTTCATGGCAAGACGACCCATTTTCTATTTTTCATGATTTTTGAAACTTTTTATGGTTCGGGATTTTTTCAAATTTTTTTAGAAGGAGTTTTGGCCCTAAATTTGGTAGACATGATCCTTGTATTTTTATTGGCACGCACAAAAAAATTCAGCTAAAAACTCAAAGTGGAGAAGATTTTGTGTCCATTTGAAAAAAATGTCCCCATTCCAGACACTTTAGTGGCTACTGGGAGCAAACCTATAAAATCTCAAATACCCTTTAAGGGGGTGTGAGTTCTCGAAGTTTGATGAGGGATAGGGGCCAATATAGGGGCCAAGTACCAGCACCCATCGCACATCATGTGCGCACACCCCGTAGCCCCCCAATCGTCGGAACCCTCAATGCTGCCGGTTAGGTTCTTTGGCGATGCTCCGGTGATGGTGCCCCGGGCGAAAAAAATGTGGCACCAACACATGCCCGAGCCCAACATGTGCACCGTGGCTCAAAATTGAACTTCGACCAAGGCCTCAGCCATCAATGGCACATGATGGCGTATGGTGATGGCACATGTATCGACCATCATCGGCAAGGTTGCCCTTTGGTATGGGCAATTGCCTCGACCGCCATTGGCACAAGCTGGGCCCTAGTGCGGGCGGTTGCCTCGATCACCATTGGCACATGCTGGCCCTTGGTGCGGGTGATTGCTTCGACCACCATCGTCACAAGATGGTGCCAGGTGCGGGTGGTTGCATCGAACAACATCGACACATGCTGAGTCGTAGTGCGGGCAGTTGCCTCGACCACTATCGACACATGCTGAGCCCCGATCGGCCCCTGAAATGAGTGTGCGGGCACTGAACTGACCGCTGGGGGTGGGATACATGAGATGACCAAAGATCCCGTTGCTGGTCCCCCTCGGTTATTGCCCTAAATGCCGTCGATAGCCTCTGGCCCTTGGTTGGTTGAGATCGGGAATCCACTACGTATGCCTAAGTCAACCCATGAAATGAGCGTGCGGGTGCTCAGCCGCCGGAGAGCCAGAATACGTAAGTCGAGGATTGACTCGGTCCCCCTCTACGTGCTGTCAATCCCGCTGCGGGTCCCTCCGACTGGTTGGGGCTTAGATCGGGAATGAACTCCGTATGCCTAAGTCAACCCATGAAACGAGCGTGCGGGTGCTCAACCAACTAGAGATGTAGGATGTGCAAGCCGAGGATCGACCCGATCCCCCTCTGCGTGCTGCTGCAGGTCTGATCTTAGACTGGGAATGAACTCGGTATGCTTAGACTAGGAATGAACTCCGTATGCTTAGACTGGGAATGAACTTCGTATGCCTAAGTCAACCCATGAAACGAGCATACGGACATTGAGCAGGCCGGAGAGGCAGAATGCGCAAGTCAGGGATCGACCCAGTATGCCCCTGCGTGCTGTCGATCCTACTACTGGTCCTGCTATTGCAACCCTCGGTCCGATTTGATCTTAGACTGGGAATGAACTTCGTATGCTTAGATTGGGGATGAACTCCGTATGCCTAAGTCAACCCACGAAACGAGCGTACGGGTGCTCAGCAGGCCAGAGAGGCAGGATGCGTAAGCCGAGCATCGACCTGGTCCCCCTCTGTGTGCTACTGTCGGTCTGATCTTAGACTGAGAATGAACTCGTATGCTTAGACTGGGAATGAACTCCGTATGCTTAGACTGGGAATGAACTCCGTATGCCTAAGTCAACCCATGAAATGAGCGTGCGGGCACTGAGCAGGCCGGAGAGGCATAATGCGCAAGCCAGGGACCAACTTGATCCTGCTCTGTGTCCTGTCGGTCCCGCTACCACAACCCTCAGTCCGGTTGGGGCTTAGACATGAAATGAACTCCGTATGCCTAAGGTAACCCATGAAACGAACGTACGGGGTCTCAGCTGGCCGGAGAGGCAGAATGCGCAAGCCGGGGATCGGTTCGGTCCCCTCTGCGTGCTGCCAATCTTGCTACTGGTCTTGTTGTCGCAACCCTCGATCCGGTCTGATCTTAGACTAGGAATGAACTCCGTATGCTTAGACTAAGGATGAACTCCGTATGCCCAAGCCAACCCACGAAATGCGTAAGCCAGGGATCGGCCTGGTCCCTCCCTGCGTGCTGTCGATCCTGCTACTGGTCTTGCTACCGTAACCCTCAGTCGGTCCGAACTTAGCTGGTCTTCCTACCGTAAACCTCAGTCGGTCCGATCTTAGACTAGGAATGAACTCTGTATGCTTAGACTGGGGATGAACTCCATATGCTTAGACTGGAATGAACTCCATATGCCTAAGTTACCCATAAAACGAGCGTGCGGGTGCTCAGCCGATCGAAAAGGCAAAATACGTAAGCCGAGGATAGGCCCGATCCCCCCTACTACTGTCAATCCTACTGTTGGTCCTGTTGTCGCAACCCTCGGTCCGGTCCAATCTTAGATTGGGAATGAACTTCATATGCTTAGATTGGGGATGAACTCCGTATGCTTAAGTCAACCCACGAAACGAGCGTGTGGGCGTTCAGCCGGCCAGAGAGGCAGGATGTGCAAGCCGGGGATTGACCCGGTCCCCTCTGCATGCTGTCGATCTCACTGCAGGTCCTGCGGTCGCAACCTTCGGTCTGGTCTGATATTACACTGGGAACGCACTACGTATGCCTAAGTCAACCCACGAAACGAGCGTGCGGGCACTTAGCCGCCCAGAGAGGCGGGATGCGCAAGCCGTGGATCGATCGAGTGGTAGGTGGGTTCAAGCACATCTTCATATTTCTACTATTCCAATGCCATTTTTATGGCTTGTAAATTCATACAATGGTCCCCTAAGCCTTCATATGAAGTTTCGTGGCAAGACGACCCGTTTTCTATTTTTCATGATTTTCGAAACTTTTTGCGGTTCGAGATTTTTTTAAAATTTTTTTAGAAGGAGTTTTGGCCCCAAATTTGGTAGACGTGATCCTTGTATTTTTGTTGGCATGCACAAAAAAATTCAGCTAAAACCTCGAAGTGGAGAAGATTTTGTGACCGTTTGAAAAAAATGTCCGCATTTCAAACACTTTAATGGCTACTGGGAGCAAACCTATAAAATCTCAAATGCTCTTTAAGGGGGTGTGAGTTCTCGAGGTTTGATGAGGGATAGGGGGCCAATATAAGGGCCAAGTACCAGCACCTATCGCACATCATGTGCCGGCCCCCCCAATCATCGGAACCCCCAATGCCTTCGATTAGGTTCTCCGGTGATGCTCCAGTGATGGTGCCCCGAGAGAAAAAAATGTGGCACCAGCACATGCCCTAGCCCAGCATGTGCATCGTGGCTCAAAATTGAACTTCGACCAAGGCCTCGACCATCAATGGCACATGATGGCGCACGGTGATGGCACATGCATCGACCATCATCGGCACAGGCTACCCTTTGGTACGGGCACTTGCCTCGACCACCATCAGCAAAAGTTGGGCCCTGGTGCGGGCGGTTGCCTCGATCACCATCGGCACATGCCACCCCTTGGTGTGGGCAATTGCCTTGACCACCATCGGCACAAGATGGCCTCTGGTGCGGGCGGTTGCTTCGAACACCATCGGCACACGCTGGACCATGGTGCGGGCGGTTGCGTCGACCACCATCGGAACATGCCTGAGCCTTGGTCGGCCCCCAAAACGAGTGTGTGGGCACCTAATCAACCGTTGGGGGCGGGATGCACGAGCCGACCAAGGATCCCGTTACTGGTCCCCCTCGGTTGTTGCCCAAAATAACGTCGATAGCGTCTGGCCCGTGGTTGGTCAAGACCGAGAATGCACTACGTATGCCTAAGTCAACCCATGAAACGATCGTGCAGGCGCTCAGCCTGTCGGAGAGCCAGAATGTGTAAGCTAAGGATCGACCCGGTCCCTCTCTGCATGCTGCCGATCCCGCTGTGGATCCCTCGATCCGGTTGGGGCTTAGACCGGGAATGAACTCCGTATGCCTAAGTCAACCCACGAAATGAGCGTGCGGGCGCTCAGTCGGCTAGAGAGGCAGGATGTGCAAGCCAAGGATCGGATCGGTCCCCCTCTGCATGCTGTTGTTGGTCCGATCTTAGGCAAGGAATGAACTCTGTATGCTTAGACTGGGACTGAACTCCGTATGCCTAAGTCAACCCACGAAACGAGCATGCGGGCACTGAGCAGGCTAGAGAGGCATAATGCGCAAGCCGGGGATCGGCCCGGTCCCCCTCTATGTGCTACCAGTCCCGCTGCCACAACCCTTGATCTGGTTGGGGCTTAGACATGGAATGAACTCTGTATGCCTAAGCCAACCCACGAAATGAGCGTGCGGGGGCTCAGCCGACCGAAGAGGTAGATGCGTAAGCTGGGGATCAACCCGGTCCCGCCTATGTGCTGTCAATCCTACTGCTGGTCCTATTGCTGCAACCCTCGGTTCGGTCCGATTTAGACTAGGAATGAACTCCGTATGCTTAGATTGGGGATGAACTCTGTATCCCTAAGTTAACCCATGAAACGAGCGTATAGGTTCTCAACCGGCCAGAGAGGCCCGCAGACCCGGCGTGCTGGCGGGTATCATGCACAAAACCTAGCAAACGAGTTTAGAACGCCCACCCAACTTGCAGGCCAGCCCGTGAGACCAAGGCCTGGCATACAAGCTACCCGCACCACATCCAGAAGGGCCCAAGGTGCTGGACACGCAAGGGAAGCATCTGGAAGTAGGCAGGATCAGTAAGAGCATCCTGGCAGATTTGGTTGACCCTGAAAATCAGGAGTTGGCATCCTGATTAATTGTAATCCATGATTTTAGCCTTTATTCTAGGGATATTGCCATTAAGTTGTAGCTGGAGCCTCAACTATAAATAAAGGGATGCTCCACCCTCATTTGTACATCATCAAACACTTCTATTTCAGTGAATACAAGAGCATTTCCAAAATTTTATCTTGTTATCCTGTTTCTCTTTAACTTGCGTAATCAGCCCTTCCCGTTGTTCTAGTGCCCACACGCTTGTGTTTTAGGCTGACTTAGGCATAAAAGAGGAGATTCCAAGCCTAAGGCCACACGGATTCTAAGTCTAAGGTTGGAGCTCGTGACGGTTGGTATCAAAGCCAGTTCGATTCTACGTGTTTGTGTTGTGTAGGTTAGATCATGATTGAAGAGATGGCATCCCAAAGGGATGTTGCTAGCCAACAACCAGAGGCCTAGGAGCATGGGCGTGGAAGAGGCAAGAAAGCCAGTTCTAGACATATCTGGTCTACCACAGACGGTAGGCTAGCCAAGGTGGAGGTGACCATGGGCGACATGGGGGAGAAGCTTGAGGAAGTAGAGACTCACATTGCATCGCTAGACTCCATGGGGGAGGAGATCCAACGTGAGCTGGAAGCTACTCTCAACAAAGGCATGGACATGATCACCTAGAAGAATAAGGCCTTGGAGGCAGAAGTGCTGACCTTGTGCGATGGCATGGAGGCCATGCGCCAGTGGATGGAAGAGCTTACCAGTGAGTTCGTTGCTTGCAAGACTGCCATTGGGAATGGCATGTTTGCTGGAGTGTCCAAATCCAGATTGGAGGTCCTCAAGCCTAAGGAGTTCAAGGGGACTAGGGTGGCCAAAGAAGTAGACAACTACCTTTGGGGTATGGAGCAGTACTTCCAGGCCATAGGCATGCAAGACGAGGCGATAAAGGTAAGCACCGCTGCTATGTATCTCACTGATGTAGCCTTATTATGGTGGAGGTGCAAGTGTGATGATGTCAGGCATGGGAGCACCAAGATTGGAACCTGGGCAGAGTTCCAAAAGGAGTTTAGAGAACAATTTTACCCAGAGTATGTTGATGATGAGGCACGGGCAAAGTTACACAGGCTGAGCCAGTAAGCGAACATAAGGGAGTATGTCCAGAAATTCTCTGAACTGATGCTACAGATCTTGGATCTAGGTGAGAAGGATGCCTTATTTGCTTTCATGGATGGGCTGAAGCCGTGGGTGAAGCATGAGCTACAAAGGAGGGGAGTTCATGACTTGGCTAAAGCCATGACTACTGTCGAGGCCTTGATAGAGTTCAAGCCTCTGACCAAGTTCGAGTCTACCAAGCCCAAGGGTAAGGGCAGGGATGATAGGGACTGGAAGAAGCAGTCTAAGGGGAAGGACCATGACTGAGAGTCCACGGATGGAGATCGAGACCGTTCAACCAAGGATGGTGAGAGGAAACCACCAATAGGCAAGTGGAAAGCAAAGGGGGATCGAGAGCCACTAGTTGTTACCTATGTGGAGGGAGCCACATAGCGCGCAATTGCCCACAGAAGGGCAAGCTGGCTGCTTTAGACAAGGAGTCTGACGAGGAGCCATAGTCAGGGGTAGTAAAGCTTGGGTCATTGGTGCTCAATGCTGTCCAGAGTAAGGGGAGCCGCAAGCCAAAAGGCTTGATGTTTGCGGATCTGATGGTTGCGGGTCAGAAGGTGAGCGCACTGGTGGACACAGGTGCTTCACAACTTTTTATTTCAGGTGATGGAGCCTAAAAGCTCAGACTAAAGGTGCAGAAAGGGACTGGTACCATCAAAACGATGAAACTCCAAGGGGGTTTCAGCCATTGGAGTAGCGCGGGGAGTGGAGTTACAGCTTGGAGACTGGAAAGGCAAGGAGACCATAGAGGTAATACCCCTTGACGACTATGAGTTTGTGATTGGGTTGGATTTCCTTGTTTGGATTAACGCCCTCCTTGTGCCTTTTGTCGATTGTGTTTGCATCTTGGATGCACAGTGCCAATGCCTAGCACCATTGAAAAGAGGGTCTGGAGTTGGGTCGCGGGTGGTGTCAGCCATCCAATTTGCCAAGACGGTAAGCAGACAATAAGACACCTTCTTGGCAGCCCTGAAATATGATGAGCCAAGGGACAAAGAGATCGAGTCACCCTTGGAGGTGCTAAAGGTGCTGAAGACTTTTAGTGATGTGATGCCCGCAAAGCTGCCTAGCAAGCTACCACCTAAGAGGGAGGTGGACCACAAGATCGAGCTGGTGCTCAAGGCCAAGCCATAAGCTAGAGCCCCTTACCAAATGTCTCCACCAGAGTTGGAGGAGTTAAGGAAGCAGCTCAAAGAGTTAGTTGATGCTAGCTTCATCAGGCCATCGAAGGCACCCTATGGTGCACCGGTTCTATTCCAGCTTAAGTATGATGGGTCATTATAGCTGTGCATAGACTATCGAGCTTTGAACAAGCTGACCCTCAAGAACAAGTACCCCATCCCACTCATTGCAGACTTGTTCGATCAACTTGGAAGCGCAAGGTGGTTCACCAAGTTGGATTTGAGGTCGGGCTACTATCAAGTCAGGATCGCAGAGGGAGATGAGCCAAAGACAGCATGTGTCACTCGATATGGTTCGTATGAGTTCTTGGTGATGCCTTTCGAACTCACGAATGCCCCAGCAACATTCTGCACCCTTATGAACAAGGTACTTCAATCATTCCTTGATCGGTTTGTTATGGTTTATTTGGATGACATTGTGGTCTACAGCCAAACTTTAGGAGAGCATGTAGACCACTTGAGACAGGTGTTCGAGGTGTTATGGGTGCACAAGCTATTTGTCAAGAGGGAGAAGTGCTCATTCGCCCAGCAAGAGATCCCGTTCCTTGGCCATATAGTGGGAAGTGGCAGGATACGCATGGATAAAGGCAAGATACACGTTATCCTGGAGTGGCAACCGCCAGCCAAGGTCACTGAGTTGAGATCGTTCCTTGGCCTGCTTAACTACTACAGGTGCTTCATCAAAGGTCACTCAGCAATAGCCACACCCTTGACTGACTTGCTCAAGAAAGGGAGAGCATGGGAGTCGAGCGCAGGGTTCCAGGAAGCCTTTGACAGATTGAAGCGGGCTGTGACTGAGGAGCCAGTCTTGGCCTTGCCAGACCATGCCAAGCCGTATGAGGTGCATACGGATGCATCAGACTTTGCCATAGGGGGCGTGTTGATGCAGGAGGGACGTCCAGTCACGTTCGAGAGCAGGAAGCTGAATGAGACTGAACGTAGGTACATGATCCAAGAAAAGGGATGACTGCAGTGGTGCACTGCTTGCGCACTTGGTGCCATTACCTGTTAGGGTCAAGGTTCGTGGTGAGGACAGACAATGTGGTGACCAGCTACTTCCAAACGCAGAAGAAGCTATCCCCCAAGCAGGCAAGATGGCAAGATTTTCTTACAGAATTTGATTTCCAGATGGAGTACAAGCCAGGACGGGCTAACCTAGTGGCAGATGCCTTGAGCAGGAAGGCTAACCTTGCTACCATTAGCCAACCAGAGGGGTCACAGGTGCCACGCATCAAGGAGGGACTTACGCATGATCCTACAGCCAAGGCTTTGATGGAGTATGCCCAGCAAGGTAAGACTAGGCAATTTTGGTTACAGGATGGCTTGTTGTACGTCAGGGGCAGTAGACTGTTTGTGCCGTAGCACGAAAAGCTTCGTAAGGAAGTTTTGCAAGAATGCCATGATTCAAGGTGGGCTGGACACCCCAGAGTGAGTCGCACCTTGGCATTGATCGAGGATCGGTACTACTAGCCGCACATGAGGGACGATGTGGAGGCCTATGTGAAAACTTGTCTTCTGTGCTAACAGGACAAGGTGGAGCTCAAGAAACTAGGTGGTCTCTTGGAGCCATTGCCAGTGCCAGAGCGACCATGGGAGAGTGTTTCTCTAGACTTTATAGTTGGTCTACCCAAAGCAGAAGGGTTTGGAAGCATCATGGTAGTGGTGGACAGGTTTTCTAAGTATGGAATCTTCATTCCAGCAACCAAGGAGTGCCCAGCCGAGGAGGCAGCTTGATTGTTCCTGAAGAACATGGTTAAGTACTGGGGAGTGCCGAGGACCATTGTTAGTGATCGGGATGGGCAGTTCACGGGCAGGTTCTGGACTGAGTTGTTCAAGCTGTTGGGGTCAGACTTGAACTTTTCCACTAGCATGCATCCATAGACCGATGGGCAGACAAAACAAGTGAATGGACTATTGGAGGTCTACCTCAAGCACTATGTGAATGCCACACAAAGGGACTGGCCAAAATTGCTAAATATTGCATAGTTTTCCTACAACTTACAAAGGAGCGAGGCAACGAACCAGAGCCCATTTGAGGTTGTGACAGGGCAACAACCACTAACACCCGATTCGATTGCTGCAGGTTATATAGGGTTGAATCCAGCAGCATAACAGTTTACCAAGGCATGGCAGGAGCAAACTGACTTCGCCAGAGTTTGTCTACACAAGGTGGCCAAGAGGTCGAAGAAGTGGGCAGACCAGAAAAGGCGGGATGTGCAGTTCTAGGTTGGAGACTTGGTGTTGGTGAAGCTGCATCCCATTCTGCACCATAGGGGGCTGCACAAAGGCCTAGTCCAGAGGTATGGGGGACCTTTTTGAGTAGTCAAGAGGGTAGGCAAGGTTGCCTACAAGCTGGATATGCCACCCAAGTCGAGGGTACACCCAATGTTCCATGTGAGCATGCTCAAGCCATTCCATGAGGATGAGGGAGATCCAGGACACGTAGAGTCAAAGCGTGTACCATTGGGAGCAAGGGCCTCATATGAGAAGGAGGTCCACAGCATCATAGCTAACCGAAAGGTGAGACGGAAGAACTATCAACCAAGACATGAGTACTTGGTGTGCTGGAAGGGACTTTCAAATAGTGAGGTGAGCTGGGAACCAGTAGAGGACTTATGGCAGTTCGAGGACCAGATCAAGTAGTACCATGTAGAAGACGTAACGAAGGCATTGCACAATCAGGTGAGGGAGAATGTCATGCCCTGGGCGGGCACGCCAAGCACATCAGGTGGACCAGCAGGTGAGCCAGAGGTTAAGGCCCACAGACCAGGTGTGCTAGCGGGTATCTATGCGCAAAGCCTAGCAAACGAGTTCAGAACGCCCGCCCAACTTACAGGCCAGCCCGTGAGACCAAGGCCTGGCCTACACCACACCAGAAGGGCCCAAGGTGCTGGACACGCAAGGGAAGCTTCTAGAAGCAGGCAGGATCAACAGGTTCATCCTGGCAGATTTGGTTGACCCTGAAAATTAGGAGTTAGCATCCTGATTGATTGTAATCCCATGATTTTAGCCTTTATTCTAGGGATATTGCCAATAAGTTGTAGCTGGAGCCTTAACTATAAATCAAGGGCTGCTCCACCCTTATTTGTACATCATCAAACACTTCTATTTTAGTGAATACAAGAGCATTTCCAGAATTCTATCTTGTTATCCTGTTTCTCGTTAACTTGCATAATCAGCCCTTCCCATTGTTCTAGTGCCCGCACGCTTGTGTTTTAGGCTGACTTAGGCATAAAGGAGGAGATTCGAAGCCTAAGGCTGCACGGATTCTGAGTCTAAGGTTAGTGTCCGTGACACACTACGTATGCCTAAGTCAACCCATGAAACGAGCGTGCGGGCACTTAGTCAGTCGAAAAGGCGGGATGCGTAAGCCATGAATCGATCGAGTGGTAGGTGGGTTCAGGCACATCTTCATATTTCTGCCATGCCAATGCCATTTTTATGGCTTGTAAATTCATACAATGGTCCCCTAAGCCTTCATGTGAAGTTTCATGGCAAGACGACCCATTTTCTATTTTTCACGATTTTTGAAACTTTTTACGGTTCGGGATTTTTTAAAATTTTTTTAGAAGGAGTTTTGGCCCCAAATTTGGTAGACATGATCCTTCTATTTTTCTTAGCATGCACAAACAAATTCAGCTAAAAACTCAAAGTGGAGAAGATTTTGTGACCGTTTGAAAAAAATGTCCCCAAGTCAGACACTTTAATGGCTACTGGGAGCAAACCTATAAAATCTCAAATGCTCTTTAAGGGGGGGTGAGTTCTCGAGGTTTGATGAGGGATAGGGGGCCAATATAAGGGCCAAGTACCAGCACCCATCGCACATCATGTGCGCACACCCCCGGCCCCCCCAATCGTCGAAACCTCCAATGCTGTCGGTTAGGTTCTCCGGTGATGCTCCGACGATGGTGCCCCGAGCGAAAAAAATGTGGCACCAGCACATGCTCGAGCCCAGCATGTGCACCATGGCTCAAAATCAAACTTCGGCCAAGGCCTCGGCCATCAATGGCACATGATGGTGCATGGTGATGGCACATGCATCGACCATCATCGGCACAGGCTGCCTTTTGGTATGGGTGTCATGGGCTCCGACCTTAGACATAGAATCTGTGTGGCCTTAGGCTTCGAATCTCCTCCTTTATGCCTATGCCAGCCTAAAACACAAGCATGTGGGCACTAGAACAATGGAAAGGGCTGATTACGTAAGTGAAAGAGAAACAGGATAATAAGACAGAATTCTGGAAATGCTCTTGTATTCACTGAAACAAAAGTGTTTGATGGTGTACAAATGAGGGTGGAGCAGCCATCCGCTAGGGGAGGGATGCGCAAGCTGACCAAGGATCCAGCTGCTGGTCCCCTTCGGTTGTTGCCCCAAATGCCGTCGATAGCCTCTGGCCTTTGGTTGGTCGAGATCGGGAATGCACTATGTATGCCTAAGTCAATCCATGAAACGAGAATGCGGGCGCTCAGTCGGTCGGAGAGGCAGGATACGTAAGCTGAGGATCAGCCCGATCCCCCTCTATGTGCTACTGTCGAACCCACTGTCGGTCTGATCTTAGACTGGGAATGAACTCCGTATGCTTAGACTGGGAATGAACTTCGTATGCCTAAGTTAACCCACGAAATGAGCGTGCGGATGGTGAGGTAGCCGAAGAGGCATAATGCGCAAGCCGGGGATCGGCCTGGTCCCCCTCTGCGTGCTATCGATCCCGCTACCACAACCCTCCGTTCGGCTGGGGCTTAGACATGGAATGAACTCCGTATGCCTAAGCCAACCCACGAAATGAGTGTGCGGGTGCTCAGCCGACCGGAAAGGTAGAATGAGCAAGCTGACGATCGGCCTAGTCCCTCCTACGTGTTGTCGATCCTGCTGCTGCAATCTTTGGTCCGGTCTGATCTTAGACTGGGAATGAACTTCATATGCTTAAACTGGGATGAACTCCGTATGCCTAAGTCAACCCGTGAAACGACCGTGCAGGCCCTTAGCCAGCCAGAGAGGTAGGATGCGCAAGCCGGGTGTCATGGTTAGGCCTTAGTCCTGCCATGACTAACCCTGAAGCAAGCAGCGGTTGAGATCGAGCTGGCGGAAAAGTAGTTCTAAGGAATACGGGTGTGCGTTCGGAGCTTTGAAACATGATGCTAACATGTTGTGGGGGCAATGGGAGCCCTGAGCCGTAATATACGCGGGGAAGTTCGGGACAGTGGTCGGACACCCTCAAGCCAAGTAGCCTGGCGGGTGCCATCTGTGGCAGCAGTGTGCGGGCATTCTGAGCATGGGAATACATTAGGGACATTGTGTGTGGACGGTCCATGCCCTAAACCCCGAGATATACAGGTAAGTATAAGGCATTACGTCGGTGCCCTAGGACCAGCTAGCCAGACAGGTGCTGTCGGTCGAAAACATGTGAGGGCACCTTCGAGTGGGTTGGTGGAGCAACGAGCAGAATCAAGGAACAATGGTGACCAAGAGGAAGGTTACGGGGCCCTGAGTTAGCCGGAGAAAGTCCTTGAGGTGGCTGGGCAGAAAAGTTTCCCCATTTCAGACATTCTTACGGTCACTGGTAGCATATTGGGAAAATCTCTAACGCTCTATATAAGGGGACGACTGGTGTCAGCTCTCCACCACCCCCTTGGCTAGTGGGCAGGCGGGGGCCTGGCTAGTCTAAAGTGAGCTACTCCTAGGCACTCGTGGTGTCTAGGTGGGCGGACATCGTAGGGTCACGAGCGTGGCACGATGTTTCCTCGGGTAAGGTACATCCAGGGGCGGTTGGGGCCGGCGGGCCTTGTATTGCACCTTTACGTTGAACCATGGGGTTGGATGGTAGAGATCGTTAGGCCCTTCGGTTTCCCCTCCTAGAGCCGAAAGGATCACATTATGGTGTTTGCGTAGGAGGGCTACCATTGAGCCAAAGGGATGCGCGGGCTAGCCAGTAGGCACGCTGCTAGACTCTTGTGGCCAGTCGGGCAGCTGGTGTGCTGCAGCTGAGGCAGTCCACCTGAGTCCCCTTGTGGGACTAGCATGATGTTGGGTGTCAATCATGTGTGCGGGCAGCCAATACCGATATTAAAGGGCGTAAGTCCTAAGAATCGAGTCCCATGGGACGAGATGAGCCTAAAGGCTCCGAGCTGGCTGCTGACCAGCTTAATTTGGGTGCTTGCGTAAACTTGATACGGGAGCTTACGTATCATGTGGGCGGGCATGGTGTTGGGTTCTCACCATGCCAAGATGTAATAACATCAAGAGAACCGGGGCTGTGTGCCCCTACGAGATTCGAGGGTCGGGGCTCGAAGCATCAAGCCTTGCGGCCAGAGCTAGGTGCTCCTGGTTACTTGGAGAATTGTGGGCCGATGCGCGATGAGAGATGGGTTCCTCTCTATGGAGTCGGAATAAGCAACCCTACGAGGCCAAAAGCCAGAAAAGACACGTGGGCATGTGGCTTGAAGGAACTGAGTTGGTCGGTTCGAGAAGAAAAATGGATATGGTGAAGGCTGACCTTGACTACGAGTAGTCTTAGAGCCGCATGGACGCGTGGTTTCAGTAGGAGGGACGCGTGGACCGTGACACGGGGGATCAACCGATCCCCTCTGCGAGCTGCCAATCTTGCTGCACGTCCTGCTATCGAAACCCTCGATCCAATCTGATCTGAGACTGGGAGCGCACTATGTATGCCTAAGTCAACCCATGAAATGAGCGTGTGGGCACTTAGCCGACCGGAGAGGCAGGATGCGTAAGCCGTGGATCAATCGAGTGGTAGGTGGGTTCAGGCACATCTTCATATTTCTGCCATGCCAATGCCATTTTGATGGCTTGTAAATTCATACAATGGTCCCCAAGCCTTCCTGTGAAGTTTCATGGCAAGACTACCCGATTTCTATTTTTCACGATTTTTGAAACTCTTTACGGTTCGAGATTTTTTAAAAAATTTTTAGAAGGAGTTTTGGCCCCAAATTTGGTAGACATGATCTTCTATTTTTGTTGGCATGCACAAAAAAATTCAGCCAAAAACTCGAAGTGGAGAAGATTTTGTGACCGTTTGAAAAAAATTTCTTCATTTTAGACACTTTAATGGCTACTGGGAGCAAACCTATAAAATTTCAAATGCTTTTTAAGGGGGTGTGAGTTCTCAAGGTTTGGTGAGGGATAGGGGGCCAATATAAGGGCCAAGTACCAGCACCCATCGCACATCATGTGCGCACACCCCCCGACCCCCCAATCGTTGAAACCCCCAATGCCGCCAGATAGGTTCTCTGGTGATGGTACCCCGGGCAAAAAAAATGTGGCACCAGCACATGCCCGAGCCCAGCATGTGCACCGTGGCTCAAAATTGAACTTCGGCCAAGGCCTCGACCATCAGTGGCACATGATGGAGCATGGTGATGGCACATGCTTCGACCATCATCGGGACAGGCTGCCCTTTGGTACGAGCACTTGCCTCGACCGCCATCGGCACCAGCTGGGCCCTGGTGTGGGCAGTTGCCTTGATCACCATCGGCACATGCCGGCCCTTGGTTCAGGAGATTACCTCGACCACCATTAGCACAAGGTGGCCCCTGGTACGGGCGATTGCATCAAACACCATCGGCACATGCTGGGCCATGGTGCGGGCGGTTGCCTTGACCACCATCGGCACATGCTGAGCCTCGGTCAGACCTCGAAATGAGCGTGCGGGCACCGAACCGACCGCTGGGGGTAGAATGCGAGAGTCGACCAAGGATCCCACTGCTGGTCCCCCTCGGTTGTTGCCCCAAATGCCGTCGATAGCCTCTGGCCCTTGGTTTGTTGAGACCGAGAATGCACTATGAATGCCTAAGTCAACCCATGAAATGAGCGTGCGGGTGCTCAATCGACCGGAGAGCCAGAATGCATAAGCCAAGGATCGACTCGATCCTTCTCTGCGTGCTACCGATCCCACTGCGAGTTCCTCGGTCTTGTTGGGGCTTAGACCAGGAATGAACTCCAATGCCTAAGTTAACCTACGAAATGAGTGTGCGGGCGATCAGCCGACCGGAAAGGCAGGATGCGCAAGCCAAGGATCGGCTCGATCCCCCTATGCATGCTGCTATAGATCCTGCTGGCGATCCGATCTTAGACTGGGAATGAACTCCATATGCTTAGACTGGGAATGAACTTCATATGCCTAAGTCAATGCACGAAACGAGCGTGCATGCGCTGAGCCGGTTGGAGAGGCATATTGCGCAAGCCGAGGATCGACCCGATCCCCCTCTGCGTGCTGTCGATGCCGCTACCACAACCCTCGGTCTGGCTAGGCTTAGATATGGAATGAACTCCGTGTGCCTAAGCCAACCCACGAATTGAGCGTGTGGGCGCTCAGTAGGCCGGAGAGGTAGAATGTGCAAGCCGGGGAATGGCTCGATCGCCTCTGCGTGCTACCGATCCTACTGCCGCAACCTTCGGTCTGGTCTAATCTTAGACTGGGAATGAACTCTGCATGCTTAGATTGGGGATGAACTCCGTATGCCTAAGTCGACCCACGAAATGAGCGTGTAGGTGCTCAGCCGGCCAGAGAGGTAGGATGCGCAAGCCGAGGATCGACCCGATCCCCTTTGCGTGCTGTCAATCCCGCTGCGAGTCCTGTTGTCACAACGCTCGATCCAATCTGATCTTAGACTGGGAGTGCACTATGTATGCCTAAGTCAACCCATGAAACGAGCGTGCAGGCACTTAGCCGACTGGAGAGGCGGAATGCACAAGTCGTGGATCGATCGAGTGGTAGGTGGGTTCAAGCACATCTTCATATTTCTACCATGCCAATGCCATTTTTTTGGCTTGTAAATTCATACAATGGTCCCCTAAGCCTTCATGTGAAGTTTTGTGGCAAGACGACCCGTTTTCTATTTTTCATGATTTTTAAAACTTTTTACGGTTCGAGATTTTTTAAAATTTTTTTAGAAGGAGTTTTGGCCCCAAATTTGGTAGGCGTGATCCTTTTTATTTTTTTTGGCACACACAAATAAATTCAGCTAAAAACTCGAAGTGGAGAAGATTTTATTACCGTTTGAAAAAAATGTCCCCATTTTAGACACTTTAATGGCTACTGGAGCAAACCTATAAAATCTCAAATGCTCTTTAAGGGGGGTGTGAGTTGTTGAGGTTTGATGAGGGATAGGGGGCCAATATAAGGGCCAAGTACTAGCACCCATCGCACATCATGTGCGCACCCCTCGGCCCCCCCAATCGTCGAAACCCCTAATGCCGTTGGTTAGGTTCTCCGGTGATGCTCCGACGATGGTGCCTCGAGCGAAAAAAATGTGGCACCAGCACATGCCTGAGCCCAGCATGTGCACCGTGGCTCAAAATCAAACTTCGGCCAAGGCCTCGACCATCAATGGCATATGATGCGCATGGTGATGGAACATGCATCGACCATCCTCGGCACAGGCTGCCTTTTGGTACCGGTGTCATGGGCTCCAACCTTAGACTCAAAATCCGTGTGGCCTTAGGCTTGGAATCTCCTCTTTTATGCCTATGTCAACCTAAAACACAAGCGTGCGGGCACTAGAACAATGGGAAGGGCTGATTACGCAAGTGAAAGAGAAACAGGATAACAAGATAGAATTTTGGAAATGCTCTTGTATTCACTGAAACAGAAGTGTTTGATGGTGTACAAATGAGGGTGGAGTAGCCCTCTATTTATAGTTGAGGCTCCAGCTACACTTAATGGCAATATCCCTAGAATAAAGGCTAAAATCATGGATTACAATCAATCAGGATGCTAACTCCTGATTTTTAGGGTCAACCAAATCTGCCAGATGCTCCTGCTGATCCTGCCTACTTCCAGAAGCTTCCCTTGTGTGTCCAACACCTTGGGCCCTTCTAGATATGGTACGAGCAGCTTGTATGCCAGGCCTTGGTCTCATGGGCTGGCTTGCAAGTTGGTTGGGTGTTCTGAACTCGTTTGCTAGGCTTTGTGTGCAGATACCTGCCAACACGCCTGGTCTGCGGGCCTCAACCTCTGGCTCGCCTGCTGGTGTGCCTGTTGTGCTTGGCGTACTTGCCCAGGGTGTGACATTCTCCCCCACCTAATTGCACAATGCCCTTATTGCATCTTCTACATGGTATTGCCTGATCTGGTCCCCGAACTGCCATAAGTCATCTGTTGGTTCCCAGCTTACCTCACTGTCTGGAAGTCCCTTCCAACGCACCAAGTACTCTTGTCTTGGTTGATAGTTCTTCTGTCTCACCTCCTGATCAGCTATGATGCTGTGGACCTCCTTCTCATATGAGGCCTTTGCTCTCAATGGCGCACGCTTTGACTCTGCCCATCTTGGATCTCCCTCATCTTCATGGAACGGCTTGAGCATGCTCACATGGAACACCGGGTGTACCCTCGGCTTAGGTGGCATATCTAGCTTGTAGGCAACCTTGCCTACCCTCTTGACTACTCGAAAAGGTCCCTCATACCTCTAGACTAGGCCTTTGTGCAGCCCTCTGTGGTGCACAATGGGATGCAGCTTCACCAACACCAAGTCTCCAACCTGGAATTGCACATCCCGCCTATTCTGGTCTGCCCACTTCTTCGACCTCTTGCCCACCTTGTGTAGACAAACTTTGGGTAAGTCAGTTTGCTCCTGCCATGGCTTGGCAAACTTGTATGCTGCTGGATTCGACCTTGTATAACCTGCAGCAATCGAACCAGGTGTTAGTGGTTGTTGCCCTGTCACAACCTCAAATGGGCTCTGGTTCGTTGCCTCGTACCTTTACAAGTTGTAGGAAAACTACGCAACATCTAGCAGCTTGGTCAGTCCCTTTGTGTGGCACTCACATAGTGCCTAAGGTAGACCTCCAATAGTCCATTCACTCGTTCTGTCTGCCCATCGGTCTGCGGATGCATGCTAGTGGAAAAGTTCAAGTCTAACCCCAACAGCTTGAATAACTTAGTCCAGAACCTGCTCGTGAAATGCCTGTCCCGTTAACTAACAATGGTCCTCGACACTCCCCAGTACTTAACCATGTTCTTCAGGAACAATCGAGCTGCCTCCTTGGCTGGGCACTTCTTGGTTGCTGGAATGAAGATTCCATATTTGGAAAACCTGTCCACCACTACCATGATGCTTCCAAACCCTTCTGCTTTGGGTAGACCGACTATAAAGTCCAAAGAAACACTCTTCCATGGTCGTTCAAGCACTGGCAATGGCTCCAAGAGATCGCCTGGTTTCTTGAGCTCCATCTTGTCCTGTCGGCACACAAGACAAGTCTTCACACAAGCCTCCACATCATCCCTCATGTGTGACCAGTAATACTGGTCCTCGATTAGTGCCAAGGTACGACTCACTTCGGGGTGTCCAGCCCACCTTGAATTATGACATTCTTGTAAAACTTCCTTACGGAGCTTTCCGTGCTGCGGCACAAATAGCCTACTGCCCCTGGTGTACAGCAAGCCATCCTACAACCAACCTGCCTAGTCTTACCTTGCTGGGCGTACTCCATCAAAGCCTTGGCTGTAGGATCATGTGCAAGTCCCTCTTTGATGTGCGGCACCAGTGACCCCTCTAGTTGGCTAATGGCAGCAAGGTTAGCCTTCCTGCTCAGGGCGTCTGCCACTAGGTTCACCCACCCCGGCTTGTACTCCTTCTGGAAATCAAATTCCGTAAGAAAATCTTGCCATCTCGCCTGCTTAGGGGATAGCTTCTTTTACGTCTGGAAGTAGCTGGTTGCCATATTGTCCATCCTCACCATGAACCTTGACCCCAACAGGTAATGGCGCCAAGTGTGCAAGCAATGCAGCACTGTAGTCATCTCCTTCTCTTGGACCGTGTACCTATGTTCAATCTCATTCAGCTTCTTACTCTCGAACGCAACTGGATATCCATCCTGCATCAACACGTCCCCTATGGCAAAGTCTGATGCATCTGTATGCACCTTATATGGCTTGGCATGGTCTGGTAAGGCCAAGACTGGCTCCTCGATCACAGCTCGCTTCAACCTATCAAAGGCTTTCTGGCACCCTGCACTCCACTCTCATGCTCTCCCTTTCTTGAGCAAGTTAGTCAATGGTGTGGCTATTGCTGAGTGACCTTGATGAAGTGCTTATAGTAGTTAACCAGCCCAAGGACCGATCTCAACTCAGTGACCTTGGCTGGCGGTTGGCACTCCAAGATGGCATGTATCTTGCCTTCATCCATGCGTATCCTGCCACCTCCCACTATGTGGCCAAGGAACGGGATCTCCTGTTGGGCGAATGAGCACTTCTCCCTCTTGACAAACAGCATGTGCACCCGCAACACCTCGAACACCTATCTCAAGTGGTCTACATGCTCTCCCAAAGTCTGGTTGTAGATCACAATGTCATCCAAATAAACCACAACAAACCGATCAAAGAATGACTGAAGTACCTTGTTCATAAGGGTACAGAATGTTGATGGGGCATTTGTGAGTCCGAAAGGCATCACTAAGAACTCATACGAACCATACCTAGTGACACATGCTGTTTTTGGCTCATCTCCCTCCGCGATCCTAACTTGATAGTAGCCTGACCTCAAATCCAGCTTGGTGAACCACCTTGCGCTCCCAAGTTGATCGAACAAGTCCACAATGAGTGGGATGGGGTACTTGTTCTTGATGGTCAACTTGTTCAAAGCCCGGTAGTCTATGCATAGCCGTAACGACCCATCATGCTTGCGTTGGAATAGAGCCAGTGCACCATAGGGTACTTTCGATGGCCTGATGAAGCCAGCATCAAGTAACTCTTTGAGCTGCATCCTCAACTCCTCTAGCTCTAGTAGAGACATTCAGTAAGGGGCTCTAGCTGGTGGCTTGGCCTCAGACACCAGCTCGATCTTGTGGTCCACCTCTTTCTTAGCTGGTAGCTTGCTTGGCAGCTTTGTGGGCATCACATCACTAAAGGTCTTCAGCACCTTTAGCACCTCTAAGGGTGACTCGATCTCCTTCTCCTTTGGCTCATCATATTTTAGGGCTGCCAAGAACGTGTCTTCTTTTCTGCTTACCACCTTGGCAAATTGGATGGCTGACACCACTTGTGACCTAAGTCCAGACCCTCTCTTTAATGGCACTAAGCATTGGCACCGTGCATCCAAGATGCGAACACAATCGGCAAAAGGCACAATGAGGGCATTAATGCGAACAAGGAAATCCAACCAAATCACAAACTCATAGTCATCAAGGGGTATTACCTCTATGGTCTCTTTGCCTTTCCAGTCTCCAAGCTGTAACTCCACTCCCCATGCTACTCCAATGGCTGGAACCTCCTTGGAGGTCACCATTTTAATGGTACCAGTCTCTTTTTGCACTTTTAGTCTGAGCTTCCGGGCTCCATCACCTGAAACAAAAAGATGTGAGGCACCTGTGTCCACCAGTGAGCTCACCTTCTGACCCATAACCATCAGATCCATAAATATCAAGCCTTTAGCTTATGACTCCCCTTACTCTAGACAGCATTAAGCACCAATGACCCAAGCTTTGCTGCCCCTGACTCTGGCTCCTCGTCATAGTCCTTATCTACAGTAGCCAACTTGCCCTTCTGCGGGCAATTACAGGCTATACGGCTCCCTCCGCATAGGTAGCATGCTAGTGGCTTTCGGTCCCCCTCTGCTTTCCACTTACCTGCTGGTGGCTCCCACTTACCATCCTTAGTTGAATGGTCTCGATCTCTATCCTTGGACTCCCGGTTACGGTCCTTCCCCTTGGACTGCTTCTTTCAGTCCCTATCATCTCTGCCCTTACCCTTGGGCTTGGTAGACTTGAACTAGTTCAGAGGCTTGAACTCTATCAAGGCCTCGATAGTAGTCATGGCTTTAGCCAAGTCATGAACTCCCCTCTTTTGTAGCTCATGCTTCACCCACGGCTTCAGCCCATCCATGAAAGCAAATAAGGCATCCCTTTCACCTAGATCTGAGATCTGTAGCATCAGTTCAAAGAATTTTTGGACATACTCCCTTATGTCCCCTTGCTGGCTCAGCCTGCGTAACTTTGCCCACGCCTCATCATCGGCATACTTTAGGTAAAATTGTTCTCTGAACTCCTTTTCCAACTTTGCCCAGGTTCCAATCTTGGTGCTCCCACGTTTGACATCATCACACCTGCGCCTCCACCACAATAAGGCTATATCAGTGAGATACATAGCAGCGGTGCTTACCTTTATCCCCTCGTCTTACGTGCCCATGGCCTGGAAGTACTGCGCCATACCCCAAAGGTAGTTGTCTACTTCCTTGGCCGCCCTAGTCCCTTTGAACTCCTTAGGCTTGGGGACCTCCAATCTGGATTTGGACACTTCGGCAAACATGCCATTCCCAATGGCAGTCTTGCAAGCAATGTACTCACTGGTAAGCTCTTCCATCCACTGGCGCATGGCCTCCATGCCATCACGCAAGGTCAGCACTTCAGCCTCCAAGGCCTTATTCTTCTGGGTGACCACGTCTATGCCTTTGTTGAGAGTAGCTTCCAACTCACTTCGCATCTCCTCCCCCATGGAGTCTAGCGATGCAATGTGAGTCTCTACTTCCTCAAGCTTCTCCTTCATGTCGCCCATGGTCACCTTCACCATAGCCTGCCTACCATTTAAGGTAGACCAAATATCTCTAGAATTGGCTTTCTTGCCTCTTCCATGCCCATGCTCCTGGGCCTCTGGTTGTTGGCTAGCAACGTCGTTTCGGGATGCCATCTCCTCAATCACGATCTAACCTACACACCACAAACACGTAGAATCAAACTTGCTCTGATACCAACTGTCACAAGCTCCGACCTTAGACTCAGAATTCGTGCGGCCTTAGGCTTGGAATCTCCTCCTTTATGCCTAAGTTAGCCTAAAACACAAGCGTACGGGCACTAGAACAATGGGAAGGGCTGATTACACAAGTTAAAGAGAAACAGGATAACAAGACAAAATTCTAGAAATGCTCTTGTATTCACTGAAACGAAAGTGTTTGATGGTGTATAAATAAGGGTGGAGCAGCCCTCTATTTACAGTTGAGGCTCCAGCTACACTTAATGGCAATATCCTTAGAATAAAGGCTAAAATCAAGGGATTATACAGATTACAATCAATCAGGATGCTAACTCTTGATTTTCAGGGTCAACCAAATCTGCAAGGATGCTCCTGCTGATCCTGCTTGCTTCCAGAAACTTCCCTTGCATGTCCAGCACCTTGGGCCCTTCTGGATGTGGTGCGGGCAGCTTGTATGCCAGGCCTTCATCTCACGGGCTGGCCTACAAGTTGGACGGGCATTCTGAACTGGTTTGCCAGGCTTTGCGTGCAGATACCCGCCAGTACGCCTGGTCTGCAAGCCTCAACCTCTGGCTCACCTGCTGGTGCACCTGATGTGCCTGGCGCACCTACCCAGGGCATGACATGGGCACTTGCCTTGACCTCCATCGGCATAAGCTGGGCCCTAGTGTGAGCGGTTGCCTCGACCACCATCTGTACAAGATGGCCTCTGGTGCGTGCGGTTGCATCGATCACCATCGGCACATGTTGGGCCGTGGTGCGGGCGATTGTCTTGACCACCATCGGCACATGCCGAGCCTGAATCAACCCCCGAAACAAGCGTGCGAGTATCGAACCGACTGCTGGGGGCAGGATGCATGAGCCGACCAAGGATCCCGCTACCAGTCCCTTTCGGTTATTGCCCTAAACGTCATCGATAGCCTCTGGCCCTTGGTTGGTTGAGACCGGGAATGCACTATGTATGCCTAAGTCAACCCATTAAACGAGCATGCGGGCGCTCAGTCGGTCGGAGAGCCAGAATGCATAAGCCGAAGATCAGCTTGGTCCCCCTCTACGTGCGGCTACCGATCCGATCTTAGACTGGGAATGAACTTCGTATGCTTGACTGGGGATGAACTTTGTATACCTAAGTCAACCCACGAAATGAGTGTACGGGTGTTGAGCCGATCGGAGAGGCACAATGCACAAGCCGGGGATCAACCCGGTCCCCCTCTGCGTGCTGCTGGTCTCGCTGTCACAACCCCTGGTCTGGCTGGGGCTTAGACATGGAATGAACTCCGTATGCCTAAACCAACCCATGGAACGAGCGTCCGGGCACTCAACCTGCCGAAGAGGCAGAATGCGCAAGCCGGGGATCGGCCTGGTCCCCCTTACATCTACCGATCTTGCTGTTGGTCTTACTGTCGTAACCCTCGGTCTGGTTCGATCTTAGATTGGGAATGAACTCCATATGCTTAGACTGGGGATGAACTCTGTATGACTAAGTCAACCCACGAAACGAGCGTGCGGGTGCTCAGTCGGCCAGAGAGGCAAGATGCGCAAGTCAGGGATCGACCCGGTCCCCTCTACGTGCTGTCGATCCCGCTGCGGGTCTTGCTATTGCAACCCTTGGTCCAGTCTGATCTTAGAATGGGAGTGCACTACGTATGCTTAAGTCAACCCACGAAACGAGCATGCGGGCACTTAGTCGGTCGAAGAGGTGGGATGCGCAAGCCGTTGATTGATCGAGTGGTAGGTGGGTTCAGGCACAACTTCATATTTTTGCCATGCCAATGCCATTTTTATGGCTTGTAAATTTATACAATGGTCCCCTAAGCCTTCATGTGAAGTTTCGTGGCAAGACGACCCATTTTCTATTTTTCATGATTTTTGAAACTTTTTGCGGTTCAAGATTTTTTAAAATTTTTTTAGAAGGAGTTTTGGCCCCAAATTTGGTAGACATGTTCCTTTTATTTTTGTTGGCACCCACAAACAAATTCAGCTAAAAACTCAAAGTGGAGAAGATTTTGTGACCGTTTGAAAAAAAATGTCCCTATTTCAGACACTTTAATGGCTATTAGGAGCAAACCTATAAAATCTCAAATGCTCTTTAAGCGGGTGTGAGTTCTCAAGGTTTGATGAGGGATAGGGGGTCAATATAAGGGCCAAGTACCAGCACCTATCGCACATCATGTGCGCCACCCCCCGGCCCGCCCAATCGCGGGAACACCAAATGCCGTCGGTTAGGTTCTTCGGTAATGCTCCGACAGTGGTGCCCCGGGCGAAAAAATGTGGCACCAGCACATGCCTGAGCCCAACATGTGCACCGTGGCTCAAAATCGAACTTCGGCCAAGGCCTCGACCATCAATGGCACATGATGGTGCATGGTGATGGTGTCACAGGCTCCGACCTTAGACTCAGAAATCGTACGACCTTAGGCTTGGAATCTCCTCCTTTATGCCTAAGTTAGCCTAAAACACAAGTGTGCAGGCACTAGAACAATAGGAAGGGCTGATTACACATGTTAAAGAGAAACAGGATAAGAAGGCAGAATTCTGGAAATGTTTTTGTATTCACTGAAACAAAAGTGTTTGATGGTGTACAAATGAGGGTGGAGTAGCCCTCTATTTATAGTTGAGGCTCCAGCTACACTTAATGGCAATATCCCTAGAATAAAGGCTAAAATCAAGGGATTATACAGATTACAATCAATCAGGATGCTAACTCCTGATTTTCAGGGTCAACCAAATTTGCCAGGATGCTTCTGCTGATCCTGCCTGCTTCCAAAAGCTTCCCTTGTATGTCCAGCACCTTGGGCCCTTTCGGATATGGTACGGGTAGCTTGTATGCCAAGCCTTGGTCTCATGGGCTAGCTTGCAAGTTGGGTGGGCGTTTTGAACTCGTTTGCTAGGCTTTACGCACAGATACCTGCCAGCACACCTGGTCTACGGGCCTTAACCTCTAACTCACCTACTGGTGCGCTTGATGTGCCTAGCATGCCCGCCCAGGGCGTGACATTCTCCCCCACTTGATTATGCAATGCCCTCATTGTGTCTTCTACATGGTACTACCTGATCTGGTCCCTGAACTGCCATAAGTCATCTGCTAGTTCCCAGCTCGCCTCACTATCTGAAAGTCCCTTCCAGTGCACCAACTACTCTTGTCTTGGCTGATAGTTCTTCTGTCTCACCTCCCTATCAGCTATGATGCTGTGGACCTCCTTCTTATATGAGGCCCTTGCTCCCAATGGTGCACATTTTGACTCAACCTATCCTGGATCTCCCTCATCCTCATGGAACGGCTTGAGCATGCTCGCATGGAACACCGGGTGTACCCTTGGCTTGGGTGGCAAATCCAGCTCGTAGGCAACTTTGCCTACCCTCTTGACTACTTGAAAAGGTCCCTCATACCTCCGGACTAGGCCTTTGTGCAGCCCCCTGTGGCGTACAATGGGATGTAGCTTCACCACCAAGTCTCTAACCTGGAACTGTATGTCCTGCCTATTCTGGTCTGCCCACTTCTTTGACCTCTTGCCAACCTTGTGTAGACAAATTTTGGCCAAGTTAGTTTGCTCCTACCATGCCTTGGCAAACTTATATGCTGTTGGATTCGGCCCTGTATAACCGACAGCAATCGAACCAGGTGTTAGTGGTTGTTGCCCTGTCACAACCACAAATGGGCTCTGGTTTGTTGCCTCGCTCCTTTGTAAGTTGTAGGAAAACTGCGCAATATCTAGCAGCTTTGGCCAGTCCCTTTGTGTGGCACTCACATAGTGGCTCAGGTAGACCTCCAATAGTCTATTCACTCGTTCTGTCTGCCCATCAGTCTACGGATGCATGCTGGTGGAAAAGTTCAAGTCTGACCCCAACAGCATGAACAACTCAGTCCAGAACCTGCCCTTGAAATGCTCGTCCCGATCACTAACAATGGTCCTCAGCACTCCCCAGTACTTAACCATGTTTTTCAGGAACAATCAGGCTGCCTCCTCGGCTGGGCACTCCTTGGTTGTTGGAATGAAGATTCCATGCTTGGAAAACTTGTCCCCAACTACCATGATGCTTCCAAACCCTTCTACTTTGGGTAGACCAACTATAAAGTCCAGAGAAACACTCTCCCATGGTCACTCTGGCACTGGCAATGGCTCCAAGAGACCGCCTGGTTTCTTGAGCTCCACCTTGTCCTGTTGGCACACAAGACAAGTTTTCACATAGGCCTCCACATCGTCCCTCATGTGCGGCCAGTAGTACCAGTCCTCGATCAGTGCCAAGGTACGACTCACTCCAGGGTGTCAAGCCCACCTTGAATCATGGTATTCTTGCAAAACTTCCTTGCGGAGCTTTTCATGCTGCAGCATAAATAGTCTACTGCCCCTGGTGTACAGCAACCCATCTTGCAACCAAAATCGCCTAGTCTTACCTTGTTAGGCGTACTCCATCAAAGCCTTGGCTATAAGATCATGCGCAAGTCCCTCCTTGATGCATGGCACTAGTGACCCCTCTGGTTGGCTAATGGCCGCAAGGTTAGCCTTTCTTCTTAGGGCATCTACCATTAGGTTCACCCGTCCTAGCTTGTACTCCATCTGGAAATCAAATTCTGCAAGAAAATCTTGCCATCTCGCCTGCTTGGGGGACAGTTTCTTCTACGTCTAGAAGTAGCTGGTCACCACATTGTCCATCCTCACCATGAACCTTAACCCCAACAGGTAATGATGCCAAGTGCGCAAGCAGTGCACCACTGCAGTCATCTCCTTCTCTTGGACCGTGTACTTACGCTCAGCCTCGTTTAGCTTCCTGCTCTCGAACGCGACTGGACGTCCCTCCTGCATCAACATGCCCCCTATGGCAAGGTCTGATGCATCCGTATTCACCTCAACGGCTTGGCATGGTTTGGCAAGGCCAAGACTGGCTCCTCGGTCATAGCCCGCTTCAACCTATCAAAGGCTTCCTGGCACCCTACGCTCGACTCCCATGCCCTCCCTTTCTTAAACAAGTCAGTCAATGGCATGGCTATTGCTGAGTGTCCTTTGATGAAGCGTCTGTAGTAGTTAACCAGCCCAAGGAACGATCTCAACTCAGTGACCTTGGCTGGCAGTTACCACTCCAGGATGGCATGTATCTTGCCTTCATCCATGCGTATCCTGCCATCTCCCACTATGTGGCCAAGGAAGGGGATCTCCTGTTGGGTGAATGAGCACTTCTCCCTCTTGACAAATAGTTTGTGCACCCGCAACACCTTGAACACTTATCTCAAGTGGTCTACATGCTCTCCCAAAGTCTGGCTGTAGATCACAATGTCATCCAAATAAACCATAACAAATCGATCAAGGAATGACTGAAGTACCTTGTTCATAAGGTGTAAAATGTTGCGGGGCATTCGTGAGTCCGAAAGGCATCACCAAGAACTCATACGAACCATACCGAGTGACACATGCTATCTTTGGCTCATCTCCCTTCGCGATCCTGACTTGGTAGTAGCCCGACCTCAAATCCAGCTTGGTGAACCACCTTGCTCTCCCAAGTTGATCGAACAAGTCCACAATGAGTGGGATAGGGTACTTGTTCTTAATGGTCAGCTTGTTCAAAGCCCGATAGTCTATAAACAGCCACAACGACCCATCATGCTTGTGCTGGAATAGAACTGGTGCACCATAGGGTGCTTTCGATGTCCTGATGAAGCCAGCATCAACTAACTCTTTGAGCTACTTCCTCAACTCCTCCAACTCTAGTGGAGACATTCGGTAAGGGGCTCTGGCTGGTGGCTTGGCCTCGGACACCAGCTCGATCTTGTGGTCCACCTCCCTCTTAGATGGTAGCTTGCTAGGCAGCTTTGCGGGCATCACATCACTAAAGGTCTTCAGCACCTTTAGCACCTCCAAGGGTGACTTGGTCTCCTTCTCTCTTGGCTCATCATATTTCAAGGCTGCCAAGAAGGTGTCTTCTTGTCTGCATACCACCTTGGAAAATTGGATGGCTGACACCACCCGTGACCTAACTCCAGACCCTCTCCTCAATGGCACTAGGCATTGGCACCGTGCATCCAAGATGCAAACACAATCGAGAAAAGGCACAAGGAGGGCTTTAATCCAAACAAGGAAATCCAACCTGATCACAAACTCATAGTCGTTAAGGGGTATTAACGACTGACACCACCCGTGACCTAACTCCAGACCCTCTCCTCAATGGCACTAGGCATTGGCACCGTGCATCCAAGATGCAAACACAATCGAGAAAAGGCACAAGGAGGGCTTTAATCCAAACAAGGAAATCCAACCTAATCACAAACTCATAGTCGTTAAGGGGTATTACCTCAATGGTCTCCTTGCCTTTCCAGTCTCCAAGCTATAACTTCACTCCTCGTGCTACTCCAATGGCTGGAACTTCCTTGGAGTTCATCGTTTTAATGGTACCAGTCCCTTTCTACACCTTTAGTCTGAGCTTTCAGGCTCCATCACCTGAAATAAAAAGATGTGAGGCATCTGTGTCCACTAGTGCGCTCACCTTCTGACCCGTAACCATCAGATCCGTAAATATCAAGCCCTTTGGCTTGCAACTCCCCTTACTCTAGACAACATTAAGCACCAATAACCTATGCTTTACTGCCCCTGACTCTGGCTCCTCGTCAGACTCCTTGTCTACAGCAGCCAACTTGCCCTTCTACGGGCAATTGCATGCTATGTGGCTCCCTCCACATAGGTAGCATGCTAGTGGCTCTCAGTCCCCTTTTGCTTTCCACTTGCCTGCTTGTGGCTTCTTCTCACCATCTTTGGTTGAACGGTCTTGGTCTCCATCCTTAGACTCTCGATCACAGTCCTTCCCTTTGAACTGCTTTTTTCGATCCCTATCATCCCTGCCTTTACCCTTGGGCTTGGAAGACTCGAACTTGTTCAGAGGCTTGAACTCTATTAAGGCCTCAGCAGTAGTCATGGCTTTAGCCAAGTCATGAACTCCCCTCCTTTGTAGCTCATGCATCACCCATGGCTTCAGCCCATCCATGAAAGCAAATAAGACATCATTTTCACCTAGATTCGAGATCTGTAGCATCAGTTCAGAGAATTTCTGGACATACTCCCTTGTCTCCTTACTGGCTAAGCCAGCGTAACTTTTCTCGTGCTTCATCATCGGCATACTTCGGGTAAAATTATTCTCTGAACTCCTTTTGGAACTCTACCCAGGTTCCAATCTTGGTGCTCTCGCACCTGACATCATCACACCTGTGCCTCCACCACAATAAGGCTACATCAGTGAGATACATAGCAGCGGTGCTTACCTTTATCACCTCGTCTTGCATGCCCATGGCCTGAAAGTACTACTCCATACCCTAAAGGTAGTTGTTTACTTCCTTGGCCACCCTAGTCCCCTTGAACTCCTTAGGCTTAGCCCTAATGGTAGTCTTGTAAGCAACAAACTCAATGGTAAGCTCTTCCATCCACTGGCGCATGGCCTCTATGCCATCGCACAAGGTCAGCACTTCAGCTTCCAAGGCCTTATTCTTCTAGGTGATCACATCCATGCCTTTGTTGAGAGTAGCTTTCAACTCACTTTGGATCTTTCCCCCATGGAGTCTAGCGATGCAATGTGAGTCTCTACTTCCTTAAGCTTCTCCTCCATGTCACCCATGGTCACCTCCACCTTAGCCAGCCTACCGTCCATGGTAGACAAGATATCTCTAGAACTGGCTTTCTTGCCTTTTCCATGCCCATGTTCCTGGGCCTCTGGTTGTTGGCTAGCAACGTCACTTTGGGATGCCATCTCTTTAATCACGATCTAACCTACACAACATAAACACGCAGAATCAAACTTGCTCTGATACCAACTGTCACGGCTCCTACCTTAGACTCAGAAATCGTGCGGCCTTAGGCTTGGAATCTCCTCTTTTATGCCTAAGTCAGCCTAAAACACAAGCGTGTGGGCATTAGAACAATAGAAAGGGCTGATTACACAAGTTAAAGAGAAACAGGATAAGAAGGTAGAATTTTGGAAATGCTCTTGTATTTACTGAAACAGAAGTGTTTGATGGTGTACAAATAAGGGTGGAGCAGCCCTCTATTTATAGTTGAGGCTCCAGCTACACTTAATGGCAATATCCCTAGAATAAAGGCTAAAATCAAGGGATTATACAGATTACAATCAATTAGGATGCTAACTCCTTATTTTCAGGGTCATCCAAAAGCACCATGGGCCCTTCTGGATGTGGTGTGGGTAGCTTGTATGCCAGGCCTTGGTCTCACAGGCTAGCCTGCATGTTGGGTGGGTGTTCTGAACTCGTTTGCCAGGCTTTGCACACAGATACCTGCCAGCATGCCTGGTCTACGGGCCTCAACCTCTGGCTCGCCTCCTGGTGTGCTTGATGTGCTTAGCGCACCTGCCCAAGGTGTGACAATGGCACATGCATGAACCATCATCGGCACAGGCTACCATTTAGTACGGGCACTTGCCTCGACCACCATCAGCACAAGCTGGGCCCTGGTGCGAGCGGTTGCCTCGACCACTATCGGCACAAGATGGCCCCTGGTGCGGGTGGTTGCATCGAACACCATCGGGACATGCTGGGCCATGGTGCGGGCGGTTGCCTCAACCATCATTGGCACATACCAAGCCCCGGTGGCCCCCGAAACGAGTGTACGGGCACCAAACCGACCATTGGGGGCAGGATGCACGAGCCGACCAAAGATCCCGCTGCTGGTCCCCCTTGATTGTTACCCCAAATGCCGTCGATAGTCTCTGGCACTTGGTTGGTCGAGATCGAGAATGCACTATGTATGCCTAAGTCAACCCATGAAATGAGCGTGCGGGCACTCAGTCGGTCGAAAAGCCAGAATGTGCAAGCGGAGGATCGGCCCGATCCCCCTCTGCATGCTGTCGATCTCGCTATGGGTCCCTCGATCCGATTGGGGCTTAAACCGAGAATGAACTCTGTATGCCAAAGTCAACCCACGAAATGAGCGTGCGGGCGCTCAGTCGGCCAGAGAGGCAGGATGCGCAAGTCGAGGATCGACTCGGTCCCCCTCTGCGTGCTGCTGTCGGTCCGATCTTAGATTGGGAATGAACTTCATATGCTTAGACTGGGAATGAACTCCGTATGCCTAAGTGAACCCACAAAATGAGCATGCGGCCACTGAACCGGTCAGAGAGGCATAATATGCAAGCTGGGATCGGCCCAGTCCCCCTCTGCGTGCTATCGGTCCCGCTCCCACAACCCTCGGTCCGACTAGGGCTTAGACATGGAATGAACTCCGTATGCCTAAGCCAACCCACGAAATGAGCGTACGGGCACTCAGCCGGCCAGAGGGTAGAATGCGCAGGCCGGGGACTTGTCTTTGGTACAGCACTTGCCCTTTGGTATGGGCACTTGCCTCGATCGCTATCAGCATAAGTTGGGTCCTGGTGCGGGTGGTTGCCCCAACCACCATCGGCACAAGATGGCCCCTGGTGCGGGCGGTTGCATCAAACACCATCGGCACATGCTGGGCTGTGATGCTGGCCGTTGCCTCGACCACCATCGACACACGTCGAGCCCCGATCGGCCTCCAAAATGAGCACGCGAGCACCGAACTGACCGTTGGGGGCAGGATGCGTGAGCCAACCAAGGATCTCGCTGTTGGTCCCCTCGATTGTTGCCCCAAACACCGTCGATAGCCTCTGGCCCTTGGTTGGTTGAGACCGGGAATGCATTATGTATGCCTAAGTCACCCCATGAAACGAGCGTGCGTGCGTTCAGCCGGACGAAGATGCATAATGCACAAGCCGGGGATCGGCCCGATCCCCCTCTACATACTGTCAGTCTTGCTGCCACAACCCTCAATCTGGCTGGGGCTTAGAAATGGAATGAACTTCGTATGCCTAAGCCAACCCACGAAACGAGCATACGGGCGCTCAGCCGGGTGGAGAGGCAGAATGGGCAAGCCAGGGATTGGCTCGATCCCACCTGCGTGCTGCCAATCCTGCTGTCGCAACCCTTGGTCCGATCCGATCTTAGTTGGGAATGAACTTCGTATGCTTAGACTGGGGATGAACTCCGTATGCCTAAGTCAACCCACAAAACGAGCGTGCAGGCACTCAATCGGCCAGAGAGGTAGGATGTGTAAGTCGGGGATCGACCCGATCCCTTCTACGTGCTGTCGATCCCGCTGCGGGTCCTGCTGCCATAACCCTCGGTCCTGTCTAATCTTAGACTGGGAGCACACGTAGCACACGGCCAGAGAGAGGTAGCACACTACGAGCGTGCGGGCACTTAGCTGGCCGGAGAGGCGGGGTACGCAAGCCGTGGATCGATCGAGTAATAGGTGTGTTCAGGCACATCTGCATATTTCTACCGTGCCAATGCCATTTTTATGGCTTGTAAATTCATACAATGGTCCCCTAAGCCTTCGTGTGAAGTTTCGTGGCAAGACGACTCGTTTTCTATTTTTCATGATTTTCGAAACTTTTTATGATTTGGGATTTTTTAAAATTTTTTTAGAAGGAGTTTTGGCCCCAAATTTGGTAGACGTGATCCTTTTATTTTTGTTGGCACGCACAAACAAACTTAGCTAAAAGCTCGAAGTGGAGAAGATTTTGTGGCCGTTTGAAAAAAATGTCCCCATTTCAGACACTTTAATGGCTACTGGGAGCAAACCTATAAAATCTCAAATGCTTTTTAAGAGGGTATGAGTTCTCGAAGTTTGATGAGGGATAGGGGGCCAATATAAGGGCCAAGTACCAGCACCCATCGCACATCATGTGTGCACACCCCTCGGCCCCCTAATCACTGGAACCCTCAATGCCATTGGTTAGGTTCTCCGACGATGCTCCCACAATGGTGCCCCGAGCGAAAAAAATGTGGCACCAGCACATGCCCGAGCCCAGCATGTGCACCATGGCTTAAAATTGAACTTTGACCAAGGCCTCGACCATCAATGGCGCTTGATGGCGCATGGTGATGGCACATGCATCGACCATCAACGGCACAGGCTGCCCTTTGGTATGGTCACTTGCCTCGACCGCCATCGACACAAGCTGGGCCCCGGTACGGGCGGTTGCCTCGATCACCATCTGCACATGCTGGCCCTTGGTGTTGGCAATTGCCTCGACCACCATCAGTACAAGATGGCCTCTAGTGCAGGCGGTTGCATCGAACACCATCGACACATGCTGGGCCATGGTGCGAGCGGTTGGCTCTACCATCATCGGCACATGCTGAGCCCCGGTCAGCCCCAGAAATGAGTGTGCGGGCACCGAACTGACCGCTGAGGTTGGGATGCATGAGTCGACCAAGGATCCCGCTACTGGTCCCCCTCGGTTGTTGCCCCAAACGCTGTCGATAGCCTCTAGCCCTTGGTTGGTCGAGATCGAGAATGCACTATGTATGCCTAAGTCAACCCATGAAACGAGTGTGCGGGCGTTCAGTTGGCCGGAGAGCAAGAATGCACAAGCCGAGGATCGGCTCGATCCCCTTTCGCGTGTTGTTGATCACGCTATGAGCCCCTCGGTTCGGTTGGGGCTTAGATCGGGAATGAACTCCGTATGCCTAAGTCAACCCATAAAACAAGCGTGCGGGCACTCAGTCGCCCGGAGAGGCAGGATGCGTAAGCCGAGGATCGGTCCGGTCCCCCTCTATGTGCTACTGTCGGTCTGATCTTAGACTGGGAATGAACTCCGTATGCTTACACTAAGAATGAACTCCGTATGCCTAAGTCAACCCACGGAACGAGCGTACGGGCACTTAGCCGACCAGAGAGGCGGGATGCACAATCCGTGGATCGATCGAGTGGTAGGTGGGTTTAGGCACATCTTCATATTTCTGCCATGCCAATGCCATTTTTATGGCTTGTAAATTCATACAATGGTCCCTTAAGCCTTCATGTGAAGTTTCATGGCAAGACAACCCGTTTTCTATTTTTCATGATTTTTGAAACTTTTTGTGGTTCGAGATTTTTTAAAATTTTTTTAGAAAGAGTTTTGGCCCCAAATTTGGTAGATGTGATCCTTGTATTTTTTTGGCACGCACAAACAAATTCAGCTAAAAACTTGAAGTGCAGAAGATTTTGTGACCGTTTGAAAAAATGTTCCCATTTCAAACACTTTAATGGCTACTGGGAGCAAACCTATAAAATCTCAAATGCTCTTTAAGGGGGTGTGAGTTCTCGAGGTTTGATGAGGGAGAGGGGGCCAATATAAGGGTCAAGTACCAGCACCCATCCCACATCATGTGCGCACACCCCTCGGTCCCCCCAATCGTCGGAACCCCAATGTCGTCAGTTAGGTTCTCCGACGATGCTTTGGCGATGGTGCCCTGGGCGAAAAAACTGTGGCACCAGCACATGCCCGAGCCCAGTATGTGCAACGTGGCTCAAAATCAAACTTCGGCCAAGGCCTCGACCATCAATGGCACAGGCTGCTCTTTGGTACGGGCACTTGCCTCGACCACTATCAGCACAAGCTGAGCTCTGGTGCGGACGGTTGCCTCAACCACCATCGACACAAGATGGCCCCGGGTGTGGCCGGTTACATCGAACACCATCGAAACATGCTGGGCCATGGTGTGGGTGGTTGCCTCGACCACCATCGGCACATGTCGAGCCTCGATCGACCCCCGAAACGAGCGTGCAAGCATCGAACCGACCGTTGGGGGTGGGATGTATGAGCCGACCAAAGATCCCGCTACTGGTCCCCCTCGATTGTTGCCCCAAACATCGTCGATAGCCTCT
This sequence comes from Durio zibethinus, assembly GCF_002303985.1. Next base: position 2,046,844 of record NW_019167971.1, on the reverse strand, counting down.
GGCCCTTGGTTGGTCGAGATCAGGAATGCAATACGTATGCCTAAGACAACCCATGAAATGAGCATGCGGGTGCTCAGTCGGTCGGAGAGCCAGAATGCGCAAGCCAAGGATCGGCCCGATCCCCCTCTACGTGCTGTCGATCCTACTGCTGGTCTTACTGTCGCAACCCTCGATCTGGTCCGATCTTAGACTAGAATAAACTCCGTATGCTTAGACTGAGAATGAACTCCGTATGCCTAAGTCAACCCACGAAATGAGCGTGCGGACGCTCAGCCGGCCAGAGAGGCAGGATGTGCAAGCTGGGGATCTACGTGTTGTTGGTCCCACTGTGGGTCCTACTGTCGTAACCCTCAATTCGGTTCGATCTTAGACTGGGAGCACCTACGTGTACCTAAGTCAACCCACGAAACGAGCGTGAGAGCACTTAGCCGGTCGGAGAGGCGGGATGCGCAAGCCGTGGATCGATCGAGTGGTAGGTAGGTTCAGGCACATCTTTATATTTTTGCCATGCCAATGCCATTTTTATGGCTTGTAAATTCATACAATGGTCCCCTAAGCATTCATGTGAAGTTTCGTGGCAAGACGACCCGATTTCTATTTTCATGATTTTTGAAACTTTTTACGGTTTAGGATTTTTTAAAATTTTTTTAGAAGGAGTTTTGGCCCAAAATTTGGTAGACATGATCCTTGTATTTTTGTTGGCACACACAAACAAATTTAGCTAAAAACTCGTAGTGGAGAAGATTTCGTGACCATTTGAAAAAAATGTCCCCATTTTAGACACTTTAATGGCCACTGGGAGCAAACCTATAAAATCTCAAATGCTCTTTAAGGGGGTGTGAGTTCTTGAGGTTTGATGAGGGATAGGGGGCCAATATAAAGGCCAAGTAGCAGCACCCATCGCACATCATAGGCGCACACCCCCCGGCCCCCCCAATCGTCAGAACCTCCAATGCCGCTGGTTAAGTTCTCCGGCGATGCTCCGACGATGGTGCCCCGGACGAAAAAAATGTGGCACTAGCACATGCCCGAGCCCAGCATGTGCACCGTGGCTCAAAATCAAACTTTGGCCAAGGCCTCGACCATCAATGGCACATGATGACGCATGGTGATGGCACATGCATCGACCATCATCGGCATAGGCTGCCCTTTGGTATGGGCACTTGCCTCGACCGCCATCGACACATGCTGGCCCTAGTGTGTGCGGTTGCCTTGACCACCATTGGCACAAGCTGGCCCCTGGTGCGGGCGGTTGCATCGAACACCATCGGCACATGCTGGGTCGGGGTACGGGCGGTTGCCTCGACCAGCATCGACACATGCTGTTGGGGCTTAGACATGGAATGAATGAACTCCGTATGCCTAAACCAACCCACAAAACGAGCATGTGGGCGCTCAGCCAGCCGGAAAGGCAGAATGTGCAAGCCAAGGATTGGCCCGATCCCCCCTACGTGCTATCGATCTTGCTGCTAGTCCTGCTGCAGCAACCTTCAGTCTGGTCTGATCTTAGACTGGGAATGAACTCCGTATGCTTAGACTGGGGATGAACACCGTATGCCTAAGTCAACCCATGAAACGAACGTGCAGGCGCTCAGCCGGCCAGCACAGGCCCGAGCTCAGCATGTGCACTGTGGCTCAAAATCGAACTTCAGCCAAGGGCTCGACCATCAATGGTACATGATGGTGCATAGTGATGGCACATGCATCGACCATCATCGGCACAGGCTGCCCTTTGGTACGGGCACTTGCCTCAATCACCATCGGCACAAGTAGGGCTCCAGTGTGGGCGGTTGCTCGACCACCATCGACACAAGATGGCCCCTGGTGTGGGCGGTTACATCGAACACTATCGGCACATGCTGGGCCATGGTGCGGGCGGTTGCCTGAACCACCATCAACACATGTTGAGCCCTGGTCGACCCTCGAAACGAGCGTGCGAGCACTAAACTGACCGCTGGGGGTGGGATGTACGAGCCGACCAAGGATCCCGCTACTGCTCCCCCTCAGTTGTTGCCCCAAACACCATCGATAACCTCCGGCCCTTAGTTGGTCAAGATCGGGAATGCACTACGTATGCCTAAGTCAACCCATGAAACGAGCGTGCGGGCACTCAACCGACCGAAGAGCCAGAATGCGTAAGCCGAGGATCGGCCCGATCCCCCTCTGCGTGCTGCCAATCCTACTACTGGTTTTACTATCGCAACCCTTGATCTGGTCCAATCCTAGACTGGGAATGAACTCCGTATGCTTAGACTGGGGATGAACTCTGTATGCCTAAGTAAACCCATGAAACGAGCATGGGGGTGCTTTACCGACCAGAGAGGCAGGATGCGTAAGTCGAGGATCAACCCGGTCCCCTCTACGTGCTGTTGGTCCCACTGTGGGTCCTGCAGCTGTAACCCTTAGGCCGGTTTGATCTTAGACTGGGAGTCCACTACGTATGCCTAAGTCAACTCACAAAATGAGCGTGCGGGCACTTAGCCGGCTGGAGAGGCGGGATGCGCAAGTCGTGGATCGATTGAGTGGTAGGTGGGTTCAGGCACATCTTTATATTTCTACTGTGCCAAGGCCATTTTTATGGCTTGTAAATTCATACAATGGTCCCCTAAGCCTTCATGTGACGTTTCATGGAAAGACGACCCGATTTTTATTTTTCATGATTTTTGAAACTTTTTACGGTTCAGGATTTTTTAAAATTTTTTTAGAAGGAGTTTTGGCCCAAAATTTGGTAGATGTGATCCTTGTATTTTTGTTGGCACGCACAAACAAATTTAGCTAAAAACTCAAAGTGGAGAAGATTTCGTGACCATTTGAAAAAAATGTCCCCATTTCAGACACTTTAATGGCCACTGGGAGCAAACCTATAAAATCTGAAATGCTCTTTAAGGGGGTGTGAGTTCTCAAGGTTTGATGAGGGATAGGAGGCCAATATAAAGGCCAAGTACCAGCACCCATCGCACATCATGTGCGCACACCCCCAGCCCCCCCAATCGTCGTAACCCCCAATGCCGTCGATTAGGTTCTCTCGGGATGCTCCGACGATGGTGCCTCGGGCGAAAAAAATATGGCACCAGTACATGCCCGAGCCCAGCATGTGCACCGTGGGTCAAAATCAAGACCGCCATCGGCACATGCTGGCCCTGGTGTGTGCGGTTGCCTTGACCACCATTGGCACAAGATGGCCCCTGGTGCGGGCGGTTGCGTTGAACACCATCGGCACATGCTGGGCCGGGGTACGGACGGTTGCCTCGAGCAGCATCGATACATGCCATTGGGGCTTAGACATGGAATGAACTCGTATGCCTAAACCAACCCACAAAACAAGCATGCGGGCGCTCAGCCAGCTGGAGAGGCAGAATGTGCAAGTCGAAGATTGGCCTGATACATGCTGTCGATCTTGCTGCTGGTCCTGCTGCCGCAACCCTCGGTCCGGTCTAATCTTAGACTGGGAATGAACTTCGTATGCTTAGACTGGGGATGAACACCGTATGTCTAAGTCAACCCATGAAACAGGCGTGCAGGTGCTCAACCGGCCAGAGAGGCATGATGCGCAAGTCGGGGATCGACTCGATCCCTTCTTAGTGCTGTCGATATCACTGTGGGTCCTGCTATCGCCACCTTCAGTCTGATCTGATCTTAGACTGGGAGTGCAGTACGTATGCCTAAGTCAACCCACGAAACGAGTGTGCGGGTACTTAGCCGGCCGAAAATACGGGATGTGTAAGTTGTGGATCGATCGAATGGTGGGTGGGTTCAGGCACATCTTCATATTTTCTGCTGTGCCAATGCCATTTTTATGGATTGTAAATTCATACAATGGTCCCCTAAGCCTTCATGTGAAGTTTCGTGGCAAAAGACTTGTTTTCTATTTTTCACGATTTTTGAAACTTTTTACGATTTGGGATTTTTTAAAAATTTTTTAGAAGGAGTTTTGGCCCCAAATTTGGTAGACGTGATCCTTGTATTTTTGTTGGCATGCACAAAAACATTCAGCTAAAAACTCGATGTGGAGAAGATTTTGTGGCTGTTTGAAAAAAATGTCCCCATTTCAGACACTTTAATGGCTACTGGGAGCAAACCTATAAAATCTCAAATGCTCTTTAAGGGGGTGTGAGTTCTCGAGGTTTGATGAGGGATAGCGGGCCAATATAAGGGCCAAGTACCAGCACCCTTCGCATATCATGTGCACACACCCCCTGGCCCCCCAATCGTCAGAACCCCCAAAGTCACCGGTTAGGTTCTCTGTTGACGCTCCGACGATGGTGCCTCGGGTGAAAAAAATGTGGTACCAGCACATGCCTGAGCCCAGCATGTGCATCATGGCTCAAAATTGAACTTCGGCCAAGGCCTCGACCATCAATGGCTCATGATGGTGTATGGTGATGGCATTTGCATCGACCATCATCGACACAGGTTGCCTTTTGGTACGGGCACTTGCCTTGACTGCCATCGGCAAAAGCTAGGCCCTGGTGCGAGCAGTTGCCTCAATCACCATTGGCACATGCTGGCCCTTGGTGTGAGCGGTTGCCTCAAACACCATCAAGTTTTTATTTTTCATGATTTTCGAAGGATCCCGCTGCTGGTCCCCCTCGATTGTTGCCCTAAACGCCGTCGATAGCCTCCGGCCAATGGTTGGTCGAGACCGAGAATGCACTACGTATGCCTAAGTCAACCTATGAAATGACGTGCAGGAATTCGTATGCTGAAGGTCGACCCGATCCCCCTCTGCGTGCTGTCGATCCCGCTGTGGGTCCCTCAGTCTGGTTGGGGCTTATACCAGGAATGAGCTCTGTATGCCTGAGTCAACCCACGAAATGAGCGTGTGGGTGCTCAATCGACCGGAGAGGCAGGATGCGTAAGCCGAGGATCGCCCTGATCCCCCTCTGCGTGCTACTACCAGTCGGATCTTAGACGGGGAATGAACTCCGTATGTTTAGACTGGGAATGAATTTCGTATGCTTAAGTCAACCCACGAAACTACCATGCAGGTGCTGAGCTGGCTGGAGAGGCATAACGCACAAGCCAGAAATCGGCCCGATCCTCCTCTGCGTGCTACCGGTCCCGCTACCACAACCCTCGGTTCGACTGGGGCTTAGACATGGAATGAACTCTGTATGCCTAAGCCAACCCACGAAACGAGCGTACGAGCGCTCAGCCTGCCAGAGAGGCAGAATGCGTATGCTGGGGATCGACCTGGTCCCCCCTGCATGCTGTCGATCCTGCTGCTGGTCTTGCTGCTGCAACCCTCAGACCGATTCGATCTTAGATTGGGAATGCACTCTGTATGCTTAGACTGGGGAAGAACTCCGTATGCCTAAGTCAACCCACGAAACGAGCGTGCAGGCACTCAACCGGCCAGAGAGGCAGGATGCGTAAGCCGAAGATCGACCCGATCCCCTCTGCATGCTATCGATCCCGCTGCGGGTCCTGCTACCGCTACCCTCGGTCCCATCTGATGTTAGACTGGGAGCGCACTACGTATGCCTAAGTCAACCCACGAAATGAGCGTGCGGGCATTTAGTCAGCCGGAGAGGCGGGATGCGCAAGCCGTGAATCGATCAAGTGGTAGATGGGTTCAGGCACATCTTCATATTTCTGCCGTGCCAATGCCATTTTTATGGCTTGTAAATTCATACAATGGTCCCCTAAGCCTTCATGTGAAGTTTCGTGCCAAGACGACCCGTTTTCTATTTTTCAGGATTTTTGAAACTTTTTACGATTCTGAACTTTTTAAAATTTTTTTAGAAAGAGTTTTGGCCCCAAATTTGGTAGACGTGATCCTTGTATTTTTGTTGGCACGCACAAACAAATTCAGCTAAAAACTCAAAGTGGAGTAGATTTTGTGACCGTTTGAGAAAAATGTCCCCATTTCAGACATTTTAATGGCTACTGGGAGCAAACCTATAAAATCTCAAATGCTCTTTAAGGGGTGTGAGTTCTCGAGGTTTGATGAGGGATAGGGGGCCAATATAAGGGCCAAGTACCAGCACCCATCGCACATCATGTGCGCACACCCCCCGGCCCCCCAATCGTCGAAACACCCATCACCGCCAGTTAGGTTCTCCGACGATGCTCCAATGATTATGCCCGGGGTGAAAAAAATATGGCACCAGCACATGCCCAAGCCTAGCATGTGCACCGTGGCTCAAAATTGAACTTCGGCCAAGGCCTCGACCATCAATGGCACATGATGGCACATGGTGATGGCACATGCATCGACCATCATCGGCACTGGCTGCCTTTTGGTATGGGCACCTGCCTCGACCACCATCGACACAAGCTGGGCCCTGGTACGGGTGGTTGCCTCGACCACTATAGGCACAAGATGGCCCCTGGTGCGGGCAGTTGCATCAAACACCATCGGCACATGCTGGGCCGTGGTATGGGCGGTTGCCTCGACCACCATCGGCACATGTCGAGCCCCGATCGAACCTCGGAATGAACGTGCGAGCACCGAACCGACCACTGGGGGTGGGATGCACGAGCAGACCAAGGATCCCGCTGCTGGTCCCCTTTGGTTGTTACCCCAAATGCCGTCGATAGCCTCTGCCCCTTGGTTGGTCGAGACAGGGAATGCACTACGTATGCCTAAGTCAACCCATGAAACGAGCGTGCAGGCGCTCAGCCGGTCGGAGAGCCAGAATGCCCAAGTTGAGGATCGATCCGGTCCCCCTCTGCGTGCTACGGGTCCTTCAATCTGGTTAGGGCTTAGACCAGAAATTAACTCCATATGCTTAAGCCAACCCATGAAATGAGCGTGCGAGCACTCAGCTGGCTGGAAAGGCAAGATGCGCAAGTCAAGGATCGGCCTGATCCCCCTCTGCGTGTTGCTGTCGATCCCGCTACAGGTCTGATCTTAGACTGGGAATAAATTTCATATGCTTAGACTGGGAATGAACTCCATATGCCTAAGTCAACCCATGAAATGAGTGTGTGCGCACTGAGCCTGTCGGAGAGGCATAATGCGTAGGTCGAGGATCGGTCCGATCCCCCTCTGCATGCTGTCGGTCTTGGTACCCCAACCCTCGGTTTGGTTGGGGCTTAGACATGGAATGAACACCGTATGCCTAAGCCAACCCACGAAACGAGCGTATGGACGCTCAGTCGATCGGAGAGGTAGAATGCGTAAGCTGAGGATCAGCTCGATCCCCCCTGCATGCTATCGATCCTGCTGTCGCAACCCTTGGTCCGGTCCGATCTTAGACTGGGAATGAACTCTGTATGCATAGATTGGGGATGAACTCCGTATGCCCAAGTCAACCCACGAAATGAGCGTATGGGCACTCAGCCGGCTAGAGAGGCAGGATGCATCGACCATCATCGGCATAGGCTACCCTTTGGTACTGCAGTTGCCTCGACTGCCATCGACACAAGTTGGGCCCTGGTGTCGACGGTTGCCTCGACCACCATCAGCACAAGATGGTCCCTGGTGCAAGCGGTCGCATTGAACACCATCGACACATACTGGGCCGTGGTATGGGCGGTTGCGTCGACCACCATCGGCACATGTCGAGCCAAAGTCGGCCCCCGAAACGAGCGTACGAGCACTGAACCGACCATTGGGGGTAGGATGCGTGTGCTGACCAAGGATCCCACTGCTGGTCCCCCTCGGTTGTTGCCCCAAACACTGTCGATAGCCTCTGGCCCTTAGTTGGTCGAGACTGGGAATGCACTACGTATGCCTAAGTCAACCCATGAAACTAGCGTGTGGGCGCTCAGTAAGGTGGAGAGCCAGAATGCACAAACCGAGGATCAGCCCGATCCCCCTTTATGTGCTACTGATCCCACTGCGGGTCCCTCGGTCCAATTCGAGCTTAGACCAAGAATGAACTTCGTATGCCTAAGCCAACCCCTGAAACGAGTGTGTGGTCATCCAACCGGCTGGAGAGGCAGAATCGCAAGCCGAGGATCGGCCAGATCCCCCCTGCGTACTGCCGATCCTGCTGCTGGTCCTGCTGTCGCAAACCTTGGTCTGGTTTGATCTTAGACTGGGAATGAACTCTATACGCTTAGACTGGGGATGAACTCCGTATGCCTAAGTCAACCCACGAAAAGGGCGTGCGGGCACTCAACCGACCAGAGAGGCAAGATGCATCGACCATCATCGACACAGGCTGCCCTTTGGTACGGGCACTTGTCTTGACCGCCATCGGCCCAAGCTGGGCCCTAGTGACGGCAGTTGCCTCGACCACTATCGGCACAAGATGGCCCCTGGCGCAGGCAGTTACATTGAACACCATCGGCACATGCTGGGCCGTGGTGCAGGCAGTTGCCTCGACCACCATTAGCGCATGCCGAGCCCCAGTCGGCCTCGAAATGAGCGTGTGAGCATCGAACTGATCGTTGGGGGCAGGATAAGTGAGCCGACCAAGGATCCCGCTGCTGGTCCCCCTCGGTTGATACCCCAAATGCCATCGATAGCCTCTGGCTCTTAGTTGGTCGAGACCAGGAATGCACTCCGTACGCCTAAAGTCAACCAATGAAATGAGGGTGCGGGCGCTCAGCAAGCCGGAGAGCCAGAATGCATAAGCTGAAGACCGGCCCGATCCCCCTCTGCGTGCTGTCGATCCCGCTTCGGGTCCCTCAGTCCAGTCTGGGGTTAGACCAGGAATGAACTTCGTATGCCTAAGTCAAGGCACGAAACGAGCGTACAGGCGTTCAGTCGATCGGAGAGGCAGGATACGTAAGTCGAGGATCGGCCCGATCCCCCTCTGCGTGTTACTGTTGATCCCGCTGTCGGTCCGATCTTAGACTGGAAATGAACTATGTTTGCTTAGACTGGGAATGAGCTTCGTATGCCTAAGTGAACACACGAAACTAGCGTGCGAGCACTGAGCCGATCGGAGAGGCATAATGCGTAAGCTGGGGATCGGCCCGATCCCCCCTACGTGCTACCGATCCTGATGCTGGTCTTGTTGCCGCAACCCTTGGTCTGGTCCGATCTTAGACTGGGAATGAACTCCATACGCTTAGACTGGGGATGAACTCCGTATACCTCGACCACCATCGACACTTGCCAAGCCCCGATCGGCCCTTGAAATAAGAGTGCGAGCACCGAACAGAACCGCTTAGGGTGGGATGTGCGAGCCGACCAAGGATCCCGCTGCTGGTCCCCCTCGGTTGCTGCCCCAAACACCGTCGATAGCCTCTGGCCCTTGGTTGGTCGAGACCGAGAATGCACTACGTATGCCTAAGTCAACCCATGAAACGAGCGTGCGGGTGTTCAGTCGATCGGAGAGCCAGAATGCGTAAGCTGAGGATCGATTCGATCCCCCTCTACGTGCTACCGATCCTACTGCTGGTCTTGCTGTCACAACCCTTGGTCCAGTCCGATCTTAGACTGGGAACGAACTCTGTATCCTTAGACTGGGGATGAACTCTGTATGACTAAGTCAACCCATGAAACGAGCGTGCGAGCGCTCAGCCGGCCAGAGAGGCAGGATGCATCGACCATCATCGGCACAGGCTGCCCTTCGGTACGGGCACTTGCCTCGATCGCCATCGACACAAGCTAGGCCCTGGTGCTCGCGATTGCCTCGACCACCATCGGCACAAGATGGCCCCTGGTGCAGGTAGTTGCATCGAACACCATTGGCACATGTAGAGCCCCGGTCGGCCCCTGAAACGTGCGTACGAGCATCGAATCGATCGCTGGGGGCAGGATGCGTGAGCCAGCCAAGGATCCTGCTGCTGGTCCCCCTTGGTTGTTGCCCCAAAAGCCGTCGATAGCCTCTGGCCCTTGGTTGGTCGAGATCGGGAATGCACTACGCATGCCTAAGTCAACCCATAAAACAAGCGTGTGGGCGCTCAGCAAGCCAAAGAGCCAGAATGTGTAAGCTGAGGATCGACGCAATCCCCCTCTCTGTGCTGTCGATCCCGCTATGGGTCCCTCGGTCCAGTTTGGGCTTATACCGAGAATGAACTTCATATGCCTAAGTCAACCCATGAAACGAGCGTGCGGGCGCTCAGTCGGCCGGAGAGGCAGGATGCGTAAGTCGAGGATCGACCCGATCCCCCTCTGTGTGCTACTGTCGATCCTACTGCCAGTCCGATCTTAGACTGGGAATGAACTTTGCATGCTTAGACAGGGAATGAACTCCATATGCCTAAGTCAACACATCAAACGAGCGTGCGGGCACTGAGTTGGCCGGAGAGGCACAATACGCAAGTTAGGGATCGGCTCAATCTCCCCCTGCGTGCTATCGATCCTACTGCTGGTCCTATTGCCGCAACCCTTGGTCCGATCCAATCTTAGACTAGGAATGAACTCTGTATGCTTAGACTGGGGATGAAATCCATATGGCTCGACCACCATCGGCACGTGCCAAGCCCTGGTTGGCCCCTGAAATGAGCGTGCGAGCACTAAACCGATCGCTAAGGGCGGGATGTGCGAGCCAACCAAGGATCCTACTGCTGGTCCCCCTCGGTTGCTGCCCCAAATGCCGTCAATAGCCTCTGGCCCTTAGTTGGTCGAGACTGGGAATGCACTATGTATGGCTAAGTCAACCCATGAAATGAGCGTACAGGCGTTCAACCTGTCGGAGAGCCAAAATGACCAAGTCGAGGATCGGCCTGATCCCTTTCTGTGTGTTGTCGATCTTGCTACGGGTCCTTCAGTTCGATTGGGGCTTAGATCGGGAATGAACTCCGTATGCCTAAGTCAACCCATGAAACAAGCGTGCGGGCGCTCATCCGACCAGAGAGGCAGGATGTGCAAGCCAAGGATTAACCCGATCCCCCTCTGCATACTGCTGTCGGTCTGATCTTAGACTGGGAATGAACTCTGTATGCTTAGACTGGGACTGAACTCCGTATGCCTAAGTCAACCCATGAAACAAGCATGCGGGCACTGAGCCGACCGGAGAGGCATAATGCATAAGTTGGGGATCGACTCGATCCCCCTCTGTGAGCTATTGGTCCCGTTACCATAACCCTCGGTCTGGGTGGGGCTTAGACATGGAATGAACTCCGTATGCCTCAACCAACCCATGAAACGAGCGTGTGGGCGCTCAGTCGGCCAGATAGCCAGAATACGTAAGCCGAGGATCGGCTCGATCCCCTCTACAAGCTACCGATCTTGCTACTGGTCCTACTACCGTAACCTTCGATCTGGTTCGATCTTAGACTGGGAATGAACTCCGTATGGTTAGACTGGGGATGAACTCTATATGCCTAAGTCAACCCACGAAACGAGCGTGTAGGCGCTCAGCCGGCCAGAGAGGTAGGATGCGCAAGTAGAGGATTGACCCGATCCCCTCTCCATGCTATCGATCCCACTGTGGGTCCTGTTACCACAACCATCGGTCCTGTCTGATGTTAGACTGGGAGCGCACTACGTATGCCTCAGTCAACCCACGAAATGAACGTGCGGGCACTTAGCCGGCTGAAGAGGTAGGATGCGCAAGCCATGGATCAATCGAGTGGTAGGTGGGTTCAGGCACATCTTAATATTTCTACCATGCCAATGCCATTTTTATGGCTTGTAAATTCATACAATGGTCCCCTAAGCCTTCATGTGAAGTTTCGTGGCAAGATGACCCGTTTTTTTTTTTCATGATTTTCTAAACTTTTTACGGTACGAGATTTTTTAAAATTTTTTAAGAAGGAGTTTTGGCCCCAAATTTGGTAGACATGATCCTTGTATTTTTGTTGGCACGCACAAACAAATTCAGCTAAAAACTCTAAATGGAGAAGATTGTGACCGTTTGAAAAAAATGTCCCCATTTCAAACACTTTAATGGCTGCTGGGAGCAAACCTGTAAAATTTCAAATATTCTTTAAGGGGGTGTGAGTTCTTGAGGTTTGATGAGGGATAGGGGGCCAATATAAGGGCCAAGTACCAGCACCCATCACACATCATGTGCGCACACCCCTCGGCCCCCCAATCGTCGGAACCCCCAATGCCGTCAGTTAGGTTCTCTGACGATGCTCCGGTGATGGTGCCCCGGGCGAAAAAAAAGTGGCACCAGCACATGCCCGAGCCCAGCATGTGCACCGTGGCTCAAAATCAAACTTCAGCCAGGGCCTCGACCATCAATGGTACATGATGGCGCATGGTGATGGCACATGCATCGACCATCATCGGCACAGGCTGCCCTTTGGAAAGGGCAATTGCCTCGACCGCCATCGACACAAGCTGGGCCCTGGTGTGAGCGGTTGCCTCGACCACCATCGGCATAAGATGGCCCTTGGTGCGAGCGGTTGCATCGAACACCATCAGCACATGCTGGGCCGTGGTGCGGGCGGTTGCTTCGACCACCATCGGCACATGTAGTGCCCCGATAGGCCCTCGAAGTGAACGTGCGAGCATCGACCCGATCACTGGGGGTGGGATGTGTGAGCCAACCAAGGATCCTACTGCTGGTCCCCCTTGGTTGTTACCCCAAACGCCATCGATAGCCTCTGGCCCTTGGTTGGTCGAGATCGGGAATGCACTACGTATGCCTAAGTCAACCCATGAAACGAGCGTACGGGAGCTCAACCGACCGAAGAACCAAAATGCGAAAGTCGAGGATCAGCCTGGTCCCTCTCTACGTGCCACCGATCTCGCTATGGGTCCCTCGATCCAGTTGGGGCTTAGACCAGAAATGAACTCCATATGCCTAAGTCAACCCACGAACGTGCGTATGGGCGCTCAGCTGGCCGGAGAGGCAAGATGCGAAAGCCAAGGATCGGCCCGGTCCCCCTCTACGTGCTGCTACAGTTCCCGCTACCGGTCCGATCTTAGACTGGGAATGAGCTCCGTATGCTTAGATGAGGAATGAACTTTGTATGCCTAAGTGAAACCACGGAACGAGCATACGGGCGCTGAGTCGGCCGGAGAGGCATAATGCGCAAGCTGGGGATCGGCTCGTTCCTTCTCTACGTGCTGTCGATCCTGTTGCCACAACCCTCGATCCAGTTGGGGCTTAGACATTGAATGAACTCCGTATGCCTAAGCCAACCCAAGAAATAAGTGTACGGGCGCTCAGTCGGCTGGAGAGGCAGAATGCACAAGCCGAGGATCGACCCAGTCCCCCCTGCGTGCTGTTGATCCTGCGACCGTAACCCTAAATTCGATCCGATCTTAGATTGGGAATGACCTCTGTATGCTTAGACTGGGGATGAACTCCGTATGCCTAAGTCAACCCACGAAACGAGCGTACGGGCGTACAGCCGGCCAGAGAGGGAGGATGCGCAAGCCGGGGATCCACCCGTCCCCTCTGCGTGTTGTTGATCCCGTTGTGGGCCCTACTACCGCAACCCTTGGTCTGGTCTGATCTTAGACTGGGAGCGCACTACATATGCCTAAGTCCACCCACGAAATGAGCGTGCGGGCACTTAGCCGGCCAAAAACACGGGTGCGCAAGCTGTGGATCGATCGAGTGGTAGGTTGGTTCAGGCACATCTTCATATTTTTGCCATGCCAATGAAATTTTACAGCTTGTAAATTCATACAATGGTCCCCTAAGCCTTCATGTGAAGTTTCATGGCAAGATGTCCCGTATTCTATTTTTCACGATTTTTGAAACTTTTTGCGGTTTGAGATTTTTTTAAATTTTTTTAGAAGGAGTTTTGGCCCCAAATTTGGTAGACGTGACCCTTGTATTTTTGTTGGCATGCACAAACAAATTTAGCTAAAAACTCGAAGTGGAGAAGATTTTGTGGCCGTTTGAAAAAAATGTCCCCATTTCAGACACTTTAATGGCTACTGGGAGCAAACCTATAAAATCTCAAATGCTCTTTAAGGGGGTGTGAGTTCTCAAGGTTTGGTGAGGGATAGGGGGCCAATATAAGGGCCAAGTACCAGCACCCATCGCACATCATGTGTGCACACCCCCCGGCCCCCCACATCACCGGAACCCCCAATGCAGTCGGTTAGGTTCTCCAACGATGCTCCGACGATGGTGCCCCGGGAAAAAAAAATGTGGCACCACCATATGCCTGAGCCCAGCATGTGCACCGTGGCTCAAAATTGAACTTCGACCAAGGCGTCGACCATCAATGGCACATGATGTCGCATGGTGATGGCACATGCATCGACCATCATCGGCACAGGCTGCCCTTTGGTACGGGCACTTGCCTCGACTGCCATCGACACAAACTAGGCCCTGGTGTGGGTGGTTGCCTCGACCACCATCAGTACAAGATGGTCCCTAGCGCAAGCAATTGCATCGAACACCATCGGCACATGCCGAGCCTCGGTCGCCCCCGAAACGAACATGCAGGCACCGAACTGACCGCTGGGGGTGGGATGCACGAGCCGAACATGGATCCCACTGCTGGTCCCCCTCTGTTGTTGCCCTAAACGCCATCGATAGCCTCTGGCCCTTGGTTGGTTGAGATCGGGAATGCACTACGTATGCCTAAGTCAACCCATGAAATGAGTGTGCAGGCGGTCAGCCAATCGGAGAGCCAGAATGCGTAAGCTGAGGATCGGCCCGATCCCCTTCTGCGTGCTATCGATCCCACTACGGGTCCTTTGGTCCATTTGGGGCTTAGACCGAGAATGAACTCCGTATGCATAAGTCAACCTATGAAACGAGCGTGCGGGTGCTCAACCGGTCGGAGAGGCAGGATGCGCAAGTTGAGGATCTGTCGGTCCCCCTCTGCGTGCTGTTGCTGGTCCGATCTTCGACTGGGAATGAACTCCATATGCTTAGACTGGGAATGAACTCCGTATACCTAAGTCAACCCACGAAATGAGCGTGCGGGCACTGAGCTAGCCGGAGAGGCATAATACGTAAGCCGAGGATCGACTCGATCCCCGTCTATGTGCTGTCGGTCCCGCTGCCACAACCCTTGGTCCGATTGGGGCTTAGACATGGAATGAACTTTGTATGCCTAAGCCAACCCATGAAATGAGCATACGGGTGCTCAGCCAATCGGAGAGGCAGAATACGCAAGCCAGGGATCGACCCGGTCCCTCCTGCGTGCTACTGATCCTGCTGCTGGTCCTCCTGTTGCAACCTTCGAGCCAGTCTGATCTTAGACTGGGAATGAACTATGTATGCTTAGATTGGGGATGAACTCCTTATGCCTAAGTCAACCCATGAAACGAGCGTACGAGCGCTCAACCGGCCAGAGTGGTAGGATGCGCAAGTCGGGGACCGACTTGGTCCCCTCTGTGTGTTGTCGATCCCGCTACGAGTCCTGCTACCGCAACCCTCGATCTGGTCCGATCTTAGACTGGGAGCGGACAACGTATGCCTAAGTCAACCCATGAAATGAGCGTGCGGGCGCTTAGTCGGCCGGAGAGACGGGATGCGCAAGCTGTGGATTGATCGAGTGGTAGGTGGGTTCAGGCACATCTTCATATTTTTGTCATGCCAATGCCATTTTTATGGCTTGTAAATTCATACAATGGTCCCCTAAGCCTTCATGTGAAGTTTCGTGGCAAGACGACCCGTTTTCTATTTTTCACAATTTTTGAAACTTTTTACGGTTCGAGATTTTTTAAGATTTTTTTAGAAGGAGTTTTAGCCCTGGTAGACGTGATCCTTGTATTTTTGTTGGCACGCACAAACAAATTCAGCTAAAAGCTCGAACTGGAGAAGATTTCGTGACCGTTTGAAAAAAATGTCCCCATTTCAGACACTTTAATGGCTACTGGGAGCAAACCTATAAAATCTCAAATGCTCTTTAACGGGCTATGAGTTCTCGAGGTTTGATGAGGGATAGGGGGCCAATATAAGGGCCAAGTACAAGCACCCATCGCACATCATGTGCACACACCCTCGGCCCCGCCAATCATCGAAACCCCCAATGCCGCCGATTAGGATGGGGGTGGGATGCGTGAGCCGACCAAGGATCCCACTGCTGGTCCCCCTCGGTTGTTGCCCCAAACACCATCGATAGCCTCAGGCCCTTGGTTGGTCGAGACCGAGAATGCACTACGTATGCCTTAGTCAACCCATGAAACGAGCGTGTGGGTGCTCAACCGATCGGAGAGCCAGAATGCGTAAGTCGAAGATCGACCCGATCCCCATCTACGTTTTGTCGATTTTGCTACGGGCCCCTCAGTCTAGTGGGGGCTTAGATTTGGAATGAACTCCGTATGCCTAAGTCAACCCATGAAACGAGCGTGCAGGCATTCAGTTGGCCGGAGAGGCAGGATGCGCATGATGAGGATCAGCCCGATCCCCCTCTACGTGATGCTACCAGTCTGATCTTAGACTGCGAATGAACTCCATATGCTTAGACTGGGAATGAACTCTGTATGCCTAAGTCAACCCATAAAATGAGTGTGCGGGTGCTAAGCTGATCGGAGAGGCATAATGCGTAAGCCGGGGATTAGCCCGGTCCTCCTCTGTGTGCTGCCGCTCCCGCTGCCACAACCCTCGGTCCGACTGGGGCTTAGACATGGAATGAACTCTGTATGCCTAAGCCAACCCATGAAACGAACGTGCGGGCGCTCAGCCAGCCGGAGAGGTAGAATGCGCAAGCCGGGGATCGGCCCGGTCCCCCTTGCGTGCTGCCAATCCTACTGCTGGTCCTGCTGTCGCAACCCATGAAATGAGCGCGCTGACGCTTAGCAGGCCAGAAAGGCATAATGCGCAAGCCGGGGATCGACCCGGTCCCTCTCTGCGTGCTGCTGGTCCCGTTGCCACAACCTTCGGTCTAGCTAGGGCTTAGACATGGAATGAACTCCGTATGCCTAAGCTAACCCACGAAATGAGCGTACGGGGGCTCAGCCAGCTAAAGAGGCAGAATGCGGAAGCCGGGATAGACCCGATCCCCCCTACGTGCTATCGATCCTGCTACTGGTCCTGCTACCGTAACCCTCGGTCCGATCTGATCTTAGATTGGGAATGAACTCTGTATGCTTAGACTGGGGATGAACTCCGTATGCCTAAGTCAACCAATGAAACGAGCGTACGGGCGCTCAACTGGCCAGAGAAGCAGGATGCGCAAGTTAGGGATCGACTCGATCCCCTCTGCGTGCTGTCGATCCCGCTGCGGGTCCTGCTACCGCAACCCTCGATCCGGTCTGATCTTAGACTGGAAGCGCACTACGTATGCCTAAGTCAACCCACGAAACGAGCATGCGGGCACTTAGCCGACCGGAGAGGCGGGATGCGCAAGCCGTGGATCGATCGAGTGGTAGGTGGGTTCAGCCACATCTTCATATTTCGGCCATGCCAATGCCATTTTTTTGGCTTGTAAATTCATACAATGGTCCCCTAAGCCTTCATGTGAAGTTTCGTGGCAAGACGACCCGTTTTCTATTTTTCATGATTTTTGAAACTTTTTACGGTTCGAGATTTTTTAAAATTTTTTTAGAGGTAGTTTTGGCCCCAAATTTGGTAGACGTGAACCTTGTATTTTTTTTGGCACGCACAAACATATTCAGCTAAAAACTCGAAATGGAGAAGATTTTGTGACCATTTGAAAAAAATGTCCCCATTTCAGACACTTTAATGGCTACTGGGAGCAAACCTATAAAATCTCAAATGCTCTTTAAGGGGGTGTGAGTTCTCGAGGTTTGATGAGGGATAGGGGGCCAATATAAGGGTCAAGTACCAGCACCCATCGCACATCATGTGTGCACACCCCTCGGCCCCACCCATCGCCGGAACCCCGAATGTCGCTGGTTAGGTTCTCAGGTGATGCTTCGACAATGGCACCCCGGGCGAAAAAAATATGGCACTAGCACATGCCCGAGCCTAGCATGTGCATCGTGGCTCAAAATCAAACTTCAACAAAGGCCTCGACCATCAATGGCACATGATGACGCATGGTTATGGCACATGCATCGACCACCATCAACACAGGCTGCCCTTTGGTATGGGCACTTGCCTCGACCGCCATCGGCACAAGCTAGGCCTTGGTGCGGGTGACTGCCTCGACCACCATCAGCACAAGATGGCCCCTGGTGTGGGCAGTTGCATCGAACACCATCGACACATGCTGAGTCGTGGTGCGGGCAGTTGCCTCGATCACCATCGGTACATGTCGAGCCCCAGTCGGCCCCCGAAACGAGCGTGTGAGGACCGAACCGACCGCTGGGGGCGGATGCATGAGCCGACCAAGGATCCCGCTATTGGTCCCCCTCGGTTGTTACCCCAAATGCTGTCGATAACCTCTGGCCCTTGGTTGGTCGAGACCGGGAATGCACTACGTATGCCTAAGTCAACTCATGAAACGAGCGTACGGGCGCTCAATCTGTAGGGGAGCCAGAATGCGTAATCCGAGGATCAGCCTGGTCCCCCTCTACGTGCTATCGATCTCACTGTGGGTCCCTCAGTCTGGTTACGGCTTAGACCGAGAATGAACTCTGTATGCTTAAGCTAACCCACGAAACGAGTGTGCGGGCGCTTAGCCGGTCGGAGAGGTAGGATGCGCAAGCTGAGGATTAGCTCGGTACCCCTCTGCGTGCTGCTGTCGGTCCAATCTTAGACTAGGAATGAACTTCGTATGCCTAAGTCAACCCATGAAACGAGCGTACGGGTTCTGAGCCAGCCAGAGAGGCATAATGCGTAAGTCGGGGATCGGCCGGTCCCCCTCTGCGTGCTGTCGGTCCCACTACCACAACCCTAGGTCCAGCTAGGGCTTAGACATGGAATGAACTCTGTACGCCTAAGCCAGCCCATGAAACGAGCGTGCAGGTGCTCAGCCGACCGAAGAGGCAGATTGCGCAAGCTGGGGATCGGTCCGGTCCGCTCCTACATGTCGTCGATCCTACTACTGGTCCTACTGTCGTAACCCTCGGTTTGGTCTGATCTTAGACTGGGAATGAACTCCGTATGCTTAGACTAGGGATGAACTCCGTATGCCTAAGTCAACCCATGAAATGAACGTGTGGGCGCTCAGCCAGCCGGAGTGGTAGAGCACAAGTCAGGGATCGACCCGATTTTTTTTGCGTGCTACCAATCTCGCTGCGGGTCCTACTACTGCAACCCTCAATCTGGTCTGATCTTAGACTGGGAGCGCACTACGTATGCCTTAGTCAGCCCATGAAACGAGCGTGCGGGCACTTAGTCGGCAGGAGAGGCGGGATGCGTAAGCCGTAGATCGATCGAGTGGTAGGTGGGTTTAGGCACATCTTCATATTTTTGCATGCCAATGCCATTTTTATGGCTTGTAAATTCATACAATGGTCCCCTAAGCCTTCATGTGAAGTTTCATGGCAAGACGACCCGTTTTCTATTTTTCATGATTTTTGAAACTTTTACGGTTTGGGATTTTTTAAATTTTTTTTAGAAGGAGTTTTGACCCCAAATTTGGTAGACGTAATCCTTGTATTTTTGTTGGCACGCACAAAAATTGTCAGCTAAAAAATCGATGTGGAAAAGATTTTGTGACCGTTTGAAAAAAATGCCTCCATTTTAGATGCTTTAATAGCTACTGGGAGCAAACCTATAAAATCTCAAATGCTCTTTAAGGGGGTGTGAGTTCTTAAGGTTTGATACGAGATAGAGGGCCAATATAAAGGCCAAGTACCAGCACCCATTGCACATCATGTGCGTATACCCCTCGGCCCCCCCAATCGTCGGAACCCCAATGCCGGAAGTTAGGTTCTCCGTCGATGCTTCGACGATGGTGCCCCGAGCTAAAAAAATGTGGCACTAGCACATGCCCGAGCCCAGCATGTGCACCGTGGCTCAAAATCAAACTTCGGCCAAGCCCTCCACCATTAAAGGCACATGATGGCGCATGGTGATGGCACATGCATCAACCATCAACAGCACAGGCTGCCCTTTGGTACGGGCACTTGCCTCGACCGCCATCGGCACAAGCTGGGCCCTGGTGCGGGCGGTTACCTCAATCACCATCGGGACATGTTGACCCTTGGTGTGGGCGATTGCCTCGACCACCATCGGTATAAGATGGCCCCTGGTGTAGGTGGTTGCATCGAACACCATCGGTACATGCTGGGCCGTGGTATGGGCGGTTGCCTCGACCATCATCGGCACATACCGAGCCCCGGTCGGCCCCTGAACGAGCGTTCTGGCACTGAACAGACCATGGGGGTGGGATGCATGAGCCGACCAAGGATCCCGCTGTTGGTCCCCCTCGGTTGTTGCCCTAAATGCCGTCAATAGCCTCTGGCCCTTGGTTGGTCGAGATCGGGAATGCACTACGTATGCCTAAGTCAACCAACGAAATGAGTGTACGGGCGCTTAGCGGGCCGGAAAGCCAGAATGCACAAGTCAAGGATCAACCCAGTCCCTCTCTGCATGCTGTCGATACCGTAACGGGTCCCTCTTTTTGGTTGGGGCTGAGACCAGAAATGAACTCCGTATGCCTAAGTCAACCCATGAAATGAGCGTGTGGGTGCTCAATCGGTCGAAGAGGCAGGATGTGCAAGCCGAGGATCGGCTCGATCCCCCTTTGCGTGCTGCTGCTGGTCTGATCTTAGACTACGAATGAACGAGGTATGCTTAGACTGGGAATGAACTCCGTATTCCTAAATCAACCTATGAAATGAGCGTGTGGGCACTGAGCAGGCCGGAGAGGCATAATGAGCAAGACGGGGATCTGCTTGGTCCCTCTCTACATGCTGCCAGTCCCGCTACCATAACCCTTGGTCCGACTGATGCTTCGACCTGGAATGAACTTCGTATGCCTAAGCCAACCCACGAAACGAGCGTACGGGGGCTCAGCCGGCCAGAGAGGTAAAATGCATAAGCCGTGGATCAGGCCGATCCCTCCCTACGTGCTGTCGATCCTGCTGCTGGTCCTGCTATCGCAACCTTCGGTTCGATCTGATCCTAGATTAGGAATGAACTCCAAATGCTTAGACTGGGGATGAACTCCATAATCCTAAATCAACCAACGAAACGAGCATGCGGGCGCTCAGTCGGCCAGAGAGGTAGCATGCGCAAGCCGGGGATCGACCCAGTCCCCTCTGCATGCTGTTGGTCCCGCTGTGGGTCCTGCTGTTGCAACCCTTGGTTTGGTCCGATCTTAGACTGGGAGTGCACTACGCATGCCTAAGTCAACCCACGAAACGAGCGTGCAGGCACTTAGCCGGCTGAAGAGACGGGATGCACAAGCCATGGATCGATCGAGTGGTAGGTGGGTTCAGGCACATCTTCATATTTCTGCCATGCCAATGCCATTTTTAATGCTTGTAAATTCATACAATGGTCCCCTAAGCCTTCATGTGAAGTTTCGTGGCAAGACGACCCATTTTCTATTTTTCACGATTTTTGAAACTTTTTACGGTTCGGGACTTTTTAAAAATTTTTTAGAAGGAGTTTTGGCCCCAAATTTGGTAGACGTGATCCTTGTATTTTTGTTGGCACGCAGAAACAAATTCAGCTAAAAACTAGAAATGGAGAAGATTTTGTGACCGTTTGAAAAAAATGTTCCCATTTCAGACACTTTAATGGCTACTGGGAGCAAACCTATAAAATCTCAAATGCTCTTTAAGGGGGTGTGAGTTCTCGAGGTTTGATGAGGGATAGGGGGCCAATATAAGGGCCAAGTACCAGCACCCATCGCACATCATGTGCGCACACCCCCTAGCCCCCCTAATCATCGGAACCCTCAATGCTGCGGTTAGGTTCTCCGACGATGATGCCCTGGGCGAAAAAATGTGGCACCAGCACATGCCCGAGCCCAGCATGTTCACCGTGGCTTAAAATCAAACTTCGGCCAAGGCCTCGACCATCAATGGCACAGAATGGTGCATGGTGATGGCACATGCATCGACCATCATCGGCACAGGCTGCCCTTTGGTACGGGTGCTTACCTCGACCACCATCAGTACAAGCTGGGCCCTGGTGCGAGCGATTGCCTCGATCACCTTCGGCACATGCCGGCCCTTGGTACGAGTGATTGCCTCGACCACTATTGGCACAAAATGGCCCCTAGTGCAGGCGGTTGGTCGACAACCATTGGCACATGTCGAGCCCCGGTCAGCCCCCAAAATGAACATGCGAGCACCAAACTGACCGCTGGGGGCGGGATGCACGAGCCAACCAAGGATCCCGCTGCTGGTCCCCCTCGATTGTTACCTGAAACACCGTCGATAGCCTCTGGCCCTTGGTTGGTCGAGACTGGGAATGCACTACATATGCCTAAGTCAACCCATGAAATGAGCGTACGGGCGTTCAGTCGGCTGGAGAGCCAGAATGCACAAGCTGAGGATCGACCTAGTCCCCCTCTACGTGCTATCGATCCTGCTACGGGTTCCTCACTTCGATTGGGGCTTAGATCGAGAATGAACTCCGTATGCCTAAGTCAACCCACGAAACAAGCGTGCGGGTGCTCAGCCAGCCGGAGAGTCAAGATGCGCAAGCTGAGGATTGGCCCGATCCCCCTCTGCATGCTACTATCAGTTTGATCTTAGACTGGGAATGAACTCCATATGCTTAGACTGGGAATGAACTCCGTATGCCTAAGTCAACCCATGAAACGAGCGTGCGGGCACTGAGCCGATCGGAGAGGATAATGCATAAGCCTACGATCGGCTCGGTCCCCCTCTACGTGCTATCTATCTCGCTGCCACAACCCTCGATCCGGTTGGGGCTTAGACATGGCTTGAACTCTGTATGCCTAAGCCAGCCCACAAAACGAGCGTACGGGCACTCAGCCGATCAGAGAGACAGAATGCACAACCGAGGATCGGCCCATCCCCCCTACGTGCTATTGATCCTACTGCTGGTCCTGCTACCGTAACCCTGGTTCTGGTCTGATCTTAGACTGGGAATGAACTCCGTATGCTTAGACTGGGGATGAACTCCGTATGCCTAAGTCAACCCATGAAACGAGCGTGCAGGCGCTCAGCTTGCTAGAGTGACAGGATGTGCAAGTCGAGGATCGACTCAGTCCCCTCTGCGTGCTGTCGATCCCACTACAAGTCCTGTTGCCACAACCCTCAATCCGGTCTGAGGCATGCAAGACAAGGTGATAAAGGTATGGAGCAGTACTTCCAGGCCATAGGCAATACCTTTGGGGTATGGAGCAATACTTTTAGGCCATAGGCATGCAAGATGAGGTGATAAAGGTAAGCACCGCTGCTATGTATCTCACTGATGTAGCCTTATTATGGTGGAGGCGTAGGTGTGATGATGAGGCATGAGAAAAGTTACGTTGGCTGAGCCAGTAAGGGGACATAAGGGAATATGTCCAGAAATTCTCTGAACTGATACTACAGATCTCGGACCTAGGTGAAAAGGACACCTTATTTGCTTTTATGGATTGGCTGAAGCCGTGGGTGAAGCATGAGTTACAAAGAAGGCGAGTTCATGACTTGGCTAAAGCCATGACTACTGCCGAGGCCTTGATAGAGTTCAAGCCTCTGAACAAGTTCGAGTCTACCAAGCCCAAGGGTAAGGGCAGGGACGATAAGGATCGAAAGAAGTAGTCCAAGGATGAAGATCGAGATCGTTCAACTAAGGATGGCGAGAGGAAGTCACCAGTAGGCAAGTGGAAAGCAAAGAGGGACTGAGAGCCACTAGTATGTTACCTATGTGGAGGGAGCCACATAGCACGTAATTACCCGTAGAAGGGCAAGCTGGTTGCTGTAGACAAGGAGTCTGACTGGGAGCCAGAGTCAAGGGCAGCAAAGCTTGGGTCGTTGGTGCTCAATGCTGTCTAGAGTAAGGGGAGCCGCAAGCCAAAGGGCTTGATGTTTACGGATCTGATGGTTGCGGAAGGTGAGCGCACTGGTGGACATAGGTGCCTCACATCTTTTTATTTCAGGTGATGGAGCCCGAAAGCTCAGACTAAAGGTGTAGAAAGGGACAGGTACCATCAAAACGATGAACTCCAAGGAGGTTTCAGCCATTGAAGTAACGCGAGGAGTGGAGTTGCAGCTTGGAGACTGGAAAGGCAAGGAGACCACAGAGGTAATACCCCTTGACGACTATGAGTTTGTGATTGGGTTGGATTTCCTTGTCCGGATTAACGCCCTTCTTGTGCCTTTTGTCGATTGTGTTTGCATCTTGGATGCACAGTGCCAATGCCTAGTACCATTGAAGAGAGGGTCTGGAGTTGGGTCACGGGTGGTGTCAGCCATCCAATTTGCCAAGGCGGTAAGCAAACAAGAAGACACCTTCTTGGCAGCCCTAAAATATGATGAGCCAAGGGACAAGGAGACCGAGTCACCCTTGGAGGTGCTAAAGGGCTGAAGACTTTTAGTGATGTGATGCCCGTAAAGCTACCTAGCAAGCTACCACCTAAGAGGGAGGTGGACCACAAGATCAAGCTGGTGTCTGAGGCTAAGCCACTAGCTAGAGCCCTTTACCGAATGTCTCCACCAGAGTTGGAGGAGTTGAGGAAGCAGCTCAAAGAGTTAGTTGATGCTAGCTTCATCAGGCCATCGAAGGCACCCTATGGTGCATCGGTTCTATTCCAGCGCAAGCATGATGGGTCATTGTGGCTGTGCATAGACTACCGGGCTTTGAACAAGCTGACCATCAAGAACAAGTACCCCATCCCACTCATTGTGGACTTGTTCGATCAACTTGGAAGCGCAAGGTGGTTCACCAAGTTGGATTTAAGGTCGGGCTACTATCAAGTCAGGATCACGGAGGGAGATGAGCCAAAGACAGCATGTGTCACTCGGTATGGTTCGTATGAGTTCTTGGTGATGCCTTTCAGACTCACGAATGCCCCAGCAACATTCTGCACCATTATGAACAAGGTACTTCAGTCATTCCTTGATCGATTTGTTGTGGTTTATTGGGATGACATTGTGATCTACAGCCAGACTTTGAGAGAGCATGTAGACCACTTGAGACAGGTGTTCGAGGTGTTGCAGGCTCACAAGCTATTTGTCTAGAGGGAGAAGTGCTCATTCACCCAGCAGGAGATCCCGCTCTTTGGCCACATAGTGGGAGGTGGCAGGATACGCATGGATAAAGACAAGACACACACCATTCTGGAATGGCAACCGCCAGCCAAGGTCACTGAGTTGAGATCGTTCCTTGGGCTGGTTAACTACTACAGGTGCTTCATCAAAGGTCACTTAGTAATAGCCACACCATTGACTGACTTGCTCAAGAAAAGGAGAGCATGAGAGTGGAGTGCAGGGTGCCAGGAAGCCTTTGACAGGTTGAAGTGGGTTGTGATCGAGGAGGAGCCAGTCTTGGCCTTGCCTGACCATGCCAAGCCATATGAGGTGCATACGGATGCATTAGACTTTGCCATAGGGGGCGTGTTGATGCAAGAGGGACATCCAGTCATGTTCGAGAGTAGGAACCTGAATGAGACTGAACGTAGGTACATGGTCCAAGAGAAAGGATGACTGTAGTGGTGCATTGCTTGTGCACTTGGCGCCATTACCTGTTGGGGTCGAGGTTCGTGGTGAGGACGGACAATGTGGTGACCAGCTGCTTCCAAACGTAGAAGAAGCTATCCCCCAAATAGGTGAGATGGCAAGATTTTTTTGCAGAATTTGATTTCCAGATGGAGTACAAGCCAGGATGGGTGAACCTAGTGGCAAACACCCTGAGCAGGAAGGCTAACCTTCCTACCATTAGCCAACCAGAGGGGTCACTGGTGCCGTGCATCAAGAAGGGACTTGCGCATGATCCTATAGCCAAGGCTTTGATGGAGTACACCCAGCAAGGTAAGACTATGCGATTTTCGTTGTAGGATGGCTTACTGTACACCACAAGCAGTAGATTGTTTGTGCCGTAGCACGAGAAGCTCCACAAGGAAGTTTTGCAAGAATGCCATGATTCAAGGTGGGCTGGACACCCCGAAGTGAGCCGCACCTTGGCGTTGATCGAGGACCGGTAGTACTAGCCGCACATGAAAGACGATGTGGAGGCCTATGTGAAGACTTGTCTTGTGTGCCAACAGGACAAGGTGGAGCTCAAGAAACCAGGCGGTCTCTTGGAGCCATTACCAGTGCCAGAGCGACCATGGGAGAGTGTTTCTCTAGACTTTATAATCAGTCTACCCAAAGTAGAAGGGTTTGAAAGCATCATGGTAGTGGTGGACAGGTTTTCCAAGTATGGAATCTTCATTCCAGCAACCAAGGAGTGCCCAGCCGAAGAGGTAGCTTGATTATTCTTGAAGAACATGGTTAAGTACTAGGGAGTGCCGAGGACAATTGCTAGTGATCGGGATGGATGGTTCACGGGTAGGTTCTGGACTGAGTTGTTCAAGCTGTTGGGGTCAGACTTGAATTTTTCCACCAGCATGCATCCGCAGACTGATGGGTAGACAGAATGAGTGAATGGACTATTGGAGGTCTACCTCAGGCACTATGTGAGTGCCACACAAAGGGACTGGCCAAAGCTACTAGATATTGCGTAGTTTTCCTATAACTTGCAAAGGAGGGAGGCAACGAACCAAAGCCCATTTGAGGTTGTGACAGTGCAACAACCACTAACACCCGGTTCAATTGCTGCAGGTTATACAGGGCCGAATCCAGCAGCATACAAGTTTGCCAAGGCATGGCAGGAGCAAACTGACTTGGCCAGAGTTTGTCTACACAAGGCAGCCAAGAGGTTGAAGAAGTGGGCAGACCAGAAGAGGTGGGATGTGCAGTTTCAGGTTCGAGACTTGGTGTTAGTGAAGCTGCATCCCATTGTGCACCATAGGGGGCTACACAAAGGCCTAGTCTGAATTTATGAGGGACCTTTTCGAGTAGTCAAGAGGGTAGGCAAGGTTGCCTACAAGCTGGATATGCCACCCAAGTTGAGGGTACACCCGATGTTCCATGTGAGCATGCTCAAGCCGTTCCATGAGGATGAGGAAGATCCAGGGCGGGCAGAGTCAAAGTGTGCGCCATTGGGAGCAAGGGCCTTATATGAGAAGGTGGTCCACAGCATCATAGCTGGCTGAGAGGTGAGACGGAAGAACTATCAACCAAGACATGAGTACTTGGTGTGCTGGAAGGGACTTTCAGACAGTGAGGTGAGCTGGGAACCAGCAAAGGACTTATGGTAGTTCGGGGACCAGATCAGGTAGTACCATGCAGAAGACGCAATAAGGGCATTGCACAATTAGGTGAGGGAGAATGTCACACCCTGGGCAACCGCGCCAGGCACATCAGGCCGACCAGCAGGTGAGCCAGAGGTTGAGGCCCACAGATCAGCATGCTGGCGGGTATCTATGCGCAAAGCCTAGCAAACGAGTTCAGAACGCCCACCCAACTTGTGTCGACTGGAGAGGCAAGATGCGCAAGCCGAGGATCAGCCCGGTCCCCCTCTGTGTGCTGCTGTCAGTCTGATCTTAGATTGGGAATGAACTCCATATGCTTAAAATGGGAATGAACTCCGTATGCCTAAGTCAACCCACGAAATAAACGTACGGGCACTGAGCCAGTCGAAGAGGCATAATACACAAGCTGGGGATCGACCCGGTCCCCTTCTACGTGCTACCGATCCCGCTACTATAACCCTCGGTTTGGCTGGCACTTAGACATGGAATGAACTCCGTATGCCTAGGCCAACCCACGAAACGAGCGTGCGGGCGTTCAGCCAACCAGAGAGGCAGAATGTGCAAGCTGGGGATTGGCCTGATCCCCCCCTGCGTGCCGCCGATCCTGCTGCTGGTCCTACTACCGCAACCTTTGGTTCAGTCTGATCTTAAACTAAGAATGAACTCTGTATGCTTAGACTGGGGATGAACTCAGTATGCCTAAGTCCACCCCCGAAACGAGCGTGCAGGCGCTCAGTCGGCCAGAAAGGCAAGATGCGCAAGTTGGGGATTGACCCAGTCCTCTCTGCATGCTATCGATCCTGCTACGGGTCCTGCTACCGCAACCCTCAGTCCGGTCTGATCTTAGACTTGGAGCGCACTACGTATGCCTAAATCAACCAACGAAACGAGCGTGCGGGCAGTTAGTCGATCGGAGAGGCGGGATGCGTAAGCCATGGATTGATCGAGTGGTAGGTGGGTTTAGGCACATCTTCATATTTCTGTCATGCCAATGCCATTTTTATGGCTTGTAAATTCATACAATGGTCCCTTAAGCCTTCATGTGAAGTTTTACGGCAAGACGACCCGTTTTCTATTTTTCATGATTTTTGAAACTTTTTACGGTTTGAGATTTTTTAAAATTTTTTTAGAAGGCATTTTGGCCCCAAATTTCATAGATCCTTGTATTTTTGTTGGCACACATAAAAAAATTCAGCTAAAAACTCGAATTAGAGAAGATTTTGTGACCGTTTGAAAAAAAGTCCCTATTTCAGACATTTTAATGGCTATTAGGAGCAAACCTGTAAAATCTCAAATGCTCTTTAAGGGGGTGTGAGTTCTCAAGGTTTGATGAGGGATAGGGGGCCAATATAAGGGCCAAGTACCAGCACCTATCGCACATCATGTGCGCACACCCCTCGACCCCCTAATCGTCGGAACCCCTAATGTCGCCGATTAGGTTCTCCGACGATGCTCCGACGATGGTGCCCCGGGCGAAAAAAACGTGGCACCATCACAAGCTTGAGCCCAGCATGTGCATCGTGGCTCAAAATCGAACTTCAGCCAAGGCCTCGACCATCAATGGCACATGATGGTGCATGGTGATGGCACATGCATCGACCATCATTGGCACAGGCTGCCCTTTGGTACAGGCACTTGCCTCGACTGCCATCGGTACAAGCTGGGCCCTGATGCGGGCGGTTGCCTCAACCACCATCGGCATAGGATGGCCCTTGGTGTGAGCGATTACCTTGACCTCCATCGGCACAGGATGGCCTCTGGTACAGGCAGGTGCATCAAACACCATCGGCAAATGCTGGGCCATGGTGCGGGCGGTTGCCTCGACCATCATCAGCACATGCCGAGCCCTGGTCGGCCCCTGAAATGAGCGTGTGTGCATCGAACCAACCATTGGGGGTGGGATGTGCGAGACGACTAAGGATCCCGCTGCTGGTCCCCCTTGATTATTGCCCCAAACTCCGTCGATAGCCTCTGGCCCTTAGTTGGTCGAGACAGGGAATGCACTACGTATGCCTAAGTTAACGCATGAAACGAGCGTGCGAGTGCTTAGTCGATCGAAAAGCCAGAATGCGTAAGCCAAGGATCGGCCCGATCCCTCTCTACGTGCTACCGATCCCGTTGTGGGTCCCTCGGTCCAGTTAGGGCTGAGACTGAAATTGAACTCCGTATGCCTAAGTCAACCCACGAAACGAAGATACAGGCGCTTAGCCGATCGGAGAGGTAGGATCCACAAGCTGAGGATCGGCCCAATCACCTTCTGCGTGCTCCTTTCTGTTCGATCTTAGACTGGGAATGAACTCCGTATGCTTAGACTAGGAATGAACTACGTATGCCTAAGTCAACCCATTAAACAAGCGTGCGGGCGTTGAGCCGGTAGGAGAGGAGTAATGCACAAGTCGGGGATCAGCCCGATCCCCCTCTGCGTGCTGTCAGTGCCGCTGGCACAACCCTTAGTCCGGTTGGGGCTTAGACTTGCAATGAACTCCGTATGCCTAAGCCAACCCACGAAACGAGCGTGCGGGCGCTTAGCCAGCCGAAGAGGCAGAATGCGTAAGCTGAGGATTGGTTCGATCCTGCTACTGGTCCTGCTACCGTAACCCTCGATCCAGTCTGATCTTAGTCTGGGAATGAACTTTGTATGCTTAGACTAGGGATCAACTCCGTATGCCTAAGTCAACCCATGAAACGAACGTGCGGGCGCTCAATCGATCGGAGGGATAGAACGTGCAAGATGAGGATCGGCTCGATCCCTTTTTATGGGTCACTGATCCGATTAGGGCTTGACCAAGAATGAACCCTGTATGCCTAAGTTAACCCACGAAACGAGTGTGTCAGAGAGACAGGAGCGCAAGCCGAGGATCGACCCGATCCCCATCTACGTGCTGCTGCCGGTCTGATCTTAGACTGGGAATGAACTCTGTATGCTTAGCCTGGGAATGAACTCTGTATGCCTTAGTCAACCCGTGAAACGAGTGTGCAGGCACTGAGCCAGCCAGAAAGGCATAATGCGCAAGTCGAGGATCAACCCGATCCCCTTCTGTGTGCTACCAGTCCCACTACCACAACCCTCCATCTGGCTAGGCCTTAGACGTAGAATGAACTCCGTATGCCTAACCCAACCCACAAAACGAGCATGCGGGAGCTCAGCCAATCAGAAAGGTAGAATGCGCTTACCGGGGATCGACTCGATCCCTCCCTGTATGCTTCCGATCTTACTGCTGGTCCTGCTACCGTAACCCTCGATCCGGTCCGATCTTAGACTAGGAATGAACTCCGTATGCTTAGACTGGGAATGAGCTCTGTATGCCTAAGTCAACCCACGAAACGAGCATGTGGGCGCTGAGTCGACTGGAGAGGCAAAATGCACAAGCTGAGGATCGACTCAGTCCCCTTCTGCATACTGACGATCCCGTTGCCATAACCCTTGGTCCGACTGGGGCTTAGACATGGAATGAACTCCGTATGCCTAAGCCAACCCATGAAATGAGTGTGCGGATGCTCAGTTGGCCGGAGAGGCAGAATACGCAAGTCGGGGATTAGCTCGATCCCTCCTGTGTGCTGTTGATCTTGTCGCTAGTCCTACTGCTGTAACCCTCGATCCGGTCCAATCTTAGACTGGGAATGAACTCCGTATGCTTCGACTGGGGATGAACTCCATATGCCTAAGTCAACCCACGAAACGAACGTGCGGGCGCTCAGCCGGCCAGAGAGGCAGGATACGCAAGCCGGGGATCGACCAGGTCCATTCTGCATGCTGTTGATCCCGAGACGGGTCCTGCTGCCACAATCCTCAGTCTGATCCGATCTTAGACTGGGAGCGCACTGCATTTGCCTAAGTCAACCCACGAAATGAGCGTGCGGGCACTTAGCTGGCCGGAGAGACGGGATGCGCAAGCCATGAATCGATCGAGTGGTAGGTCAGTTCAGGCACATCTTCATATTTTTGTTGTGCCAAAGCCATTTTTATGGCTTGTAAATTCATACAATGGTCCCCTAAGCCTTCATGTGAAGTTTCATGGCAAGATGACCTGTCTTTTATTTTTCATGATTTTTAAAACTTTTTACGGTTCGAGATTTTTTAAAAATTTTTTAGATGGTGTTTTGGCCCCAAATTTGGTAGACGTGATCCTTGTATTTTTGGTGGCATGGACAAAAAAATTCAGCTAAAAACTGGAAGTGAAGAAGATTTTGTGACCATTTGAAAAAAATGTCCCTATTTTAGACACTTTAATGGCTACTGGAGCAAAACTATAAAATCTCAAATGTTGTTTAAGGGGTGTGAGTTCTCGAGGTTTGATGAGGGATATGGGGCCAATATAAGGGCCAAGTACCAGCACCCATCGCACATAATTGGAGCACACCCCCTGGCCCCCCAATCATCGGAACCCCCAATCGTCGGAACCACCAATGCCGCTGGTTAGGTTCTCTGACGATGCTTCGATGATGGTGCCCCGGGTGAAAAAATTTTGGCACCAGCACATGCCCGAGCCCAGCATGTGCACCGTGGCTCAAAATCAAACTTCAGCCAAGGCCTCGACCATCAATGGCATATGATGGTGCATGGTGATGGCACATACATCGACCATCATCGGCACAGGCTACCCTTTGGTACGGGCACTTGCCTCGACCGCCATCGACACAAGCTAGGCCCTGGTGCAGTTGGTTGCCTCGATCACCATCGACACATGTCAACCCTTGGTACAGGCGATTGCCTCGACCACCATCGGTACAAGATGGCCCTTGGTGTGGGTGGTTGCATCAAACACCATCGGCACATGCTGGGCTGCGGTGCAGACAGTTGCCTCGACCACCATCGGCACATGTCGAGTCTCGGTCAGCCCCAAAATGAGCGTACAGGCACCAAACCGATCGCTGCAGTGCGATGCGTGAGGTGACCAAGGATCCTTCTGCTGGTCCCCCTCGGTTGCTATCGATCCCACTACGGGTCCCTCAGTCCAGTTGGAACTAGACCAAGAATGAACTCCGTATGCCTAAGCCGAGGATCGGCCCGATCCCCCTCTGCGTGTTGCCGATCCCACTGTGGGTTCCTCGAATCTGATTGGGGCTTAGGCCGGGAATGAACTCTGTATGCCTAAGTCAACCCACGAAACGAACGTGCGGGCACTCAACCGGTCGGAGAGGCAGGATGCACAAGCCGGAGGTCAGTTCGGGCCCCTTTTACGTGCTGCTACCGATCCCGCTGTCGGTCCAATCTTAGACTGGGAATGAACTCCATATGCTTAGACTGGGAATGAACTCCGTATGCCTAAGCCAACCCATGAAACGAGCGCGCAGGAGCTCAACCGACCGGAAAGGTAGAATGCGCATGTCGGGGATCACTAGGTCCCCCCTACGTGCTGTCGATCCTACTGCTGGTCCTGCTACCGCAACCCTCGATCCGATTTGATCTTATACTAGGAATGAACTTCCTATGCTTAGACTGGGAATGAACTCTATTTGCCTAAGTCAACCCACGAAATGAGCATGCGGGTGCTGAGCCGACCGGAGAGGCATAATGTGCAAGTCGAGGATCGACTCGGTCCCCCTCTGTGTGCTACCGATGCCATAACCCTCGGTCCGACTAGGGCCTAGACATGGAATGAACTCCGTCTGCCTAAGCCAACCAACGAAACGAGTGTGCGGGTGCTCAACCAACCGGAGAGGCAGAATGCCCAAGCCGGGGATCAACCCGGTCCCCCCCTACGTGCTGTCGATCCTGCTACCGGTCCTGCTACCGCAACCCTTGGTCTGGTCTGATCTTAGATTGGGAATGAACTCCGTATGCTTAAACTAGGGATGAACTCCATATGCCTAAGTCAACCCATGAAATAAGCGTATGGGCGCTCAACTGGCCAGAGAAGTAGGATGCATAAGCCGAGGATCAACCTGATCCCCTCTACGTGATGTCGATCTTGCTATGGGTCCTATTACCTCAACCCTTAGTCCGATCCGATCTTAGACTGGGAGTGCACTACATATGCCTAAGTCAACCCACGAAACGAGCGTGCGAGCACTTAGTCGGCCGAAGAGACGGGATGCGCAAGCCGTGGATTGATTGGGTGGTAGGTAGGTTCAGGCACATCTTCATATTTCTGCCTTGCCAATGCTATTTTTATGGCTTGTAAATTCATACAATGGTCCCCTAAGCCTTCATGTGAAGTTTCGTGGCAAGATGACCCGTTTTCTATTTTTCACGATTTTTAAAACTTTTTGCGGTTCAGAATTTTTTAAAAATTTTTTAGAAGCATTTTTGGCCCCAAATTTGGTAGACGTGATCCTTGTATTTTTGTTGGCATGCACAAACAAATTCAGTGAAAAACTTGAAGTGGAGAAGATTTTGTGATCGTTTGAAAAAAATGTCCACATTTTAGACACTTTAATGGCTATTGGAGCAAACCTATAAAATCTCAAATGCTCTTTAAGGGGGTGTGAGTTCTCAAGGTTTGATGAGGGATAGGGGCCAATATATGGGCCAAGTACCAGCACCCATCGCACATCATGTGCGCACACCCCCTGACCCCCCAATCGTCTGAACCCCCAATGCCACCGGTTAGGTTCTCCGATGATGCTCGAACGATGGTGCCCCGGGTGAAAAAAATGTGGCACAAACACATGCTTGAGCCCAGCATGTGCACCATGGCTCAAAATCAAATTTCGGCAAGGGCTCGACCATCAATGCAACATGATGGCGCATGGTGATGGCACATGCATCGACCATCATCGGCATAGGCTGCCTTTTGGTAAGGGCATTGCCTCGATCGGCATCGGCACAAGCTAGGCCTTGGTGCAGGTAGTTGCCTCAACCACCATTGGCACAAGATGGCCCCTGGTGCAGGGGGTTGCATCAAACACCATCGGACATGCTGAGCCGTGGTGCGGGCGGTTGCCTCGACCACCATCGACACATGTCGAGCACCAGTCAACCCCTGAAACGAGCGTGCGGGCACCGAACTGACCGTTGGGGCTGGGATACGCAAGCTGACCAAGGATCCCGCTGCTGGTCCCCCTCGATTGTTGCCTCAAATGTCATCGATAGCCTCTGGCCCTTAGTTGGTCAAGACTGGGAATGCACTACGTATGCCTAAGTTAACCCATAAAACGAGCATACGGGTGCTCAGCCGATCGAAGAGCCAAAATGCATAAGTCAAGGATCAGCCCGATCCCCCTTTACGTGCTGCCGATCCCGCTGTCGGTCCCTCATTTCGATTAGGGCTTAGATGGGAAATGAACTCCGTATGCCTAATTCAACCCACGAAACGAGCGTGCGGGCGCACAGTCAGCCGGAGAGGCAGGATGCGCAAGGCAAGGATCGCTTCGGTCCCCCTCTGTGAGCTGCGACCGGTCCGATCTTAGACTGGAATGAACTTCGTATGCTTAGACTGGGAATGAACTCCGTATGCCTAAGTCAACCCATGAAACGAGTGTGCGGGCACTAAGCTGGCCGGAAAGGCATAATGCGTAAGTCGAAGATCGGCCCGATCCCCCTCTGCGTGCTGCCGATCCCACTGCCACAACCCTCGGTCCGGCTAGGGCCTAGACATGGAATGAACTCTGTATGCCTAAGCCAACCCACGAAACGAGCGTGCGAGGGCTTAGTCGGTCGGAGAGGCAGAATGCACAAGCCAGGGATCGGCTCGAACCCCCCTGCATGCTGTCGATCCTGCTACTAGTCCTGCTATCGTAATCCTCGGTTCGGTCCTATCATAGACTAGGAATGAACTCCGCATGCTTAGACTGGGGATGAACTCCGTATGCCTAATCAACCCACGAAACGAGCGTGTGAGCGCTCAGCCAGCCTGAGAGGCAGGATCCGCTATGGGTTCTGCTGTCTAACCCTCAGTCCGATCTGATCTTAGAGTGGGAGTGCACTACGTATGCCTAAGTCAACCCACAAAATGAGCGTGCGAGCACTTAGCCGACCGGAGAGGCGGGATGCGCAAGCCGTGGATCGATCGAGTGGTAGGTGGGTTCAGGCACATCTTTATATTTCTGCCATGCCAATGCCATTTTTATGGCTTGTAAATTCATAGAATGGTCCCCTAAGCCTTCATGTGAAGTTTCGTGGCAAGATGACCCGTTTTCTACTTTTCATGATTTTGGAAACTTTTTACGGTTTGGGATTTTTTAAAATTTCTTTAGAAGGAGTTTTGGCCCCAAATTTGGTATACGTGATCCTTTTATTTTTGTTGGCACGCAAAAAAAAATTCAGCTAAAAACTCGAAGTGGAGAAGATTTTGTGACCGTTTGAAAAAAATGTCCCCATTTCAGACACTTTAATGGCTACTGGGAGCAAACCTATAAAATCTCAAATGCTCTTTAAGGGTGTGTGAGTTCTTGAGGTTTGATGAGGGATATGGGGCCAATATAAGGGCCAAGTACCAGCACCCATTGCACATCATGTGTGCACAGCCCCCGGCCCTCCCAATCGCCGGAACCCCAATGCTGTCGGTTAGGTTCTCCGACGATGCTCCGATGATGGTGCCCCTGGCGAAAAAAATGTGGCACCAGCACATGCCCGAGCCCAGCATGTGCACCATGGCTCAAAATCAAACTTCAGCCAAGGTCTCGACCATCAATGCCACATGATGGCGCATGGTGATGGCACATGCATCGACCATCATCGGCACAAGCTGTGCTTTGGTACGGGCACTTGCCTCGACCGCCATCGGCACAAGCTGGGCCCTGGTGCGGGCGGTTGCCTCGACCACCATTAGCATAAAATGCCCCCAGGTGCGGCGATTGCATCGAACACCATTGGCACATGCTGGGCTGTGGTGCGGGCGGTTGCCTCGACCACCATCGGCACATGCCGAGCCTCGGTCGACCCCCAAAACGAGCGTGCGAGCACCAAACCGATCGCTAGGGGTGGGATGCATGAGCCGACCAAGGATCCCGCTACTGGTCCCCCTCGGTTGTTGCCCCAAATGTCGTCGATAACCTCTGGCCCTTGGGTGGTCAAGATCGGGAATGCACTATGTATGCCTAAGTCAACCCATGAAACGAGCGTACGGGCGCTCAGCTGGCTGGAGAGCCAAAATGCGTAAGCCGAGGATCAGCCTGGTCCCTCTCTGTATGCTGTCAATACTGCTATGGGTCCTTCGTTTCGATTGGGGCTTAGACCGAGAATGAACTCCGTATGCCTAAGTCAACCCACGAAATGAACATGCGGGCGCTCAGCCAATCGGAGAGGCAAGATCCGCAAGCCGAGGATCGACCTGGTCCCCTTCTACGTGCTGCTATCAATCTGATCTTAGACTAGGAATGAACTTCATTTGCCTAAGTCAACCCATGAAATGAGCGTATTGGCACTGAGCCGGCTAGAGAGGCATAATGCACAAGCCGAGGATCGGCCCGGTCCCCTCTGCGTGCTGCCCATCCCACTTTCACAACCCTCGGTCTAGCTGGGGCTTAGACATGGAATGAACTTCATATAACTAAGCCAACCCACGAAACAAGCGTGCGGGGGCTTAGCCAGCCAGAGAGGTAGAATGTGCAAGCTGGGGATCGGCTTGGTCCCCCTCTGCGTGCTGTCGATCCTGCTGCTGGTCATGCTACCGCAACCCTCGGTCCGGTCCGATCTTAGACTAGGAATGAACTCTGTATGCTTAGATTGAGAATGAACTCCATATGCCTAAGTCAACCCACGAATCAAGCGTGTGGGTGCTCAGCCGACTAGAGAGGCAAGATACGTAAGCCGGGGATCAACTCGGTCCCCTCTGCATATTATCGATCTCGTTGCAGGTCCTGCTACCGCAACCCTCAGTCCAGTCTGATCTTAGATTGGGAACGCACTATGTATGCCTAAGTCAACCCACGAAATGAGCGTGCGGGCACTTAGCCGGTCGAAGAGGCGGGATGCGTAAGCCGTGGATCGATCGAGTGGTTGGTGGGTTTAGGCACATCTTCATATTTCTGCCATGCCAATGCCATTTTTATGGCTTGTAAATTCATACAATGGTCCCCTAAGCCTTCATGTGAAGTTTCGTGGCAAGACGACCCGTTTTCTATTTTTTACGATTTTCAAAACTTTTTATGATTCGGGATTTTTTAAAATTTTTTTAGAAGGAGTTTTGGCCACAAATTTGGTAAACGTGATCCTTGTATTTTTTTTGGCTCGCACAAACAAATTCAACTAAAAACTCGAAGTGGAGAAGATTTTATGACCGTTTGAAAAAAATGTCCCTATTTCAGACACTTTAGTGGCTACTGGGAGCAAACCTATAAAATCTCAAATGCTCTTTAAGGGGGTGTGAGTTCTCAAGGTTTGATGAGGGATAGGGAGCCAATATAACGGCCAAGTACCAGCACCCATCGCACATCTTGTGCGCACACCCCCTGGCCCCCCAATCGTCGGAACCCCCAATGCCTCTGGCAAAAAAAATGTGGCACCAGCACATGCCCAAGCCCAGCATGTGCCCCGTGGCTCAAAATCAATCTTCGACCAAGGCCTCAACCATCAATGGCACATGATGGTTCATGGTGATGGCACATGCATCGACCATCATCCGCACAGGCTGCCCTTTGGTACGGCCACTTGCCTCGATTGCCATCGGCACAAGATGGGCCCTGGTGTAGGCGGTTGCCTTGACCACCATCGGCACATGCATCGACAATCATCGGCCCAAGATGGCCCCTGGTGCGGGCGGTTACATCGAACACCATCGGCACATGCTGGGCCATGGTGCGGGCAGTTGCCTCAACCAGCATCGGCACATGTCGAGCCCCGATCAGCCCCCGAAATGAGCGTGCGAGCACCGAACAGATTGCGGGGGGTGGGATGCACGAGCCGGCCAAGGTTCCCGCTGCTGGTCCCCCTCGGTTGTTGCCCCAAACACCATCGATAGCCTCTAGCCTTTGGTTGGTCGAGACCGAGAATGCACTACGTATGCCTAAGTCAACCCATTAAACGAGCGTACGGGTGCTCAGTCGGCCGGAGAGCCAGAATGCGTAAGTCAAGGATTGGCCTGGTCCCCTTCTACGTGCTACCGATCCCGCTATGGGTCCCTCAATCCAGTTGGGGCTTAGATCGGGAATGAACTCCGTAAGCCTAAGTCAACCCATGAAACGAGCGTGCGGGCACTCAGCCGACCTGAGAGGCATGATGCACAAGTCGAGGATCAGCCCGGTCCCCCTCTGCATGCCACTACCAGTCCGATCTTAGACTGGAAATGAACTTCTTATGCTTAGACTGGGAATGAACTTCGTATACATAAGTGAACCCATGAAACGAGCGTGCGGACACTGAGCCGGCCGAAAAGGCATAATGCGCAAGCCAGGGATCAACCCGATCCCCTCTACGTGCTATCGGTCCCGCTACCACAACCCTCAGTTCGGTTGGGGCTTAGACATGGAATGAACTCCGTATGCCTAAGCCAACCCACGAAACGAGCATACGGGGGCTCAGCTGACTGGAGAGGCAAAATGTGCAAGCCGAGGATCGGCCCGGTCCCCCCCTGTGTGCTATCGATCCTACTACTGGTCCTGCTGCCGCAACCCTCGGTCTGGTATGATCTTAGACTGGGAATGAACTACGTATTCTTAGACTGGGGATGAACTCAGTATGCCTAAGTCAACCCATGAAATGAGCGTGCGATTGTTCAACTGACCAGAGAGGCAGGATACGTAAGCCGGGGATCAACCCGGTACCCTCTACGTATGTCGATCCTGCTACGGGTCCTGCTGCCGCAACCCTTGGTCTGGTCCGATCTTAGACTAGAAGTGCACTACATATGCCTAAGTCAACCCACAAAACGAGCGTACAAGCACTTAGCCGACCGAAGAGGCGAGATGCATAAGCCATGGATCGATCGAGTGGTAGGTTGGTTCAGGCACATCTTGATATTTCTATTGTGCCAATGCCATTTTTATGGCTTGTAAATTCATACAATGGTCCCCTAAGCCTTCATGTGAAGTTTTGTGGCAAGACGACCTATTTTTTATTTTTCACGATTTTCAAAACTTTTTACGGTTCAAAATTTTTTAAAATTTTTTTAGAAGGAGTTTTGGTCCCAAATTTGGTAGATGTGA
The DNA here is from genome assembly GCF_002303985.1 of Durio zibethinus. Next base: position 2,007,988 of record NW_019167971.1, on the reverse strand, counting down.
TCCTTGTATTTTTGTTGGCACGCACAAATAAATTCAGCTAAAAACTCGAAGTGGAGAAGGTTTTGTGACCGTTTGAAAAAAATGTCCCCATTTTAGACACTTTAATGGCTACTGGAGCAAACCTATAAAATCTCAAATGCTCTTTAAGGGGGTATGAGTTCTCAAGGTTTGATAAGGGATAGGGGGCCTATAAAATCTTCGACGATGGTGCCCCGGGCGAAAAATTGTGGCACCAGCACATGCCTTAGCCCAGCATGTGCACCGTGGCTTAAAATCAAACTTCGACCAAGGTCTCAACCATCAATGGCACATGATGGCGCATGGTGAAGGCACATGCATCGACCATCATCGGCATAGGCTGCCCTTTGGTACGGGCACTTGCCTCGACCTGCATCACACAAGCTGGGCCTTGGTGCGGGCGGTTGCCTCGACCACCATTGGCACAAGATGGCCCCTGGTGCGGGCGGTTGCATCGAACACCATCGACACATGCTGGGCCCTGGTGCGGGCAGTTGTCTCGACCACCATCAGCACATGCTGAGCCCAGGTTGGCCCCCAAAATGAGTGTGCTAAAATCAAACCAACTGCTAGGGGCGGGATGCACAAGCTGACCAAGGATCCCGCTACTGCTTCCCGTCAATTGTTGCCCCAAACGCCATCGATAGCCTCTGGCCCTTAGTTGGTTAAGATCGGGAATGCACTACGTATGCTTAAGTCAACCCATGAAACGAGCGTACGGGCACTCAGTCGATCGGAGAGCCAGAATGCATAAGCCAAGGATCGACCCGATCCCCCTCTGCATGCTATCGATCTCGCTGCGGGTCCCTCGGTCCGATTAGGGCTTAGACCATTAAAGAAGTCTGTATGCCTAAGCCAACCCACGAAACGAGCATGCGGGCGCTCAGCCAACCGAAGAGCCAGGATGCACAAGCTGAGGATCAGCCCGATCCCACTCTACGTGCTGTAGTCGATCTGATCTTAGACTGGGAATGAACTCCATATGCTTAGACTGGGAATGAATTACGCATGCCTAAGTCAACCCATGAAACGAGCGTTCGAGCCCTGAGTAGGCTGGAGAGGCATAATGCGCAAGTCGAGGATCAGCCTAGTCCCCCTCTGTGTGCTACCGGTCCCACTGCCACAACCCTCTGTCCGACTAGGGCTTAGACATGGAATGAACTCCGTATACCTAAGCCAGCCCACGAAACGAGCGTACGGGCACTTAGCAAGACGGGGATCGGCCCGGTCCCCCCATGCCTGTTGCTGGTCCTACTACTGGTCCAGCTACTGCAACCCTCGTTCTAATTTGATTTTAGACTGGGAATGAACTCCGTATGCTTAGATTCGAGATGAACTCCGTATAACTAAGTCAACCCATGAAACGAGCATGCGGGTGCTCATTCGGCTAGAGAGGCAGGATGCGTAAGCCGGGGACTGACCCGATCCCTTCTGCATGTTGCCGATCCCGCTGTGGGTCTTGCTACCACAATCCTCGATCCGATCTGATCTTAGACTAGGAGTGCACTACGTATGCCTAAGTCAACCCACGAAACGAGCATGCGGGCACTTAGCCGGTTGGAGAGGCGGGATGCGCAAGCCATGGATCGATCGAGTGGTAGGTGGGTTCAAGTACATCTTCATATTTCTGTAGTGCCAATGCCATTTTTATGGCTTCTAAATTCATACAATGGTCCCCTAAGCCTTTATGTGAAGTTTTTTGGCAAGACGACCCGTTTTCTATTTTTCATGATTTTTGAAACTTTTTACGGTTTGGCCCCAAATTTGGTAGACTTGATCCTTGTATTTTTGTTGGCACGTACAAACAAATTCAACTAAAAAATCAATGTGGAGAAGATTTTGTGATCGTTTCAAAAAAATATCCCCATTTCAGACACTTTAATGGCTACTGGGAGCAAACCTATAAAATCTCAAATGCTCTTTAAGAGGGTGTGAGTTCTCGAGGTTTGATGAGGGATAGGGGGCCAATATAAGGGCCAAGTACCAGCACCCATCGCAAATCATGTGCGCACACCCCCCGACCCCCCCAATCACCGGAACCCCCAATGCCGCCGGTTAGGTTCTCCGACGATGGTGCCCTAGGCAAAAAAAATGTGGCACCAGCACATGCCCGAGCCCAGCATGTGCACCATATTTCAAAATTGAACTTCGGCCAAGGCCTTGACCATCAATGGCACATGATGGCACATGGGGGTGGCACATGCATCAACCATCATCGGTACAAGATGCACAAGTTAGGGATCGACCTGATCCCTTCTGCACGCTATCGATCCCGCTGTGGGTCTTACTATCACAACCCTCAGTGCGGTCCGATCTTAGACTGGGAGCGCACTACGTATGCCTAAGTCAACCCACAAAATGAGAATGCGGGCACTTAGTAGGTCGGAGAGACGGAATGTGCAATCCGTGGATCGATCGAGTGGTAGGTGGGTTCAAGCACATCTTCGTATTTCTACCGTGCAATTGCCATTTTTATGGCTTGTAAATTCATACAATGGTCCCCTAAGCCTTAATGTGAAGTTTCGTGGTAAGACGACCCGTTTTTTATTTTTCACGACTTTCAAAACTTTTTATGATTCGGGATTTTTTAAAATTTTTTTAAGAGTTTTGGCCCCAAATTTGGTAGACGTGATCCTTGTATTTTTATTGGCACGCACAAACAAATTCAGCTAAAAACTCGAAGTGGAGAAGATTTTGTGACCGTTTAAAAAAAATGTCCCCATTTCATACACTTTAATGGGTACTGGGAGCAAACCTATAAAATCTCAAATGCTCTTTAAGAGGGTGTGAGTTCTCGAGGTTTGATGAGGGATAGGGGGCCAATATAAGGGCCAAGTACCAGCACCCATCACACATCATGTGCGCACACCCCCCGGCCCCCCAATCGCCGGAACCCCCAATTCCACCAGTTAGGTTCTCTGGCGATGCTTCGGCGATGGTGCCCAGGGCAAAAAAAATGTGGCACCAGCACATGCCCAAGCCAGCATGTGCACTGGGGCTCAAAATCAAACTTCGGCCAAGGCCGCGACCATCAATGGCACATGATGGCGCATGGTGATGGCACATGCGTCGACCATCATCGGCACAGGCTACCCTTTGGTACGGGCACTTGCCTCAATCGCTATCGGCACAAGCTGGGCCCTGATGGGGGCAGTTGCATCGAACACCATCGGCACATGTTGGGCCATGGTACGGACGGTTGCCTCGACCACCATCGGCACTTACCGAGCCTCGGTCGACCTCTGTGCAACCACCGAACTGACCGATGGGGGCAGGATGCGTGAGTCGACCAAGGATCCCATTGCTGGTCCCCCTCGGTTGTTGCCCCAAATGCCGTCGATAGCCTCTGGCCCTTGGTTGGACAAGACCGAGAATGCACTACATTTGCCTAAGTCAACCCATGAAATGAGCATGCGGGCGCTCAGCAGATTGGAGAGCCAAAATGCGTAAACCGAGGATCGACCTGGTCCCCCTCTGCGTGCTGTCAATCTCGCTGTTGGTTCATCAGTTTGATTGGGGCTTAGATCAAGAATGAACTCCGTATGCCTAAGCTAACCCATAAAATGAGCGTGCAGGTGCTCAACCAGCTAGAGATGCAGGATGTGCAAGCTGAGGATCCGCTCGGTCCCCCTCTACGTGCTGCTGTCGGTCCGATCTTAGACTGGGAATGAACTCCATATGCTTAGACTGGGGATGAACTCCATATGCCTAAGTCAACCCACGAAACGAGCGTGCGGGCGCTCAACCGGCCAGAAAGGTAGGATGCATAAGCCGAGAATCGACCCGGTCCCCTCTACGTGCTGTCGATCCTGTTACGAGTCCTGCTACCGCAACCCTTGATCCAATCTGATCTTAGACTGGGAGTGCACTACGTATGCCTAAGTCAACCCATGAAATGATCGTGTGGGCACTTAGCTAGCCGGAGAGGCGTGATGCGTAAGCCGTGGATCGATCGAGTGGTAGGTGGGTTCATACACATCTTCATATTTTTGTCATGCCAATGCCATTTTTATGGCTTGTAAATTCATACAATGGTCCCCTACGCCTTCATGTGAAGTTTCGTGGCAAGATGACCCATTTTCTATTTTTCATGATTTTCAAAACTTTTTACGGTTCGAGATTTTTAAAAAATTTTTTTAGGAGTTTTGGCCCCAAATTTGGTAGACATCATCCTTGTATTTTTGTTGGCAGGCACAAACAAATTCAGCTAAAAACTCAAAGTGGAGAAGATTTTGTGACCATTTAAAAAAAATGTCCCCATTTCAAACACTTTAATGGCTACTAGAGTAAACCTATAAAATCTCAAGTGCTCTTTAAGGGGGTATGAGTTCTCGAGGTTTGATGAGTGATAAGGGGCTAATATAAAGGCCAAGTACCAGCACCCATCGCACATCATGTGCGCACACCCCCCGGCCCCCCAATTACCGTAAACCCCAATGCCGTCGGTTAGGTTATCCGGTGATGCTCCGGTGATGGTGCCCCGGCGAAAAAAATGTGGCACCAGCACATGCCCGAGCCAAGCATGTGCACCATGGCTCAAAATTGAACTTCGACCAAGGCCTCGACCATCAATGGCACATGATGGCGTATGGTGTGGCGCATGCATCGACCATCATCGGCACAGGCTGCCCTTTGGTACGGGCACTTACCTTGATCGCCATCGGCACAAGCTGGGCCCTGCTATGGGCGGTTGCCTCGACCACCATCGGCACATGCCGAGCCCCAATCGGCCTCTGAAATGAACGTGCGAGCACCGAACCGACCGCTGGGGGTGAGATGCGCAAGCTGACCAAGGATCCCACTGTTGATCCCCTTCAGTTGTTGCCCCAAATGCAGTCGATAGCCTCTGGCCCTTGGTTGGTCAAGAAAGGGAATGCACTACGTATTACTAAGTTAACCCATGAAATGAGCGTGCAGGCGCTCAGCCGACCGGAGAGCCAGAATGTGCAAACTGAGGATCGGCTTGATCCCCCTCTGCGTGTTGTCGATCCCGCTATAGGTCCCTCAGTCCGATTAGGGCTTAGATCGGGAATGAACTCCGTATGCCTAAGTCAACCCATGAAATGAGCATGCGAGCACTCAGTCGGTGGGAGAGGCAGGATGCGCAAGTCAAGGATCAGCCCGGTTCCCCCTGTGTGCTACTGCCGGTCCGATCTTAGATTGGGAATGAACTCCGTATGCCTAAGTCAACCCACGAAACGAGCATGCGGGTGCTGAGTCAACCGGAGAGACATAATGAGCAAGCCAGGGATCAGCCCAGTCCCCCTCTGCATGCTACCGGTCCCGCTACCACAACCCTCAGTCCGACTGGGGCTTAGACATGGAATAAACTCCGTATGCCTAAGCCAACCCACGAAACGAGTGTGCGGGCACTCAAGCAGTCGGAGAGGTAGAATGGGTAAGCCAGGGATCAGCTCGATCCCCCGCTGCGTGCTACCGATCTTACTGTCGCAACTCTCTATCCGGTCTGATCTTAGATTGGGAATGAACTCTGTATGCTTAGATTGGGGATGAACTCCGTACGCCTAAGTCAACCCATGAAATGAGCGTGCGGCCGCTCAGCCGACCAAACAGGCAAGATATGCAAGTCGGAGATTGACCCAGTCCCACTCTGCGTGCTGTCGATCCCGTTGCGAGTCCCTCGATCCAACTGGGCCTTAGATCAGGAATGAACTCTGTATGCCTAAGTCAACCCATGAAACGAGCGTACGGGCACTAAGTAGGTCGGAAAGGCATAATGCATAAGCTAGGGATCAGCCTAGTCCCCCTCTGTGTGCTACCGGTCCCACTGCCATAACCCTCGGTTCGGCTAGGGCTTAGACATGGAATGAACTCTGTAAGCTTAAGCCAACCCATGAAACGAGCGTGCGTGTGCTCAGCCAACCGAGGAGGTAAAATACGTAAGCCGAGGATCGGCCCAGTCCCCTCAACGTGCTATCGATTTTGCTGCTAATCCTGCTATCGCAACCCTCAGTCTGGTCTGATCTTAGACTGGGAATGAACTCTGTGTGCTTAGACTAGGGATGAACCCACGTATGCCTAAGTCAACCCACGAAATGAGCGTGCAGGCGCTCAGGCGATCGGAGAGGCAGAATGGGCAAGCTAGGGATTAGCCCGATCCCCCGCTGCATGCTGTCGATCCTGCTGTCGCAACCCTTGGTTCGGTCTGATCTTAGACTGGGAATGAACTCCGTATGCTTAGACTGGGGATGAACTCCATATGCCTAAGTTAACCCATGAAATGAGTGCGCAGCCGCTCAGCCTGCCAGAGAGGCAGGATATGCAAGCTGGGGATCAACCTGATCCCACTCTGCATGCTACCAATCCCGCTGTAGGTCCTTTGGTCCAGTTGGGCCTTAGATCAGGAATGAACTACGTATGCCTAAGTCAACCCATGAAACGAGCGTGCGGGTGCTCAATCGGCCAGAGAGGCAGGATGCGCAAGCCAGGGATCGACCAGGTCCCCTCTGTGTACTGCAGATCCCGCTACGGGTCCTGTTACCGCAACCCTTGGTCTAGTCCGATCTTAGACTGGGAGCGCACCACGTATGCCTAAGTCAACCCACGAAATGAGCGTGCGGGCACTTAGCCGGCCGGAGAGGCGGGATGCGCAAGCCATGGCTCGATCAAGTGGTAGGTGGATTCGGGCACATCCTCATATTTCTGCCATGCTAATGCCATTTTTATGGCTTGCAAATTCATACAATGGTCCCCTAAGCCTTCATGTGAAGTTTTGCGGCAAGACGACCCGTTTTCTATTTTTCACGATTTTTGAAACTTTTTATGGTTCGGGATTTTTTAAAATTTTTTTACAAGGAGTTTTGTCCCCAAAATTGGTAGACGTGATCTTTGTATTTTTGTTGGCACGCAGAAACAAATTCAGCTAAAAACTCAAAGTGGAGAAGATTTTGTGACCGTTTTAAAAAAATGTCCCTATTTCGACACTTTAATGGCTACTGGGAGCAAACCTATAAAATCTAGAAAGCTCTTTAAGGGGTGTGAGTTCTCGAGGTTTGATGAGGGATAGGGGGCCAATATAAGGGCCAAGTACCAGCACCCATCACACATTATGTGCGCACACCCCCCGGCCCCCCAATCGTCAGAACCCCCAATGCTGCCGGTTAGGTTCTCCGACGTTGCTTCGACGATGGTGCCTCGGGCAAAAAAATTATGGCACCAGCACATGCCGGAGCCTAGCATGTGCACCGTGGCTCAAAATTGAACTTCAGCCATGGCCTCGACCATCAAAGGCACATGATGGTGTATTGTGATGGCACATGCATCGACCATCATCGGCATAGGCTGCCCTTTGGTACGGGCAATTGCCTCGACCGCCATCGGCACAAGCTGGGCCCTAGTGTGGGTGGTTGCCTCGACCACAATTGGCATAAGATGGCCCCTTGTGCGATCGGTTGCATCGAACACCATTGGCACATGCTGGGCCATGGTGCAGGTGGTTGCCTCCACCACCATCGGCACATGCCGAGCCTCGATTGACCCTCGAAACGAGCGTATGAGCATCGAACCGATCGCTGGGGGTAGGATGAGCGAGCCGACCAAGGATCCCACTGTTGGTCCCCCTCGATTGTTACCCAAAACACCGTCGATAGCCTCTGGCCCTTGGTTGGTAGAGACCCGTAATGCACTATGTATGCCTAAGTCAACCCATGAAATGAGCATACGGGCGCTCAGCCAGTTGGACAACCAGAATGCGCAAGTCGAGGATCGGCCCGGTTCCCCCTGCATGCTGTAATCGATCTGATCTTAGACTGGAATGAACTCCGTATGCCTAAGTCAACCCACGAAACGAACGTGCAGGCGCTCAGTCGATCGGAGAGGCAAGATGCGCAAGCTGAGGATCAGCTCGGTCCCCCTCTGCGTGCTGTTGCCAATCGAGCTGCCGGTCTGATCTTAGACTGGGAATGAACTGCGTATGCTTAGACTAGGGATGAACTCTGTATGCCTAAGTCAGCACACGAAATGAACGTACGGGTGCTTAGCCGGCCAGAGAGGTAGGATACACAAGCCGGGGATCGACCCGATCCCCTCTGCATGCTTTCGATCTCGCTACAGGTCCTGCTGTCGTAACCCTCAGTCCGGTCTAATCTTAGACTGGGAGCACACTACGTATGCCTAAGTCAACCCACGAAATGAGCGTGCAGGCACTTAGCTGGCTAGAGAGGCGGGATGCGCAAGCCATGGATCGATCGAGTGGTAGGTAGGTTCAGGCACATCTTCATATTTCTGCCGTGCCAATGCCATTTTTATGGCTTGTAAATTCATACAATGGTCCCCTAAGCCTTCATGTGAAGTTTCACGGCAAGACGATCCATTTTCTATTTTTCACGATTTTGGAAAACTTTTTGCGGTTCAGGATTTTTTAAAATTTTTTTAAAAGTAGCTTTGGCCCTAAATTTGGTAGACATGATCCTTGTATTTTTTATGGCACGAACAAAAAAATTTAGCTAAAAACTCGAAGTGGAGAAGATTTTGTGACCGTTGGAAAAAATTGTCCCCATTTCAGACACTCTAATGGCTACTGGGAGCAAACCTATAAAATCTCAAATACTCTTTAAGGGGTGTGAGTTCTCGAGGTTTGATGAGGGATAGGGGGCCAATATAAGGGCCAAGTACCAGCACCCATCACACATCATGTGCGCACATCCCCTGGCCCCCACAATCATCGGAACCCCCAATGCCGCTGGTTAGGATCTCTGGCGATGCTCCGACGATGGTGCCTCGGGCAAAAGAAATGTGGCACCAGCACATGCTCGAGCCCAGCATGTGCACCGTGGCTTAAAATCAAACTTCAGCCAAGGCCTCGACCATCAATGGCACATGATGGCGCATGGTAATGGTGTCATGCCCTGGTGATGGGCACATGACATTTTTGCAAAACTTTCTTGCGGAGCTTCCCGTGTTGTGGCACAAACAGTCTACTACCCCTGGTGTACAACAAACCATCCTGCATCCAAAACTGCCTAGTCTTACCTTGCTGGGCATAGTCCATCAGAGCTTTGGCTGTAGGATCATGCGCAAGTCCCTCCTTGATGCGTGGCACCAGTGACCCCTCTGGTTGGCTAATGGCAGCAAGGTTAGGCTTCCTGCTCAGGGCGTTTGCCACTAGGTTTGCTCACCCCGGCTTGTACTCCATCTGAAAATCAAATTTCATAAGAAAATCTTGCCATCTTGCCTACTTGGGGGATAGCTTCTTCTGAGTCTGGAAGTAGCTGGTCGCCACATTGTCCATCCTAACCATAAACCTCGACCCCAACAGGTAATGGCACCAAGTGCACAAGAAGTGCACCACTGTAGTCATCTCCTTCTCTTGGACCGTGTACTTGCATTCAGTCTCGTTCAGCTTTCTGCTCTCGAACGTCACTAAATGTCCCTCCTGCATCAACACGCCCCTTATGGCAAAGTTTGATGCATTCGTATGCACCTTATACGGCTTGGCATGGTCTGGCAAGGCCAAGACTGGCTCCTCTGTCATAGCCCGCTTCAACCTATCAAATGCTTCCTGGCACCCTACACTCCACTCCCATGCTCTTTCTTTCTTGAGCAAGTCAATCAATGGCGTGGCTATTGCTGAGTGACCTTTGATGAAGTGCCTGTATAGTTAACCAGCCCAAGGAACGATCTCAACTTACTGACCTTGGCTAGCGGTCGCCATTCCAGGATGGCGTGTATCTTGCCTTCATCCATGCGTATCCTGCCACCTCCCACTATGTGGCCAAGGAACGGGATCTCTTGCTGGGCAAATAAGCACTTTTCCCTCTTGACAAATAGCTTGTGCACCCGTAACACCTCCAATACCTGTCTCAAGTGGTCTACATGCTTTCCCAAAGTCTGGCTGTAGATCACAATGTCATCCAAATAAACCACAACAAACCGATCAAGGAATGATTGAAGTACCTTGTTCATAAGGGTACAGAATGTTGCTGAGGCATTCGTGAGTTCGAAAGGCATCACTAAGAACTCATACGAACCATATCGAGTGACACATGCTGTCTTTGGTTCATCTCCTTCCGTGATCCTGACTTGATAGTAGCCCGACCTCAAATCCAGCTTGGTATGGGGTACTTGTTCTTGATGGTTAGCTTGTTCAAAGCCTGGTAGTCTATGCACAGCCGCAACAACCCATCATGCTTGCGCTGGAATAGAACCGGTGCACCATAGGGTGCCTTCGATGGCCTGATAAAGCCAACATCAACTAACTCTTTGAGCTGCTTCCTCAACTCCTCCAACTCTTGTGGAGACATTCGATAAGAGGCTCTAGCTGGTGGCTTGGCCTCAGACATGAGCTCGATCTTATGGTCCACCTCCCTTTTAGGTGGTAGCATGCTAGGTAGCTTTGCGAGCATCACATCACTAAAGGTTTTCAGCACCTTTAGCACCTCAAAGGGTGACTTGGTCTCCTTGTCCCTTGGCTCATCATATTTCAGGGCTACCAAGAAGGTGTCTTCTTGTCTACTTACTGCCTTGGCAAATTGGATGGCTGACACCACCCGTGACCCAACTCCAGACCCTCTCTTTAATGGCACTAGTCATTGGCACCGTGCATCCAAGATGCAAACACAATCGGCAAAAGGCACAAGGAGGGTGTTAATCAGAACAAGGAAATCTAAGCCAATCACAAACTCATAGTCGTCAAGGGGTATTACCTCTATGGTCTCCTTGCCTTTCCAGTCTCCAAGCTGTAACTCCACTCCCTATACTACTCCAATGGTTGGAACCTCCTTGGAGTTCACCGTCTTAATGGTACCAATCCCTTTCTATACCTTTAGTCTGAGCTTTCGGGCTCCACCATCGAAAATAAAAAGATGTGAGGCACCTGTGTCCACCAGTGCACTCACCTTCTGACCCGCAACCATCAAATCCGTAAACATCAAGCCCTTTGGCTTGCGGCTCCCCTTACTCTGGACAGCATTGAGCACCAATGACCCAAGCTTTGCTGCCTCTGACTCTGGCTCCTCATCATACTCCTTGTCTACAACAGCCAGCTTACCCTTTTGTGGGCAATTGCGCGCTATATGGCTCCCTCCACATAGGTAGCATGCTAGTGGCTCTCGATCCCCATTTGCTTTCCACTTGCCTGTTGGTGGCTTCCTCTCACCATCCTTGGTTGAACGATCTTGGTCTTCATCCTTGGAGTCCTGATCATGGTCTTTCCCTTTAGACTGCTTCTTTCGGTCCCTATCGCCCCTACCCTTACCCTTGGGCTTGGAAAACTCAAACTTGTTCAGAGGCTTGAACTCTATCAAGGCCTCGGCAATAGTCATGGCTTTAGCCAAGTCATGAACTCCTCTCTTTTGTAGCTTATGCTTCACCCACGGCTTCAGCCCATCCATGAAAGCAAAGAAGGCATCCTTCTCACCTAGATCTGGGATCTATAGCATTAGTTCAGAGAATTTCTAGACATATTCCCTTATGTCCCTTTGTTTGCTCAGCCTACACAACTTTGCCTGCGCCTCATCATCGGCATACTCTGGGTAAAATTATTCTCTGAACTCCTTTTGGAACTCTGCCCAAGTTCTAATCTTGGCGCTCCCACGCCTGACATCATCACACCTGCGCCTCCACCATAATAAGGCTACATCAGTGAGATACATAGTAGCGGTGCTTACCTTTATCACCTCGTCTTGCATGCCCATGGCCTGGAAGTACTGCTCCATACCCCAAAGGTAGTTGTCTACTTCCTTGGCCGCCCTAGTCCCCTTGAACTCCTTAGGCTTACGGACATCCAATCTGGATTTGGACACTCCAACAAACATGCCATTCCCAATGGCAGTCTTGCTAGCAACAAGCTCACTGGTAAGCTCTTCTATCTACTGGCGCATGGCCTCCATGCCATCGCCAAGGTCAGCACTTCAGCCTCTCAGGCCTTATTCTTCTGGGTGATCACATCCATGCCTTTGTTGAGAGCAGCTTTCAGCTCACTTTGGATCTCTTCCCCCATGGAGTCGAGCGATGCAATGTGAGTCTCTACCTCCTCAAGCTTCTCCCCCATGTCACCCATGGTCACCTCCACTTTGGCCAGCCTACCATCCATGGTAGACCAGATATCTCTAGAACTAGCTTTCTTGCCTCTTCCATGCCCATGCTCCTAGGCCTCTGGTTGTTGGCTAGCAACGTCGCTTTGGGATGCCATCTCCTCAATCATGAGCTAACCTGCACAACACAAACACGCAGAATCAAACTTGCTCTGATACCAACTGTCATGGGCTCCGACCTAAGACTCAGAGTTCGTGTGGCCTTAGGCTTGGAATCTCCTCCTTTGCACCTAAGTCAGCCTAAAACACAAGCGTGCGGGCACTAGAACAATGGGAAGGGCTAATTATGCAAGTTAAAGAGAAACAGGATAACAAGATAGAATTCTGGAAATGCTCTTGTATTCACTGAAATAGAAGTGTTTGATGGTGTACAAATGAAGGTGGAGCAGCCTTCTATTTATAGTTGAGGCTCCAGCTACAACTTAATGGCAATAACCCTAGAATAAAGGCTAAAATCATGGGATTACAATCAATCAGGATGCTAACTCCTAATTTTCAGGGTCAATCAGATCTGCCAGGATGCTCCTGCTGATCCTGCCTGCTTCCAGAAGCTTCCCTTGTGTGTCCAGCACCTTGGGCCCTTCTGGATATGGTACGGGCAGCTTGTATGCTAGGCCTTGGTCTCACAGGCTGGCCTATAAGTTGGGCGGGCATTTTGAACTTGTTTGCTAGGCTTTGCGTGTAGATACCCACCAGCACACCTGGTTTGCAGCTCTCAACCTCTGGCTCTCCTGCTGGTCCACCTGATGTGCCTGGCGTGCCCGTCCAGGGTGTGACACAGGCACTTGCCTCGACTGCCATCGACACAAGCTACGCTTTCATGTGGACAGTTGCCTTGATCACCATCGGCACATGCTGGCCATCGGTACGGGCGATTGCCTCGACCACCATCGACATAAGATGGCCCTCGGTGCGGGCAGTTGCATCAAACACTAACGACACATGCTGGGCCATGGTGCGGGCGGTTGCCTCGACCACCATCGGCACATGTTGAGCCCCGATCGACCCTCGAAATGAGTGTGCGAGCACCGAACTGATAGTTGGGGGTGGGATGCATGAGCCGACCAAGGATCCCGCTACTGGTCCCCCTCGGTTGTTACCCCAAACGCTGTCGATAGCCTCTGGCCTTTGGTTGGTCGAGACTGGGAATGCACTACGTATGCCTAAGTCAACCCATGAAATGAGCATGTAGGCACTCAACCGATCGAAGAGCCAGAATGCATAAGCTGAGGATCGGCTCGATCCCCTTCTGCATGCTGCCAATCCCGTTACGGGTCCCTCCGTTCGATTGGGGCTTAGACCGGGAATGGACTCCGTATGCCTAAGTCAACCCATGAAACGAGCATGCGGGCACTCAGCTGGCCGGAGAGGCAGGATGCGCAAGTCAAGGATCGGCCCGGTTCCCCTCAGCGTGTTGCTGTCGATCCCACTACCGGTCCAATCTTAGACTGGGAATGAACTCTGTATGCTTAGACTAGGAATGAACTCCGTATGCCTAAGTCAACCCACGAAACGAGCGTGCGGGTGCTGAGTCGACCGGAGAGGCATAATGCGCAAGTCGGTGATCGATCCTGCCCCCCTCTGCGTGCTGCCGATCCCGCTGCCACAACCCTCGGTCCGGCTAGGGCTTAGACATGGAATGAACTCCGCATGCCTAAGCCAACCCACGAAACGAGTGTACGGGCACTCAGCCGCTCGAAGAGGCATAATGCGCAACTCGGGGATCGACATGATCCCCCTCTACGTGCTGTCGGTCCCACTGCCACAACCCTTGGTCCGGCTGGGGCTTAGACATGGAATGAACTCTATATGCCTAAGCCAACCCATGAAATGAGCGTGCAGGTGCTCAGCCGACTGAAGAGGCAAAATGTGCAAGCCGGGGATCGACTCGGTCCCCACTACGTGCTGCAAATTCTGCTGCTAGTGCTATTGCCGCAACCCTCGATCCGATCTGATCTTAGACTGGGAATGAACTCTGTATGCTTAGACTGGGGATAAACTCTATATGCCTAAGTCAACCCATAAAACGAGCATGCGGGCGCTCAGTCGGCCAGAGAGGTAGGATGCGTAAGCCAGGGATCGACCCACTCCCTTCTGCGTGCTGTCGATCCCGCTGTGGGTCCTGCTGTCGCAACCCTCAATCCAGTTCGATCTTAGACTAGGAGCGCACTATGTATGCCTAAGTTAACCCACGAAACGAGCGTGTGGGCACTTAGTCGGTCGGAGAGGCGGGATGTAGAAGCCATGGTCGATCGAGTGGTAGGTGGGTTCAGGCACATCTTCATATTTCTGCCTTGCCAATCCCATTTTTATGTCTTGTGAATTCATACAATGGTCCCCTAAGCCTTCATGTGAAGTTTCGTGGCAAGACGACCCGTTTTCTATTTTTCATGATTTTTGAAAACATTTTGTGATTCGAGATTTTTTAAAATTTTTTTAGAAGGAGTTTTGGCCCTAAATTTGGTAGACGTGATCCTTGTATTTTTTATGGCACGCGCAAAAACATTCAGCTAAAAACTCGAAGTGGAAAAGATTTTGAGACCGTTTGAAAAAAATGTCCCCATTTCAGACACTTTAATGGCTACTGGGAGCAAACCTATAAAATCTCAAATGCTCTTTAAAGGGGTGTGAGTTCTTGAGGTTTGATGAGGGATAGGGGGCCAATATAAGGGCCATGTACTAGCACCCATCGCACATCATGTGCGCACACCCCCCGACCCCCAGATCGTCGGAACCCCCAATGTCGCCAGTTAGGTTCTCCGATGATGCTCCGACGATGGTGCCCCAGGCGAAATAAATGCGGCACCAGCACATGCTCGAGCCCAACATGTGCACCATGGCTCAAAATTGAACTTCGGCCAAGGCCTCGACCTTCAATGGCACATGCATGGACCACCATCGGCACAGGGTGCCCTTTGGTACGGGCACTTGGCTCGACCACCATCAGCACAAGTTGGGCCCTGGTACGGGCGGTTGCCTTGATCACCATCGGCACATGCCGGCCCTTGGTGCGGGCGATTGCCTTGACCACCATCGGTACAAGATGGCCCCTAGTACGGGCGATTGCATCGAACACCATCGGTAAATGCTGGGCCATGGTGCAGGCGGTTGCCTCGACCACCATCGGCACATGTCGAGCCTCGGTCGACCCCCGAAATGAGCATACGACATCGAACCGACTGCTAGGGATGGGATGCTCGAGCCAACCAAGGATCCCGCTGTTGGTCTCCCTCAATTGTTGCCCCAAACGCCGTCGATAGCCTCTGGCCCATGGTTGGTCAGGACTGAGAATGCACTATGTATGCCTAAGTCAACCCATGAAATTACCATGCGGCCACTCAGCCGGTCGGAGAGCCAGAATGCATAAGCCAATGATCGGCTCGATCCCCCTCTACGTGCTATCGATCCCGCTGTGGATCCCTCGGTCTGGTTGGAGCTTAGATCGAGAATGAACTTCGTATGCCTAAGTCAACCCACGAAACTAACGTGCGGGAGGTCAGGCAGCCAGAGAGGCAGGATGCACAAGCTGAGGATCGGCCTGGTCCCCCTCTGCGTGTTGCTGTCGATCCCGCTGCTGATTCGATCTTAGACTGGGAATGAACTCCGTATGCCTAAGTCAACCAATGAAACGAGCGTGCGACATTGAGCTGGTCAGAGAGGCATAATGTATAAGCCGAGGATCGACCCGATCCCTCTCCGCATGATACCAGTCCCGCTGCCACGACCCTCGGTTTGGCTAGGGCTTATGTCACGGGCTCTGACCTTAGACTTAGAATCCGTGTGGCCTTAGGCTTGGAATCTCCTCTTTTATGCCTAAGTTAGCCTAAAACATAAGCGTGCGGGCACTAGAATAATGGGAAGGGCTGATTGCCTAAGTTAAAGAGAAATAGGATAACAAGACAGAATTCTAGAAATGCTCTTGTATTCACTGAAACAGAAGTGTTTGATGATGTACAAATGAGGGTGGAGCAGCTCTCTATTTATAGTTGAGGCTCTAGCTACAACTTAATGGCAATATCCCTAGAATAAAGGCTCAAATCATGGGATTACAATCAATCAAGATGCTAACTCCTGATTTTCAGGGTCAACCAAAATCTGCTAAGATGCTCTTACCGATCCTGCCTGCTTCAAGAAGCTTCCCTTGCTTGTCCAGCACCGTGGGCCCTTCTGGATGTGGTGCAGGCAGCTTGTATGCTAGGGCTTTGTCTCACGGGGTGGCCTGTAAGTTGAACGGGCGTTCTGAACTCGTTTGCTAGGCTTTGCGCATAGATACCCGGCAACATGCCTGGTTTGCGGGCCTCAACCTCTGGCTCACCTGTTGGTCCGCCTGATGTGCCTGGCATGCCTGCCCAGGGCATGACATTCTCCCCCACCTGATTGTGCAATGCCCTCGTTGCATCTTCTGCATGGTACTACCTGATCTGGTCCCCGAATAGCCATAAGTCCTTTGCTGGTTCCCAACTCGCCTCACTATCTGGAAGTCCCTTTCAGCGCACCAAGTACTCATGTCTCGATTGATAGTTCTTCCGTCTCACCTCCCGATTAGCTATGATGTTGTGGATCTCTTTCTCATATGAGGCCCTTGCTCCCAATGGTGCACGCTTTGACTCTGCCCGTCCTAGATCTCCCTCATCCTCATGGAACGGCTTGAGCATGCTCACATGGAACACCAGGTGTACCCTCAGCTTAGGTGGCATATCTAGCTTATAGGCAACCTTGCCTACCCTCTTGACTACTCAGAAAAGTCCCTCATACCTCCAGACTAGGCCTTTGTGTAGCCCCTTACGATGTACAATGGGATGCAGCTTCACCAACACCAAGTCTCTAACCTGGAACTGCACATCCTACCTCTTTTGGTCTGCCCACTTCTTCGACCTCTTGGCCGCCTTGTGTAGACAAACTCTGGCCAAGTCAGTTTGCTCCTGCCATGCCTTGAAAAACTTGTATGCTGCTGGATTCGGCCTTGTATAACCTGCAGCAATCGAACCGGGTGTTAGTGGTTGTTACCCTGTCACAACCTCAAATGGGCTCTGGTTCGTTGCCTCGTTCCTTGGCAAGTTGTAGGAAAACTACGCAATATCTAGCAGCTTTGGCCAGTCCCTTTATGTGGCACTCACATAGTGCCTGAGGTAGACCTCCAATAGTCCATTCACTCATTCTGTCTGCCCATCGGTCTGTGAATGCATGCTGGTGGAAAAGTTCAAGTCTGACCCCAATAGCTTGAACAACTCAGTCCAGAACCTACCCGTGAATCGCCCGTCTCGATCACTAACAATGGTCTTCGGCACTCCCCAGTACTTAACCATGTTCTTCAGGAACTATCGAGCTGCCTCCTCGACTAGGCACTCCTTGGTTGCTGGAATGAAGATTCCATACTTGGAAAACCTGTCCACCACTACCATGATGCTTCCAAACCCTTCTGCTTTGGGTAGACCGACTATAAAGTCCAAAGAAACACTCTCCCATGGTCACTCTGGCACTGGCAATGGCTCCAAGAGACCGCATGGTTTCTTGAGCTCCACTTTATCCTGTTGGCACACAAGACAAGTCTTCACATAGGCCTCCACATCATCTCTCATGTGCGACCAGTAGTATCGGTCCTTAATCAGCGCCAAGGTGCGGCTCACTCCGGGGTGTCCAGCTCACCTTGAATCATGGCATTCTTGCAAAACTTCCTTACAGAGCTTCTCATACTGCGACACAAATAGTCTACTACCCCTGGTGTACAGTAAGCCATCATGCAACCAAAACTGCCTAGTCTTACCTTGCTGGGCGTACTCCATCAAAGCCTTGGCTATAGGATCATGCGTAAGTCCCTCCTTGATGCGCGGCACCAGTGACTCCTCTGGTTGGCTAATGGCAGTAAGGTTAGCGTTCTTGCTTAGGTTCACCCATCCTGGCTTGTACTCCATCTGGAAATCAAATTTTGTAACAAAATCTTGCCATCTAGCCTGCTTGGGGGATAGCGTCTTCTGTATTTGGAAGTAGCTGGTCACCACATTGTCCGTCCTCACCACGAACCTTGACCCCAATAGGTAATGGCACCAAGTGCGCAAGCAATGCACCAATACAGTCATCTCCTTCTCTTGGATCGTGTACCTATGTTCAGTCTCATTCAGCTTCCTGCTCTTGAACGTGACTGGACATCCCTCCTACATCAACACGCCCCCTATGGCAAAGTCTGATGCATTTGTATGCACCTCATATGACTTGGCATGGTCTGGCAAGGCTAAGACTGGCTCTTTGATCACAGCTCGCTTTAACCTGTCAAGGGCTTCTTGGCACCCTATGCTCCACTCCCATGCTCTCCCTTTCTTGAGCAAGTCAGTCAATGGCATGGCTATTGTTGAGTGACCTTTTATGAAGCGCCCGTAGTAGTTAACCAACCCAAGGAACGATCTCAACTCAGTGACCTTGGCTGGCGGTTGCCACTCCATGATGGCATGTATCTTGCCTTCATCCATGTGTATTCGACCACCGTCTACTATGTGGCCAAGGAACGGGATCTCTTACTAGGCGAATGAGCACTTCTCCCTCTTGACAAACAGCTTGTGCGCCTATAACACCTCGAACACCTATCTCAAGTGGTCTACATGCTCTCCCAAAGTTTGGCTATAGATCACAATGTCATCCAAATAAACCACAACAAACCGATCAAGGAATAACTGAAGTACCTTGTTCATAAGGGTGCAAAATGTTGCTGGGGCATTCGTGAGTCTGAAAGGCATCACCAAGAACTCATACGAACCATACTGAGTGACACATGCTGTCTTTGGCTCATTTCCCTCCACAATCCTGACTTGATAGTAGCCCGACCTGAAATCCAACTTGGTGAACCACCTTGCGCTTCCAAATTGATCGAACAAGTCCACAATGAGTGGGATGGGGTACTTGTTCTTGATGGTCAGCTTGTTCAAAGCCTGGTAGTCCATGCACAGCCACAACGACCCATCATGCTTGCACTGGAATAGAACCGATGCATTATAGGGTGCCTTCGATGGCCTGATGAAGCCAACATCAACTAACTCTTTGAGCTGCTTCCTCAACTCCTCCAACTCTGATGAAGACATTCGGTAAGAGGCTCTAGTTGGTGGCTTGGCCTCGAACACCAGCTCGATCTTATGGTCCACCTCCCTCTTAGGTGGTAGCTTGCTAGGCAGCTTTATGGGCATCACATCACTAAAGGTCTTCAGCACCTTTAGCACCTCTAAGGGTGACTCAGTCTCCTTGTCCCTTGGCTCATCATATTTCAGGGCTACCAAGAAGGTGTCTTCTTGTTTGATTATCGCCTTGGAAAATTGGATGGCTGACACTACCCGTGACCCAACTCTTGACCCTCTCCTCAATGGGACTAGGCATTGGCACCGTGCATCCAAGATGCAAGCACAATCGAAAAAAGGCACAAGGAAGGCGTTAATCTAAACAAGGAAATCCAACCCAATCAAAAACTCATAGTCGTCAAGGGGTATTACCTCTATGGTCTCCTTGCCTTTCCAGTCTCCAAGCTGCAACTCCACTCTTCGCACTACTCCAATGGTTGGAACCTCCTTGGAGTTCACCGTTTTGATGGTACTAGTCTTTTTTCGCACTTTTAGTTCGAGCTTTCGGGCTCCATCACCTGAAATAAAAAGATGTGAGGCACCTGTGTCCACCAGTGCGCTCACCTTCTGACCCACAACCATCAGATCTGCAAACATCAAGCCCTTTGGCTTGCGGCTCCCCTTACTCTGGATAGCATTAAGCACCAACGACCCAAGCTTTGCTGCTTCTGACGCTAGCTCCTCATCAGACTCCTTGTCTACAGCAGCCATCTTGCCCTTCTGCGGGCAATTGCACGCTATGTGGCTCCCTCCACATAGGTAACATGCTAGTGGCTCTTGGTTTGCCTTTGCTTTCCACTTGCCTGCTGGTGGCTTCCTCTCGCCATCCTTGTCTACAACAGCCAGCTTGCCCTTTTGTGAGCAATTGTGCGCTATGTGGCTCCCTCCACGTGCTGGTGGCTCTCGGTCCCCTTTTGCTTTCCACTTGCCTGCTGATGGCTTCCTCTCGCCACCTTTGATTGAACGGTCTCGATCTCCATCCTTGGACTCTCGATCATGGTTTTTCCCCTCGGACTACTTTTTTCGGTCCCTATCATCCCTGCCCTTACCCTTGGGCTTGGTAGACTTGAACTTGTTCAGAGGCTTGAACTCTATCAAGGCCTCGACAGTAGTCATGGCTTTAGCCAAGTCATGAACTCCACTCTTTTGCAGCTCATGCTTCATCCACAGCTTCAGCCCATCCATGAAAGTAAATAAGGCATCCTTTTCGCCTAGATCTGAGATTTGTAGCATCAGTTCAGAGAATTTTTAGACATACTACCTTATGTCCCCTTGCTGGCTTAGCCTGCGCAACTTTGCCCGTGCCTCATCATCGGCATACTCCGGGTAAAATTGTTCTCTAAACTCTTTTTGGAACTCTGCCTAGGTTCTAATCTTGGCGCTCCCATGCCTGACATCATCACACTTGTGCCTCCACCACAATAAGGCTACATCAGTGAGATACATAGCGGTGGTGCTTACCTTTATCACCTTGTTTTGCATGCCCATGGCCTGAAAGTACTGCTCCATACCCCAAAGGTAGTTGTCTACTTCCTTGGCCGCCCTAGTCCCCTTGAACTCCTTAGGCTTGGGGACCTCCAATCTGGATTTGGACACTTCGACAAACATGCCATTCTCAATGGTAGTCTTGCAAGCAATGAACTCACTGGTAAGCTCTTCCATCTGCTGGCGTATGGCCTCCATGCCATCACGCAAGGTCAGCACTTCAGCCTCCAAGGCCTTATTCTTCCGGGTGACCACATCCATGCCTTTGTTGAGAACAGCTTGTAGCTCACTTTGGATCTCCTCCCCCATAGAGTCTAGTGATGCAATGTGAGTCTCTACTTCCTTAAGCTTCTCCCTCATGTCGCCTATGGTCACCTCTACCTTGGCCAGCCTACCGTCCATGGTAGACCAGATATCTCTAGAACTGGCTTTCTTGCCTCTTCCACACCCATGCTCCTGGGCCTCTAGTTGTTGGCTAGCAACATCGCTTTGGGATGCCATCTCCTCAATCACGATCTAACCTGCACAACACAAACACGCAGAATCAAACTGGCTTTGATACCAACTGTCATGGGGCTCTGACCTTAGACTAAGAATTCATGTGGCCTTAGGCTTGGAATCTCCTCATTTATGCCTAAGTCAGCCTAAAACATAAGCATGTGTGCACTAGAACAATGGGAAGGGCTGATTATGCAAGTTAAAGAGAAACAGGATAACAAGACAAAATTTTGGAAATGTTCTTGTATTCACTGAAATAGAAGTGTTTGATGATGTACAAATAAGGGTGGAGCAGCCCTCTATTTATAGTTAAGGCTCCAACTACAACTTAATGGCAATATCCCTAGAATAAAGGCTAAAATCATGGGATTACAATCAATTAGGATGCTAACTCTTGATTTTTAGGGTCAACCAAATCTGCCAGGATACTCCTGCTGATCCTGCCTACTTCCAAAAGCTTCCTTTACATGTCCAGCACCTTGGGCCCTTCTGGATGTGGTACGGGTAGCTTGTATGCCAGGCCTTGGTCTCACGGGCTGGCCTGCAAGTTGTCGATCCCCCTTGGCTTTCCACTTGCCTACTGGTGGCTTCCTCTCGCCATCCTTGGTTGAACGGTCTCGATCTCCATCCTTGGACTCCCGGTCATGGTCCTTCCTCTTGGACTGCTTCTTTCGATCCCTATCGTCCCTGCCCTTACCCTTGGGCTTGGTAGACTCAAACTTGTTCAGAGGCTTGAACTCTATCAAGGCCTCGGTAGTAGTCATGGCTTTAGCCAAGTCATGAACTCCCCTCTTTTGTAGCTCATGCTTCACCCTTCAGCCCATCCATGAAAGTAAATAAGGCATCCTTCTCACCTAGATCCGAGATCTATAGCATCAGTTCAGAGAATTTCTAGACATACTCCTTTATGTCCCCTTGCTGCCTCAGCCTGCGTAACTTTGCCCATGCCTCATCATCGGCATACTCTAGGTAAAATTGTTCTCTAAACTCCTTTTGGAACTCTGCCTAGGTTTCAATCTTGGTGCTCCCATGCCTGACATCATCACACCTGCGCCTCCATCACAATAAGGCTACATCAGTGAGATAAGTAGCAGCAGTGCTTACCTTTATCACCTCGTCTTGCATGCCCATGGCCTAGAAGTACTGCTCTATACCCAAAGGTAGTTGTCTACTTCCTTGGCCGCCCTAGTCCCCTTGAACTCCTTAGGCTTGGGGACTTCTAATCTGGATTTGGACACTCCGGCAAACATGCCATTCCCAATGGCAGTCTTGCAAGCAACGAACTCACTGGTAAGCTCTTCTATCCGCTGGCGCATGGCCTCCATACCATCGTGCAAGGTCAGCACTTCAGCCTCCAAGGCCTTATTCTTCTGGGTGATCATGTCCATGTCTTTGTTGAGAGCAGCTTCCAGCTCACTTTGGATCTCTTCCCCTATGGAGTCTAGCAATACAATGTGAGTCTCTACTTCATCAAGCTTCTCTCCCATGTCACCCATGGTCACCTCCACCTTGGCCAGCCTACCGTCCATGGTAGACCAGATATCTCTAGAACTGGATTTCTTGCCTCTTCCATGCCCATGCTCTTGGGCCTTTGGTTGATGGCAAGCAACGTTGCTTTGGGATGCCATCTCCTCAATCATGATCTAACCTGCACAACACAAACACGTAGAATCAAACTTGCTTTGATACCAACTGTCATGGGCTCTGACCTTAGACTTAGAATCTGTGCGGCCTAAGGCTTGGAATCTCCTCCTTTATGCCTAAGTCAGCCTAAAACACAAGCGTGCGGGCACTAGAACAATGGGAAGGGCTGATTACGCAAGTTAAAGAGAAGCAGGATAACAAGATAGAATTCTGGAAATGCTCTTGTATTCACTGAAACATAAGCGTTTGATGATGTACAAATGAAGGTGGAGTAGCCTTTTATTTATAGTTAAGGCTCCAGCTACACTTAATGGCAATATCCCTAGAATAAAGGCTAAAATCAAGGGATTATACAGATTACAATCAATCAGGATGCTAACTCCTGATTTTTAAGGTCAACCAAATCTGCAGGATGCTCCTGCCGATCCTGCCTACTTCCAGAAGCTTCCCTTGCGTGTCCAGCACCTTGGGCCCTTCTGGATGTGGTGCGGGTAGCTTGTATGCCAGGCCTTGGTCTCATGGGCTAACCTGCAGGTTGGGCAGGCATTCTGAACTTGTTTGCTTGGCTTTGTGCGCAGATACCCCCCAGCACGCCTGGTCTACAGCCTTCAACCTCTGGCTCACCCACTGGTGCACCTGATGTGCCTGGCTGCCTTTTGGTATAGGCACTTGCCTCGACCATCATCGACACAGGCTGCCCTTTGGTACGGGCACTTGCCTCGACCACTATCGGCATAAGCTAGGCCCTGGGGTACGCGGTTGCCTCGATCACCATCGGTACATGCTGGCCCTTGGTGCGGGCGATTGCCTCGACCACCATCGACACAAGATGGCCCCTGTTGCAAGCAATTACATCAAACACCATCGACACATTCTGGGCCGTGGTGGGAGCAGTTGCCTCGACCACCATCGGCACATGTTGAGCCCCAGTTGGCCTCGAAACGAGCGTGTGGGAACCGAACAGACCGCTAAGGGCAGGATGCACGAGCCGACCAAGGATCCCGCTCCTGGTCCCCCTTAGTTGTTGCCCCAAATGCCATCGATAGCCTCTGGACCTTGGTTGGTCGAGACTGGGAATGCACTACGTATGCCTAAGTAAACCCATGAAACGAGCATGTGGGCACTCAGCCGACCGAAGAGCCAGGATGCATAGGCCAAGGATTGGCTCGATCCCCTTCTACGTGCTGCCAATCTTGCTGTGGGTCTCTCAGTCTGGTTGGGCTTAGACCGACAATGAACTTTGTATGCCTAAGTCAACCCACGAAATGAGTGTGAGGGCGCTTAGCTAGTCAGAGAGGTAGGATGCGTAAGCTAAAGATCGGCCCGATCCCCCTCTACGTGCTGCTATCGGTCCGATCTTAGACTGAGAATGAACTCTGTATGCCTAAGTGAACCCATGAAATGAGTGTGTGGGCGCTGAGCAGGCCGAAGAGGCATAATGCACAAGCTGGGGATCGACCAGATCCCCCTCTGCGTGCTGTCAGTCTCGCTGCCACAACAATCAGTCCGACTGGGGCTTAGACATGGAATGAACTCTGTATGCTTAAGCCAACCTACGAAATGAGCGTGCAGGGGCTCAGCCGGTTGGAGAAGCAGAATGCGTAAGCTGGGGATCGACCCGGTCCACCTTACGTGCTATCGATCCTGTTACTGGTCCTGCTGCCGCAACCCTCGGTCCGATCCGATCTTAGACTGGGAATGAACTCCGTATGCTTAGACTGGGGATGAACCCCGTATGCCTAAGTCAACCCATGAAACAAACGTACGGGCGCTTAGCCGACCAGAGAGGCAGGATGCTCAAGCCAGGGATCGACCCAATCCCCTCTGCATGCTATCGATCCCACTACGGGTCTTGCTGCTACCGATCCCACTGTGGGTCCTACTATCGCAACCCCGGTCGGTTTGATCTTAGACTGGGAGTGCACTAGGTATGCGTAAGTCAACCCATGAAACGAGCATACGGGCACTTAATCGGCCAGAGAGGTGGGATGCGCAAGCCATGTATCGATCGAGTGGTAGGTGGGTTCAGGCACATCTTCATATTTCAACCGTGCCAATGCCATTTTTATGGCTTGTAAATTCATACAATGGTCCCTTAAGCCTTCATGTGAAGTTTCATTGTAAGACGACCAGTTTTCTTTTTTTCACGATTTTTGAAACTTTTTGCAGTTCGAGATTTTTTAAAAACTTTTTAGGAGTTTTGGCGCCAAATTTGGTAGACGTGATCCTTGTATTTTTGTTGGCACGCCCAAACAAATTCAGCTAAAAACTCAAAGTGGAGAAGATTTTGTGATCGTTTGAAAAAAATGTCCCCATTTCAGACACTTTAATGGCTACTGGGAGCAAACCTATAAAATCTTAAATGCTCTTTAAGGGGGTGTGAGTTCTAGAGGTTTGATGAGAGATAGGGGCCCAATATAAGGGCCAAGCAATGGCACCCATCGCACATCATGTGCGCACACCCCCCGGCCCCCCAAATCGCTGAAACCCTCAATGCCGTCGGTTAGGTTCTCCGGCGATGCTCCGACGATGGTGCCTCGGGCAAAAATAATTTTGCACCAGCACATGCCCGAGCCCAGCATGTGCACCGTGGCTCAAAATCAAACTTCGACCAAGGCCTCGACCATCAATGGCATATGATGGCGCATGGTGATGGCACATGCATCGACCATCATCGGCACAGGCTGCCCTTCGATACGGGCACTTGCCTCGACCGCCATCGGCACAAGCTAGGCCCTGGTGCAGGTGGTTGCATCGAACACCATCGGCACATGCTGGGCCGTGGTGCAGGCGGTTGCCTCGACCACCATCGGCACATGTCGAGCCCCGATCGGCCACCGAAATGAGCGTGCAAGCATCGAACTGACCGCTAGGGGTGGGATGCAGAAGTCGACCAAGGATCCCACTGCGGTCCCCCTCGGTTGTTGCCCCAAACACCGTCGATAGCCTTTGGCCCTTGGTTGGTCGAGATCGGGAATGCAATACGTATGCCTAAGTCAACCCATGAAACCAGCGCGTGGGTGCTCAGCCGATCGAAGAGCCAGAATGCGTAAGCTGAGGATTGGCCCGATCCCTCTCTACATGCTACTGATCTCGCTGCGGGTCGCTCGGTCTGATTGGGGCTTAGATCAAGAATAAACTCCATATGCCTAAGTCAACCCATGAAATGAGCGTACCGGTGCTCAACCGATCGGAGAGGCAGGATGCGCAAGCCAAGGACCAGCTCGATCCCCTTCTGCGTGTTGCTGATGGTCCGATCTTAGATTGGGAATGAACTCCATATGCTTAGACTGGGAAGGAACTCTATATGCCTAAGTCAACCCACGAAACGAGCGTCCGGGTGCTGAGCCGATCAGAGAGGCATAATGCGCAAGCCGGGGATCGACCCGATCCCCCTTTACGTGCTGCAGGTCACGCTACCACAACCTTCGGTCCGAATGGGGCTTAGACATGGAATGAACTCTGTATGCCTAAGCCAACCCACGAAACAAGCTTGCGGGTGCTCAGCCGGCCGGAGAGGCAGAATGCTCAAGCCGGGGATCGACCCGATCCCCCCTACATGCTGTCGATCCTGCAGCTAGTCCTATTGCTGCAACCCTCGATCCGGTCCGATCTTAGACTTGGGATGAAATCTGTATGCTTAGACTGGGGATGAACTCTGTATGCCGAAGTCAACCCACGAAACAAGCATATGGGTGCTCAGTCGGCCAGAGAGGTAGAATGCACAAGCCGAGGATTGACTCAATCCCCTCTGCATGCTGCCAATCCCACTGCCAATCACGATTTTTGAAACTTTTTATGGTTCGAGATTTTTTTAAATTTTTTTAGAAGGAATTTTGGCCCCAAATTTGGTAGACGTGATCCTTGTATTTTTTTTGGCACGGACAAACAAATTCAGCTAAAAACTCGAAGTGGAGAAGATTTTGTGAAGTTTTGAAAAAAATGTCCCCATTTCAGACATTTTAATGGCTACTGGGAGCAAACCTATAAAATCTCAAATACTCTTTAAGGGGGTGTGAGTTCTCGAGGTTGATGACAGATAGGGGGCCAATATAAGGGCCAAGTACCAGCACCCATTGCACATCATCTGCACACACCCTTCGACCCCCCTAATCGCCGAAAGCCCCAATGCCACCGTTTAAGTTCTCTGACGATGCTCCAGCAATGGTGCCCTGGGCGAAAAAAATATGGCACGAGCACATGCTCGAGCCCAACATGTGCACCGTGGCTCAAAATTGAACTTCGGCCAAGGCCTTGACCATCAATGGCACATGATGGTGCATGGTGATGGCACATGCATCGACCATCATCGACACAGGCTGCCCCTTGGTACGAGCACTAGCCTCGACCGCCATCGACACAAGCTGGGCCCTGGTGTGGGCGGTTGCCTTGACCACCATCGGCACAAAATGGCCCCTGGCACGGGTGGTTGCATCAAACACCATCGGCACATGCTGGGCCATGGTGCGATCGGTTGCCTCAACTACCATCGGCACATGCCAAGCCCCAGTTGGCCCCTGAAACGAGTGTGCGAGCATCGAACCAACCGCTGGGGGTGAGATGCATGAGCTGACCAAGGATCCCGCTGCTGGTCCCTCTCGGTTGTTGCCACAAACGCCGTCGACAGCCTCTGGCCCTTGGTTGGTTGAGACCGAGAATGCACTACATATGCCTAAGTCAACCTGTTAAACGAGCGTACAGGTGCTCAATCGGTCGGACAACCAGAATGTGCAAGCTGAGGATCGGTCGGTTCCCCTCTACGTGCTACCGATCCCGTTGTGGGTCCCTTAGTCTGGTTGGGGCTTAGATCAGGAATGAACTCCGTATGCCTAAGTCAACCCACGAAATGAGCATGCGGGCACTCAACCGGCCGGAGAGGTAGGATGCGCAAGCTGAGGATCGACTCGATCCCTCTTTGCGTCCTACTGTCGGTTCGATCTTAGATTGGGAAGGAACTCCATATGCTTAGATTGGGAATGAACTCCATATGTCAATGTCAACCCATGAAACAAGCGTGCGGGAGTTAAGTCGATCGAAGAGGCATAAGCATAAGCTCGGGATCGACCTGATCCCTCTCTACGTGCTGTCGGTCCCGCTACCACAACCCTCAGTCTAACTGGGGCTTAGACATGGAAGGAACTCCGTATGCCTAAGCCAACCCATGAAACAAGCATGCGGTCGCTCAGCCGGTCGGAGAGGTAGAATACGCAAGCCGTGGATCGACCCATTCCCCCCTATGTGCTGCCGATCCTACTACTGGTCCTACTACCGTAACCCTCAGTCTGGTCTGATCTTAGACTGGGAATGAACTCCATATGCTTAAACTGGGGATGACCTCCCTATGCCTAAGTCAACCCATGAAATAAGCATCCAGACGCTCAATCGGCTAGAGAGGTAGGATGCGCAAGTCGGGGATCAACCCAGTGCCCTCTGTGTACTGTTCATCCCCCTACAGGTCCTGCTGTCGGAACCCTCGGTCCGGCCTGATCATAGATCGGGAGCGCACTACGTATGCCTAAGTTAACCCACGAAACGAGCTTGCGGGCACTTAGCCGGTCGGAGAGGCAGGATGCGCAAGCCATGGATCGATGAGTGGTAGGTGGGTTTAGGTACATCTTCATATTTCTGCCATGTTGATGCCATTTTTATGGCGTGTAAATTCGTACAATGGTCCCCTAAGCCTTCATGTGAAGTTTCGTGGCAAGACAATCCGTTTTTTATTTTTCACAATTTTTGATACTTTTAGTGGTTCAGGACTTTGTAAAATTTTTTTAGAATGAGTTTTGGCCCAAATTTGGTAGACGTGATCCTTCTATTTTTGTTGACACGTACAAAAAAATTTTAGTTAAAAACTCGAAGTGGAGAAGATTTTGTGACCGTTTGAAAAAATGTCCTCGTTTCAAACACTTTAATGGCTACTGGGAGCAAACCTATAAAATCTCAAATGCTGTTTAAGGGGGTGTGAGTTCTCGAGGTTTGATGAGGGATAGGGGGCCAATATATGGGCCAAGTACCAGCATCCATCACACACCATGTGCACAGACCCCCAGGCCCCCCCAATTGTCAAAACCTCTAATATCGCCGGTTAGGTTCTCCGGCGATGCTCCAGCGATGCTCTGACGATGGTGCCTCAGGGGAAAAAAATGTGGCACCAGCACATGCCCGAGCCTAGCATGTGCACCGTGGCTCAAAATCGAACTTTGGTTGAGGCCTCGACCCTCAATGGCACATGGTGGCGCATGGTGATGGGACATGCATTGACCATTATCGACACTGGCTGCACTTTGGAACGAGCACTTGCCTCGATTGCCATCGACACAAGCTGGGCCCTGGTGTGAGCGGTTGCCCCGATCACCATCGGCACATGTCGGCCCTTGGTTCGGGTGATTACCTCGACCACCATCGACACAAGATGGCCATGGTGCGGACGGTTGCCTTGACCATCATCGGCACATGTCGAGCCCCGGTCGGCCCCTAAAATGAGCATGCCGACACCGAACCGATCACTGGGGGTAGGATGCGTGAGCCGACCAAGGATCCCGCTACTGGTCCCCCTCAGTTGTTGCCCCAAATGCCGTTGATAGCCTCTGGCCCTTGGTTGGTCGAGACCGGGAATGCACTATGTATGCCTAAGTCAACCCATGAAACGAGTGTGTGGGCAGTCAATTGATCAAAGAGCCTGAATGCACAAGTCGAGGATCGGCTCGATCCCCCTCTGTGTGCTGTCGATCCCGCTAAGGTCCCTCGACACGGTTAGGGCTTAAACCGAGAATGAACTCCATATGCCTAAGTCCACCAACAAAATGACCGTGCGGGTGATCAGCCGATCGGAGAGGCAGGATGCGCAAGCTGAGGATCGACCCGGTCCCCCTCTACGTACTGCTGTCGGTTCGATCTTAGACTGGGAATGAACTCTGTATGCTTAGACTGTGAATGAACTCCGTATGCCTAAGTCAACCCATGAAATTAGCGTGCGTGCATTGAGCTGGTCGGATAGGCATAATACGCAAGCCGGGGATCACCCTGGTTCCCCTCTGCCTGCTGTCAGTCCCTCTGCCACAACCTTCGATCCGACTGGGGCTTAGACATGGAATGAACTCCATATGCCTAAGCCAACCCAAGAAACAAGCGTGCAGGCGCTCAGCCGGTCGGAGAGGTAGAATGCGCAAGCCGGGGAGTGGCTCGGGGCCCACCTGCATGCTGTCGATCCTGCTGCTGGTCCTGCTATCACAACCCTCAGTCCGATCTGATCTTAAATTGGGAATGAACTCCGTATGCTTAGACTGGGGATGAACTTCGTATGCTTAAGTCAACCCATAAAATGAGCGTGCGGGTGCTTAGCCGACCAAAGAGGCAGGATGAGTAAGTCAGGGATCGACCCGGTCCTCTTTGCATGTCGTCGATCTTGGTACAAGTCCTACTGTCACAACTCTCAGTTTGATCTGATCTTAGACCGAGAGTACACTACGTATGCTTGAGTCAACCCACGAAATGAGCATGGGGGCACTTAGCCGGCCAGAGAGGCGAGATGTGCAAGCCGTGGATCGATCGAATGGTAGGTGGGTTCAGGTACATCTTCATATTTCTGCCATGCCAATGCCATTTTTATTGCTTGTAAATTCATACAATGGTCCCCTAAGCCTTCATGTGAAGTTTCGTGGCAAGACGACCCGTTTTCTATTTTTCACGATTTTTGAAACTTTTTGTGGTTCGAGATTTTTTAAAATTTTTTTAGAAGGAGTTTTGGCCTCAAATTTGATGGACATGATCCTTGTATTTTTCTTGGCACGCACAAACAAATTCAGCTAAAAACTCCAAGTGGAGAAGATTTTGTGACAGTTTGAAAAAAATGTCCCCATTCTAGACACTTTAATGGCTATTGGGAGCAAACCTATAAAATCTCAAATGCTCTTTAAGGGGGTGTGAGTTCTCGAGGTTTGATGAGGCATAGGGGGCCAATATAAGGGCCAAGTACCAGCACCCATCGCACATCATGTGCGCACACCCCCCGGCCACCCCAATCGTCAGAACCCCCAATGTCGTCGGTTAGGTTCTCCGGTGATGCTCCGATGATGGTGCCCTGGGTGAAAAGAATGTGGCACCAGCACATGCTCGAGCCCAGCATGTGCACCGTGGCTCAAAATTAAACTTCGGCCAAGGCCTCGACAATCAATGGGACATGATGGCGCATGGTGATGGCATATGCATCGACCATCACCGGTACAGGCTGCCCTTTGGTACGGGCACTTGCCTCAACCCCCATCAGCACAAGCTGGGCCTTGGTGTGGGCGGTTGCCTCAATCAACATCGAGACATGCCGGCCCTTGGTCCAAGCGATTGCCTCGACCACCATCGACACAAGATGGCCTTTGGTGCGGGCGGTTGCATCGAACACCATCGACACATGTTGGGCCGTGGTTCGGGCGGTTGCCTCAACCACCATTGGCACATCCCGAGCCCTGATCAACCTCGAAATTAGCATGCAGGTACCAAACCGGCCAAGGATCCCACTCCTGGTCCCCCTCAATTGTTGACCCAAACGCCGTCGATAGCCTCTGGCCCTTGGTTGGTCGAGACTAGGAATGCACTACGTAAGCCTAAGTCAACCCATGGAACGAGCGTGCGGGTGCTTAGCCGACCGGAGAGCTAGAATGCACAAGTCGAGGATCGGCTCGGTCCCCCTCTACATGCTATTGATCCCGCTGTGGGTCCCTCGGTCGTTGGAGCTTAGACCAAGAATGAACTCCATATGCCTAAGTCAACCCATGAAACGAGCCTGCGGGTGGCCAACCAATCGGAGAGATAGGATGCGTAAGCCGAGGATCGACTCGGTCCCCCTCTACGTGCTATTGATCCCATTACGGGTCCCTTGGCCCGAATGGGGCTTAGACCGGGAATGAACTTCGTATGCCTAAGTCAACCTATGAAACGAGCGTGCGGGCACTCAGTCGATCGAAGAGGTAGGATGAGCAAGCCGAGGATCGGCCTGATCCCCCTTTACGTGCTGCTATCGATCCGATCTTAGACTGGGAATGAACTCTGTATGCTTAGACTGGGAATGAACTTCGTATGCCTAAGTCAACCCACGAAACGAGCGTGCGGGCGCTGAGTAGGCCGGAGAGGCATATTGCATAAGCCAGGGATCGGCTCGGTCCCTCTCTACGTGCTGTCGGTCCCGCTGCCACAACCCTCGGTCCGGCTAGGGCTTAGACATGGAATGAATTCCGTTTGCCTAAGCCAACCCAAAAAACGAGCGTGTGGGGGCTCAACCAGTCGGAGAGGTAGAATGTGCAAGCTAGGGATCGGCCCGATCCTCCCCTGCGTGCTACTGATCTTGCTGCTGGTCCTACTGTCGCAACCTTCGGTCCAATCCAATCTTAGACTGGGAATGAACTCCATATGCTTAGACTGGTGATGAACTTCATATGCCTAAGTCAACCCACTAAACGAGCGTGCGGGTGCTCAGCCGGTCAGAGAGGTGGGATGCACAAGTAGGGGATCGACTCGATCATCTCTGCATGCTACCGATCCTGCTGCAGGTCTTGCTGCTGCAACCAGTGGTCTGGTATGATCTTAGATCGGGAGCACACTACGTATGACTAAGTCAACCCACAAACGAGCTTGCGAGCACTTAGCTGGTCGGAGAGGTGGGATGTGCAAGCCATGGATTGATCGAGTGGTAGGTGGGTTTAGGCACATCTTCATATTTCTGCCATGCCAATGCCATTTTTATGGCTTGTAAATTCATACAATGGTCCCTTAAGCCTTCATGTGAAGTTTCATGGCAAGACGACCCGTTTTCTATTTTTCACGATTTCTGAAACTTTTTGCAGTTCGAGATTTTTTGAAATTTTTTTAGAAGGAGTTTTGGCCTCATTTATTTTTGTTGGCACACATAAAAAAATTCAGCTAAAAGCTCGAAGTGGAGAAGATTTTGTGACCATTTTAAAAAAATGTCCCCATTTCAAATACTTTAATGGCTACTGGAAGCAAACTTATAAAATCTCAAATGCTCTTTAAGGGGGTGTGAGTTCTCGAGGTTTGATGAGGGATAGGGGGCCAATATAAGGGCCAAGTACCAGCACCCATCGCACATCATGTGCGTAGACCCCTTGGCCCCCCCAATCGTCGAAACCCCCAATGCCGCCAGTTAGGTTCTCCGACGATGCTTCGACGATGGTGCCCAGGGTGAAAAAAATATGGCACCAGCACATGCCCGAGGCCAGGATGTGCACCGTGGCTCAAAATCAAACTTCGACCAAGGCATCGACCATCAATGGCACATGATGGCGCATGGTGATGGCACATGCATCGACCATCATCGGCAAAGGCTACCCTTTGGTATGAGCACTTGCTTCGACCGCCATCGGCACAAGCTGGGCCCTGGTGCAGGTGGTTGCCTCGACCACCATTGGTATAAGATGGCCCCTGGTGTGAGCGGTTACATCGAACACCATCAGCACATGCTGGGCCATGGTTTGGGCGGTTGCCTCGACCACCATCGGCACATGTCGAGCCCTGGTCGACCCCCGAAATGAGCGTGCAAGCCGCGAATGCTAGGGGTGGGATGCGTAAGCCGACCAAGGATCCCGCTATTGGTCCCCCTCGATTGTTGCCCCAAACGCCATCGATAGCCTCTAGCCCTTGGTTGTCGAGATCGAGAATGCACTACGTATGCTTAAGTCAACCCATGAAATGAGCATGCGGGCGTTCAGCCAGTCGGAGAGCCAGAATACACAAGCTGAGGATTGGCTCGATCCCCCTCTGCATGCTGTCGATCCCACTGTGGGTCCCTCGATCCGGTTGGGGCTTAGATCGAGAATGAACTCTGTAAGCCTAAGTCAACCTATGAAACGAGAGTAAGGGCGCTCAGCCAGCCATAGAGGTAGGATGCGCAAGCCGAGGATCAACCCGATTCCCCTCTGCATGCTGCTGTCAGTCTGATCTTAGACTGGGATGAACTCCGTATGCTTAGATTGGGAATGAACTCCCTATGCCTAAGTCAACCCATGAAACGAGCACGCGGGAGCTGAGCAAGCCGGAGAGGCATAATACGCAAGCTGGGGATCGGCCAGGTCCCCCTCTGCATGCTGCCGATCCCGCCGCCACAACCCTCGGTCCGGCTGGGGCTTAGACATGGAATGAACTCCGTATGCTTAGATTGGGGATGAACTCCGTATGCCTAAGCCAACCCATGAAAAGAGCGTGCAGGCACCCAACCGCCTAGAGAGGTAGGATACATAAGCCGGGGATCGACCCAGCCCCCTCTGCGTGCTATCGATCCCGCTGCAGGTCTTGCTGCCACAACCCTCAGTCCGGTCTGATCTTAGACTGGGAGCGCACTACGTATGCCTAAGTCAACCCACGAAATGAGCGTGCGAGCACTTAGCCGATCGAAGATGCGGGATGTGCAAGCCATAGATCGATCGAGTGGTAGGTGGGTTCAAGCACATCTTCATATTTCTGCCATGCCAATGCCATTTTTATGGCTTGTAAATTCATACAATCGTCCCCTAAGCCTTCATGTGAAGTTTCGTGGGAAGATACCTGTTTTCTATTTTTCATGATTTTTGAAACTTTTTACGGTTCGGGATTTTTTTAAATTTTTTTAGAAGTTTTGGCCCCAAATTTGGTAGACGTGATCCTTGTATTTTTGTTGGCACACACAAAACAATTCAACTAAAACCTCGAAGTGGAGAAGATTTTGTAGCCGTTTGAAAAAATATCCCCATTTTAGACACTTTAATGGCTATTGGGAGCAAACCTATAAAATCTCAAATGCTCTTTAAGGGGGTGTGAGTTCTCGAGGTTTGATGAGGGATAGGGGGCCAATATAAGGGCCAAGTACCAGCACCCATCGCACATCATGTGCACACACCCCCGGCCCCCCCAGTCGCCGAAACCCCCAATGCCGTCGGTTAGGTTCTCCGATGATGCTCCGGCGATGGTGCCCCGAGCAAAAAAATGTGGCACCAGCACATGCCCAAGCTCAGCATGTGCACCGTGGCTCAAAATCGAACTTCGGCCAAGGCCTCGACCACACGGTGATGGCACATGTATCGACCATCATCGGCACAGGCTGCCCTTTGGTACGGGCACTTGCCTCGACTGCTATCGGTACAAGCTAGGCCCTAGTGCGGGCGATTGCCTCGTTCACTATCGGCACATGCCGGCCCTTGCTGAGCGTGATTGCCTCGATCACCATCAGCATAAGATGGCCCTTGGTACGAGCGGTTGCACGAACACCATCGGCACATGCTGGGCCATGGTGCGGTCGGTTGCCTCAACCACCATCGGCACATGCCGAGCCCCGATTGGCCTCCAAAACGAGCGTTCGAGCATCGAACTGACCACTGGGGGTGGGATGCGTGAGCTGACCAGGGATCCTACTACTTGTCCCCCTCGATTGTTGCCCCAAACGTCGTCGATAACCTCTAGCCCTTGGTTGGTCGAGACCGAGAATGCACTACGTATGCCTAAGTCAACCCACGAAACAAGCGTGCGAGCGCTCAGTCGGTCGAAGAGCCAGAATGCGTAAACCGAGGATCGGCCTAGTACCCCTTTACGTGCTGTTGATACCGTTGTGGGTCCCACAGTCTGGTTTCGGCTTAGATCAGGAATGAACTCCGTATGCCTAAGTCAACCCATGAAACGAGCGTACAGGTGCTCAGTCGGTCGGAGAGGCAGGATACGTAAGCCGAGGATCGGCCTGATCCCCCTTTACGTGATGCTGTCGGTCTGATCTTAGACTGGAAATGAACTTCGTATGCCTAAGTTAACCCACGAAACGAGCGTGCGGGCGCTGAGCAGGCTAGTGAGGCATAATGCGCAAGCCTGGGATTGATCCGATCCCCCCTGCGTGCTGCCAGTCTCGCTACCACAACCCTTGTATTTTTGGCCCCCTGCGTGCTACCGGTCTCGCTACCACAACGATTTTTATGGCTTGTAAATTCATACAATGGTCCCCTAAGCCTTCATGTGAAGTTTCGTGGCAAGACGACCTGTTTTCTATTTTTCACAATTTCTGAAACTTTTTACGGTTCGGGATTTTTTAAAATTTTTTTAGAAAGAGTTTTGGCCCCAAATTTGGTAGACGTGATCCTTGTATTTTTGTTGGCACGTACAAACAAATTCAGCTAAAAACTCTAAGTGGAGAAGATTTTGTGACCGTTTGAAAAAAATATCCCCATTTCGGACACTTTAATGGCTATTGGGAGCAAACCTATAAAATCTCAAATGCTCTTTAAGGGGGTGTGAGTTCTTGAGGTTTGATGAGGGATAGGGGGCCAATATAAGGGCCAAGTACCAGCATCCATCACACAGCATGTGTGCATAGCCCCCGACCCCCCCAATTGTCGGAACCCCTAATGCCGCTGGTTAGGTTCTCCAGCGATGCGTCGATGATGGTGCCCCGAGCGAAAAAAATGTGGCAGCAGCACATGCCCGAGCCCAGCATGTGCACCGTGGCTCAAAATCAAACTTCGGCCAAGGCCTCGACCATCAATGGCACATGATGGCGCATGGTGATGGCACATGCATCGACCATCATCGGCAAAGGCTACCCTTTGGTACGGGCGCTTACCTCGACCGCCATCGACACAAGCTGGGCCCTGGTGTCGGCGGTTGCCTTGACCACCATCGGCATAAGATGGCCCCTGGTGTAGGCGGTTACATCGAACACCATCAGCACATGTTGGCCATGGTGTGGGCGGTTGCCTCGACCACTATCGGCACATGCCGAGCCCCGGTCGGCCCCCGAAACGAGTGTGCAAGCATCGAACTGACCGCTAGGGGTGGGATGCGCAAGCTGACCCATGATCCCGCTGCTGGTCCCCCTCGGTTGTTGCCCCAAACGCCGTTGATAGCCTCTGACTCTTGGTTGTCAAGATTGGGAATGCACTACGTATGCCTAAGTCAACCCATGAAACGAACGTGCGAGTGCTCATTCGACTGGAGAGCCAGAATGTGCAAACCGAGGATCGGCCTAAACCTTCTCTGTGTGCTACCGATCCCCCTGCGGGTCCCTCAATCCGGTTGGGGCTTAGACGGTAATGAACTCCGTATGCCTAAGTCAACCCACGAAATGAGCGTGCGGGCACTCAGCCGACTGGAGAGGCAGGATGTGCAAGCCGAGAATCGGTTCAGTCCCCCTCTGCATGCTACTGTCGATCCAATCTTAGACTGGGAATGAACTCCGTATGCTTAGACTGGGAATGAACTTCGTATGCCTAAGTCAACCCACAAAACGAGCGTACGGGCGCTGAGCAGGCCGGAAATGATAATGCGCAAGCCAGGGATAGGCCCGGTCCCCCTCTGCGTGCTGTCAGTCTCGCTACCACAACCCTCGGTCCGGTGGGGCTTAGACATGGAATGAACTCCGTTTGCCTAAGCCAACCCATGAAAGGAGCATGCAGGGCACAGTCGGCTGGAGAGCTAGAATGCGTAAGCCGAGGATCGACCTTGTCCCCCCCTGCGTGCTGTCGATCCTGCTACTGGTCCTACTACCACAACCCTCGATCCAATTTGATCTTAGACTGGGAATGAGCTCCATATGCTTAGACTGGGGTTGAACTCCTTATGCCTAAGTCAACACTCAACCGATAGATGTGTAAGCCAGGGATCAACTTGATCCCCTCTGCGTCCTGTCGATCCCACTGTGGGTCCTGCTAATGCAACCTTCAGTCCGGTCTGATCTTAGATTGGAAGCACACTACGTGTGCCTAGTTCAACCCACGAAATGAGCGTGCGGGCACTTAGCCGGCCAGAGACGCAGGATGCACAGGCCGTGGATCGATTTAGTGGTAGGTGGGTTTAGGCACATCTTCATATTTCTGTCGTGCCAATGCCATTTTTGTGGCTTGTAAATTCATACAATGGTCCCCTAAGCCTTCATGTGAAGTTTGGTAGATGTGATCCTTGTATTTTTGTTGGCATATATAAACAAATTCAGCTAAAAACTCGAAGTGGAGAAGATTTTGTGACCGTTTGAAAAAATTGTCCCCATTTAAGACATTTTAAAGGCTACTAGAGCAAACCTATAAAATCTCAAATGCTCTTTAAGGGGGTGTGAGTTCTTGAGGTTTAATGAGGGATAGGGGGCCAATATAAAGGCCAACTACCAGCACCCATCACACATCATGTGCACACACCCCCCGGCCCCTCCAATCGTCGAAACCTTCAATGTCGTCGATTAGGTTCTCTGACGATGCTCTGGCGATGGTGCCCCGGGTGAAGAGAATGTGGTACCAGCACATGCCCGAGCCCAGCATGTGCACCTTGGCTTAAAATCAAATTTTATCCAAGGCCTCGACCATCAATAGCACATGATGGCACATGCTTCGACCATCATCGACACAGGCTGCCCTTTGGTATGGGCACTTGCCTCGATCGCCATCGGCACAAGCTGGGCCCTGGTGCGGGTGGTTTCTTTGACCACCATCGGTACAAGATGGCCCCTAGTACGGGCGGTTGCATCGAACACCATTGGCACATGCTGGGCCATGGTGCGGACGGTTGCCTCGACCATCATCGACACATGCCGAGCCCCAGTCGACCCCTGAAACGAGCATGCGAGCATCAAACCAATCGCTGGGGGTGGGATGCGTGAGTCGACCAAGGATCCCACTGCTGGTCCCCCTCGGTTGTTGCCCCAAAGGCCGTCGATAGCCTCTAG
Organism: Durio zibethinus; assembly: GCF_002303985.1. The sequence goes on along the minus strand of NW_019167971.1, from coordinate 1,969,517 downwards.
CCCTTGGTTGGTCGAGATCGAGAATACACTATGTATGCCTAAGTCAACCCATGAAACGAGTGTACAGGCGCTCAGCCTACCGGAGAGCTAGAATGTGCAAGTTGAGGATCGACCCTATCCCCCTCTGCGTGCTGCCAATCCCTCTGTGGGTCCCTCGATCTAGTTGGGGCTTAGACTAGGAATGAACTCCGTATGCCTATGTCAACCCATGAAACAAGCGTGCGGGTGCTCAACCGATCGAAGAGGCAGGATGCGTAAGCCAAGGATCGACTTGATCCCCTTCTACGTGCTCCTGTCGGTCTGATCTTAGACTGAGAATGAACTCCATATGCTTAGATTGGGAATGAACTCCGTATGCCTAAGTCAACCCATGAAACGAGTGTGCGGGCACTGAGCAGACCGGAGAGGCATAATGCATAAGCCAGGATCAGCCTGATCCCTCTCTGTGTGCTGTCGGTCCCGCTACCACAACCCTCGGTCCGACTGGGGCTTAGACATGGAATGAATTTCGTATGCCTAAGCCAACCGACGAAATGAGCATGCAGGCGCTCAGCCGGTCGGAGAGACAGAATGCGCAAGCTGAGGATCAGCCCGGTCCCCCCCTTCGTGCTGCCGATCTTGCTGCTGGTCCTATTGCCTCAACCCTCAATCTGATCCAATCTTAGACTGGGAATGAACTCCATATGCTTAGACTGGGGATGAACTCCGTATGCCTAAGTCAACCCACAAAACGAGCGTGTGGGTGCTCAACCGGCCAGAGAGGCAGGATGCGTAAGCTGAGGATCGACTCAGTCCCCTCTGCATGCTGTCGATCCCGCTGTGGGTCCTGCTCTAGCAACCCATGGTCTGGTCTGATCTTAGACTAGGAGCGCACTATGTCACGCCCTGGCCGGGCGTGCCAAGCACATCAGGCGGACCAACAGGTGAGCCAGAGGTTGAGGCCCACAGACCAGGCGTGCTGGCGGGTATCTATGCACAAAGCCTAGCAAACGAGTTCAGAACGCCCCCTCAACTTGCAGGCCAACTCCTGAGATGAAGGCTTAGCATACAAGCTGCTCGTACCACATCCAGAAGGGCCCAAGGTGCTGGACATGCGAGGGAAGCTTCTGAAAGCAGGCAGGATCAGTAGGAGCATCCTGGCAGATTTGGTTGACCCTGAAAATCAAGAGTTAGCATCCTGATTGATTGTAATCCCATGATTTTAGCCTTTATTCTAGGGATATTGCCATTAAGTTGTAGCTGGAGCCTCAACTATAAATAGAAGGCTGTTCCACCCTCATTTGTACATCATCAAACACTTTTGTTTCAGTGAATACAAGAGCATTTCTAGAATTTTATCTTGTTATCCTGTTTCTCTTTAACTTGTGTAATCAGCCCTTCCCATTGTTCTAGTGCCCGCACACTTGTGTTTTAGGCTGACTTAGGCATAAAGGAGGAGATTTCAAGCCTAAGGCCGCATGGATTCTGAGTCTAAGGTCGGAGCCCGTGATAGTTGGTATCAGAACCAGTTCGATTCTACGTGTTTATGTTGTGCAGGTTAGATCGTGATTGAGGAGATGGCATCCCAAAATGACGTTGCTAGCCAACAACCAGAGGCCTAGGAGCATGGGCATGGAAGAGGCAAGAAAGCCAGTTCTAGAGATATCTGGTCTACCATGGATGGTAGGCTAGCCAAGGTGGAGGTGACCATGGGCGACATGGGGGAGAAGCTTGAGGAAGTAGAGACTCACATTGCATCACTAGACTCCATGGGGGAGGAGATCCAAAGTGAGCTAGAAGCTGCTCTTAACAAAGGCATAGACGTGATCACCCAGAAGAATAAGGCCTTGGAGGCTGAAGTGCTGACCTTGCGTGATGGCATGGAGGCCATGCACCAACGGATGAAAGAGCTTACCAGTAAGTTTGTTGCTTGCAAGACTGCCATTGGGAATGGCATGTTTGCCGAAGTGTCCAAATCTAGATTGGAGGTCCTCAAGCCTAAGGAGTTCAAGGGGACTAGGGCAGCCAAAGAAGTAGACAACTACCTTTGGGTATGGAGCAATACTTCCAGGCCATAGGCATGCAAGACGAGGCGATAAAGGTAAGCACCGCTGCTATATATCTCACTGATGTAGCCTTATTATGGTGGAGGCATAGGTGTGATGATGTCAGGCGTGGAAGTGCCAAGATTGGAACCTAGGCAGAGTTCTAAAAGGAGTTTAGAGAACAATTTTACCCAGAGTATGTCGATGATGAGGCACGGGCAAAGTTACGCATGTTGAGCCAGCAAGGGGACATAAGGGAGTATGTCCAAAAATTCTCTGAACTGATGCTACAGATCTCGGATCTAGGCGAGAAGGACCTTCTTTGCTTTCATGGATGGGCTGAAGCCGTGGGTGAAGCATGAGCTACAAAGGAGGGGAGTTCATGACTTGGCTAAAGCCATGACTACTGCCGAGGCTTGATAGAGTTCAAGCCTCTGAACAAGTTCGAGTCTACCAAGCCCAAGGGTAAGGGCAGGGACGATAGGGACCGAAGAAGCAGTCCAATGGGAAGGACCGTGACCGGGAGTCCAAGGATGGAGACCGAGACCGTTCAACCAAGGATGGCGAGAGGAAGCCATCAGCAGGCAAGTGGAAAGCAAAGGGGGACCGAGAGCCACTAGCATGTTACCTATGTGGAGGGAGCCACATAGCAGCAATTGCCCGCAGAAGGGCAAGCTGGCTGCTGTAGACAGGAGTCTGACGAGGAGCCAGAGTCAGGGGCAGCAAAGCTTGGGTCGTTGGTGCTCAATGCTGTCCAGAGTAAGGGGAGCCGCAAGCCAAAGGGCTTGATGTTTGGATCTGATGGTTGCGGGTCAGAAGGTGAGCGCACTGGTGGACACAGGTGCCTCACATCTTTTTATTTCAGGTGATGGAGCCCGGAAGCTCGGACTAAAGGTGCAGAAAGGGACTGGTACCATTAAACGGTGAACTCCAAAAGTTCCAGCCATTGGAGTAGCACGGGGAGTGGAGTTACAGCTTGGAGACTGGAAAGGCAAGGAGACCATTGAGGTAATACCCCTTGACGACTATGAGTTTGTGATTGGGTTGGATTTTCTTGTTTGGATTAACACCCTCCTTGTGCCTTTTGTCGATTATGTTTGCATCTTGGATGCATGGTGCCAATGCCTAGTACCATTAAGGAGAGGGTCTGGAGTTGGGTCGCGGGTGGTGTCAGCCATCCAATTTGCCAAGGCGGTAAGCAAACAAGAAGACACCTTCTTGGCAGCCCTGAAATATGATGAGCCAAGGGATAAGAAGATCGAGTCACCCTTGGAGGTGCTAAAGGTGCTGAAGACTTTTAGTGATGTGATGTCCGCAAAGCTACCTAGCAAGCTACCACCTAAGAGGGAGGTAGACCACAAGATCGAGTTGGTGTCCGAGGCCAAGCCACCAGTTAGAGCCCCTTATCGAATGTCTCCACCAGAGTTGGAGGAGTTGAGGAAGCAGCTTAAAGAGTTAGTTGATGCTAGCTTCATCAGGCCATCAAAGGCACCCTATGGTGCACCGATTCTATTCCAGTGCCAGCATATGGGTTGTTACGGCTGTGCATAGACTACCGGGCTTTGAACAAGCTGACCATCAAGAACAAGTACCACATCCCACTCATTACGGACTTGTTCGATCAGCTTGGAAGCGCAAGGTGGTTCACCAAGTTGGATTTGACATCGGGCTACTATCAAGTCAGGATCGTGGAGGCAAATGAGCCAAAGACAGCATGTGTCACTTGGTATGGTTCGTATGAGTTCTTGGTGATGCCTTTTGGACTCACGAATGCCCTAGCAACATTCTGCACCCTTATGAACAAGGTACTTCAGTCATTCCTTGATCGATTTGTTGTGGTTTATTTGGATGACATTGTGATCTACAGCTAGACTTTGGGAGAGTATGTAGACCACTTGAGACAGGTGTTGGAGGTGTTGTTGGCACACAAGCTATTTGTCAAGAGGGAGAAGTGCTCATTTGCCCAGCAGGAGATCCCGTTCTTTGGCCACATAGTGGGAGGTGGCAAGATACGCATGGATAAAGGCAAGATACACGCCATCCTAGAATGGTAACTACTAGCCAAGGTCAGTGAGTTGAGATCGTTCCTTGGGCTAGTTAACTACTACATGCGTTTCATTAAAGGTCACTCAGCAATAGCCACGCCATTGACTGACTTGCTTAAGAAAGGGAGAGCATGGGAGTAGAGCGCAGGGTGCCAAGAAGCCTTTGACAGGTTGAAGCGAGCTATGATCGAGGAGCCAATCTTCGCCTTGCCAGACCATGCCAAGCCGTATGAGGTGCATACGAATGCATCAGACTTTGCCATAGGGGGCGTGTTGATGCAGGAGGGACGTTAAGTCACGTTCGAAAGTCGAAAGCTGAATGAGACTGAACGTAGGTACACGGTCTAAGAGAAGGGATGACTGCAGTGGTGCACTGCTTGCGCACTTGGTGCCATTACCTGTTGGGGTCGAGGTTCGTGGTGAAGATGGACAATGTGGTGACCAGTTACTTCCAAACGTAGAAGAAGCTGTCCCCCAAACAGGCAAGATGGTAAGATTTTCTTGCAGAATTTGATTTCCAGATGGAGTACAAGCCAGAACGGGCAAACCTAGTGGCAGACGCCCTGAGTAGGAAGGCTAACCTTGCTGCCATTAGCCAACCAAAGGGGTCACTGGTGCTACGCATCAAGGAGGGACTTGCGCATGATCCTACAGCCAAGGCTTTGATGGAGTACGCCCAGCAAGGCAAGACTAGGCGATTTTGGTTGCAGGATGGCTTGCTGTACACCAGGGGTAGTAGACTGTTTGTGCCACAGCATGAGAAGCTTCGCAAGGATGTTTTGAAAGAATGCCATGATTCAAGGTGAGCTGGACACCCCAGAGTGAGCCGCACCTTGGTGTTGATCGAATATCGGTACTACTGGCCGCACATGAAGGATGATGTGGAGGCCTATGTGAAGACTTGTCTTGTGTGCCAATAGGACAAGGTGGAGCTCAAGAAACCAAGCGGTCTCTTAGAGCCATTGCCAGTGCCAGAACGACCATGGGAGAGTGTTTCTCTGGACTTTATAATCGGTCTACCTAAAGTAGAAGGGTTTGGAAGCATCATGGTAGTGGTGGATAGGTTTTCCAAGTATGGAATCTTCATTCTAGCAACCAAGGAGTGCCCAGCCGAGGAGGCAGCTCGATTGTTTCTGAAGAACATGGTTAAGTACTGGGGAGTGCCGAGGACCATTGTTAGTGATCGGGATGGGTGGTTCATGAGCAGGTTCTGGACTGAGTTGTTCAAGCTGTTGGGGTCAGACTTGAACTTTTCCACTAGCATGCATCCACAGATCGATGGGCAGACAGAACGAGTGAATGGACTATTAGAGGTCTACCTCAGGCATTATGTGAGTGCCACACAAAGGGACTGGCCAAAGCTGCTAGATATTGCACAGTTTTCCTACAACTTGCAAAGGAGCGAGGCAACGAACCAGAGCCCATTTGAGGTTGTGATAGGGCAACAACCACTAACACTTGGTTCGATTGTTATAGGTTATACAGGGTCGAATCCAACAGCATACAAGTTTGCCAAGGCATGGCAGGAGCAAACTGACTTGGCCAGAGTTTGTCTACACAATGCGGCAAGAGGTCGAAGAAGTGGGCAGAGTAGAAGAGGCAGGATGTGCAGTTCCAGGTTGGAGACTTGGTGTTGGTGAAGCTGCATCCCATTGTGCGCCATAGGGGGCTACACAAAGGCCTAGTCCAGAGGTATGAGGGACTTTTTTGAGTAGTCAAGAGGGTAGGCAAGGTTGCCTACAAGCTGGATATGCCACCCAAGCTGAGGGTACACCCGATGTTCCATGTGAGTATGCTCAAGCCGTTCCATGAGGATGAGGAAGATCCAGGACGGGCAGAGTCAAAGCATGTGCCATTAGGAGCAAGGGCCTCATATGAGAAGGAGGTCCACAGCATTATAGCTGACCGGGAGGTGAGACAAAAGAACTATCAACCAAGACATGAGTACTTGGTGTGCTGGAAGGGACTTCCAGACAGTGAGGTGAACTGGGAACCAGTAGAGGACTTATGGTAGTTCGGGGACTAGATCAGGTAGTACCATGCAGAAGACGCAACGAGGGCATTGCACAATCAGGTGAGAGAGAATGTCACACCTTAGGCGGGCGTGGTAGGCACATCATGCGGACCAGTAGGTGAGCCAGAGGTTGAGGCCCGCAGACCAGGCGTGCCGACGGGTATCAGTGTGCAAAGCCTAGCAAACGAGTTCAGAACGCCCACCCAACTTGCAGGCCAGCCTGTGAGACCAAGGCCTGGCATACAAGCTACCTGCACCACATCCAGAAGGGCCCAAGGTGCTGGACACGCAAGGGAAGCTTCTGGAAGTAGGCAGGATTAGCAGGAGCATCCTGGCAGATTTGGTTGACCCTAAAAATCAAAAGTTAGCATCCTGATCGATTGGAATCCCATGATTTTAGCCTTTATTCTATGGATATTGCCATTAAGTTGTAGCTGGAGCCTCAACTGTAAATCGAGGGTTGCTCTACCCTCATTTGTACATCATCAAACACTTCTGTTTTAGTGAATACAAGAGCATTTCCAGAATTCTGTCTTGTTATCCTGTTTCTCTTTAACTTGCGTAATCAGCCCTTCCCATTGTTCTAGTGCCCGCACGTTTATGTTTTAGGCTGACTTAGGCATAAAGGACGAGATTCCAAGCCTAAGGCCGCATGGATTCTGAGTCTAAGGTCGAAGCCCATGACACACTATGTATGCCTAAGTCAACCCATGAAACGAGCGTGCGGGCACTTAATCGACCGGAGAGGCAGGATGCGCAAGTCGTGGATGCACGAGCCCTGATGGACCACCGAAACGAGCGTGCGGGCACAGAACCGACCACTGGGGGTAGGATGCACAAGCCAACCAAGGATCCCGCTGCTGGTCCCCCTCGGTTGTTGCCCCAAATGCCATCGATAGCCTCTAACCCTTGGTTGGTCAAGATCGGGAATGACTATGTATGCCTAAGTCAACCCATGAAACGAGCGTGCGGGCACTCAGCCGACCGGAGAGCTAGAATGCGTAAGCCAAGGATTGGCCTGGTCCCCCTCTTCGTGCTGTCGATCCTGCTGCGGGTCCCTCGGTTCGATTGGGGCTTAGACCAGGATTGAACTCTGTATGCCTAAGTCAACCCACGAAATGAGCGTACGGACGCTCAGCCGGTCGAAAAGCAGGATGCATAAGCCGAGGATTGGCTTGATCCCCTTCTGCATGCTACTGTCGGTCTGATCTTAGACTGGAAATGAATTCCATATGCTTAGACTGGGAATGAACTCCATATCCCAAAGTCAACCCACAAAACAAACGTGCGGGCGCTGAGTCGACCGGAAAGGCATAATGCGTAAGTCAAGGATTGACCCGGTCCCCCTCGACGTGCTACCGATCCCGCTACCACAACCCTCGATCTGATTGGGGCTTAGACATGGAATGAACTTTATATGCCTAAGCTAACCCACGAAACGAACGTACGGGTGCTCAGCCGACTGGAAAGGCAGAATGCGCAAGCCGAGGATCGATCCGGTCCCCCCTGCGTGCTGTTGATCTTGCTGCTGGTCCTGTTGCCGTAACCCTCGGTCCGATTCGATCTTAGATTGGGAACGAACTCCGTATGTTTAGACTGGGGATGAACTCCATATGCCTAAGCCAACCCACGAAACGAGCGTGTAGGTGCTCAACCAACCGGAGAGGCATAATGCGCAGCCCGGGGATTGATCCGGTCCCCCCTTATGTGCTGTCACAACCTTCGATCTAGTCTGATCTTAGACTGCAATAAACTCCATATGTTTAGACTGGGGATGAACTCTGTATGCCAAAGTCAACCTACGAAACGAGCGTGCTGGCGCTCAGCCGGCCAGAGAGCAAGATACACAAGCTGATCCCCTCTGCATGCTGTCAATCCCACTGTGGGTCTTGCTACCACAACCCTTGGTTCATTTTGATCTTAGACTGGGAGCGCACTACGTATGCCTAAGTTAACCATGAAATGAGCGTGCGGGCAATTAACAGGCCGGAGATGCAGAATGCACAAGCTGTGGATCAATCGAGTGGTAGGTGGGTTCAGGCACATCTCCATATTTTTGCTATGCCAATGCCATTTTTATGGCTTATAAATTCATACAATGGTCCCCTCAGCCTTCATGCGAAGTTTCGTGGCAAGACGACCCGTTTTCTATTTTTCAAGATTTTAAAAACTTTTTGTGGTTCGAGATTTTTTAAAATTTTTTTAGAAGGAGTTTTGGCCCTAAATTTGATATACGTGATCCTTGTATTTTTGTTGGCACGCACAAACAAATTCAGCTAAAAACTCGAAGTGGAGAAGATTTTGTGGCCATTTGAAAAAAATATCCATATTTCAGACACTTTAATGGCTACTGGGAGTAGACCTATAAAATCTCAAATGCTCTTTAAGGGGGTGTGAGTTCTCGAGGTTTGATGAGGGATAGGGGCCAATATAAGGGCCAAGTACCAGCACACATCGCACATCATGTGTGCACACCCCCCGGCCCCTCAATCGCCGGAACCCCCAATGCCGTCGATTAGGTTCTTTGACGATGCTTCGACGATTGTGCCCCAGGCAAAAAAAATGTGGCACCAGCACATGCCGGAGCCCAGCATGTGCACTGTGGCTCAAAATTAAACTTCGGCCAAAGCCTCAACCATCAATGGCACATGATAGCGTATGGTGATGGCACATGCATCGACCATCATTGGCACAGGCTACCCTTTGGTATGGGCACTTACCTCGATCGCCTTCGGCACAAGCTGGGCCCTGGTGCAAGCGGTTGCCTTGATCACCATTGACATATGTTGACCTTTGGTGCGAGCGATTGCCTCGACCACCATCAGCACAAGATGGCCCCTGTGCGGGCGGTTGCATCAAACACCATCGGCACATGCTGGGTCATGGTGCGGGCGGTTGCCTTAACCACCATCGGCACATGTCAAGCCCCGATTGGCCCCCGAAATGAGCGTGCGGGCATCGAACCGACCACTGGGGGTAGGATGCACGAGTCGACCAAGGATCTCGCTGTTGGTCCCCCTCAGTTGTTGCCCTAAATGACGTCGATAGCCTCTGGCCCTTGGTTGGTCGAGATCGGGAATGCACTATGTATGCCTAAGTCAACCCATGAAATGAGCGTGCGGGTGCTCAACTGACTGGAGAGCCAGAAACTGAAAGTCGAGGATCGACCCGGTCCCCCTCTGCATACTATCGATCCAGCTACGGGTCCCTCACTCCGGTTAGGGCTTAGACCGAGAATGAACACCGTATGCTTAAGTCAACCCACGAAATGAGCGTGTGGGCACTCAGCTGGTCAGAGAGGCAGGATGCACAAGTCAAAGATTGACCCTGTCCCTCTCTGCTTGCTGCTGTCGGTCTGATCTTAAACTGGGAATGAACTCTGTATGCCTAAGTCAACCAATGAAACGAGCATGCGATTGCTAAGTCGATCAGAGAGGCATATTGCGCAAGCCGAGGATTGGCTCGGTCCCCCTCTACGTGCTGCCGGTCTAGCTGCCACAACCCTCGATCCAACTGGGGCTTAGACATGGAATGAACTCCATATGCCTAAGCCAACCCATTAAACGAGCATGCGGGCATTTAGCCGGCCGAAGACGCAGAATGCGTAAGTCGGGGATTAGCTCGGTCCCCCCTGCATGCTAACAATCCTTCTACTGGTCCTGTTGTCGTAACCCTCGGTCCGATCCGATCTTAGACTTGGAATGAACTCCGTATGCTTAGACTGGGGATGAACTCTGTATGCCTAAGTCAACCCACGAAATGAGCAGCGGGCACTCAGCCAGCTAGAGAGGTAGGATGCGTAAGTCGAGGATCGACCCGATCCCCTCTGCTTGTTATGAATCCCACTGCGGGTCCTGCTGGCACAACCCTCGATCTGGTCTGATCATAGACTGGGAGCACACTACATATGCCTAAGTCAACCCATGAAATGAGCGTGCGGGCACTTAGCAGGCCAGAGAGGTGGGATGCGCAAGCCGTAGATTGATCGAGTGGTAGGTGGGTTTAGGCACATCTGCATATTTCTGCCATGCCAATGCCATTTTAATGGCTTGTAAAGTCATACAATGGTCCCCTAAGCCTTCATGTGAAGTTTCGTGGCAAGATGACTCCTTTTCTATTTTTCATGATTTTCAAATAATTTTACGGTGTGGGATTTTTTAAAATTTTTTTAAAAGATTTTTGGCCCCAAATTTGGTAGACGTGATCCTTGTATTTTTGTTGGCACGCACAAAATAATTCAGCTAAAAACTCAAAGTGGAGAAGATTTTGTGACCGTTTGAAGAAAATGTCCCCATTTCAAACACTTTGATGGCTACTGGGAGCAAACCTATAAAATCTCAAATGCTCTTTATGGGGGTGTGAGTTCTCGAGGTCTGATGAGAGATAGGGGGATAATATAAGGGCCTAGTACCAGCACCCATTGCACATCATGTGCACACACCCCCCGGCCCCCCAATCGCCAGAACCCCCAATGCCGTCGGTTAGGTTCTCCGACGATGCTTCGACGATGGTGCCCCAGGCAAAAAAAATATGGCAACAGCACATGCCCGAGCCCAGCATGTGCACCGTGGCTCAAAATTAAACTTCAGCCAAAGCCTCAACCATCATTGGCACATGATGGCATATTGTGATGGCACATGCATCGACCATCATTGGCATAGGTTGCCCTTTGGCACGGGCACTTGCCTTGACCGCCTTCGGCATAAGCTGGGCCCTAGTGCAAGCGGTTGCCTCGATCAGCATCGACACATGTGGGCCTTTGGTGCGGGTGATTGCCTCGATCACCATCGGCACAAGATGGCCCTTGGTGTGGGCGGTTGCATCGAACACCATCGGCACATGCTCGGCCATGGTGCAGGCGGTTACCTCAACCGCCATCGACACATGCCAAGCCTCGGTCGACCACTGAAATGAGCGTGTGGGCACCGAACTGACCACTGGGGGTGCGATACGTGAGCCGACCAAGGATCTCGCTGCTGGTCCCCCTCGGTTGCTGTTGATCCCACTACTGGTCCCTCGGTCCAGTTGTGGCTTAGAAAGAAAATGAACTCCATATGCCTAAGTCAACCCATGAAATGAGCGTGCGGGCACTCAGTTGATCGGAGAGGCAGGATGCCCAAGTCAAGGATCAGCCCGATCCCCCTCTACGTGCTGCTGATCTCACTGTGGGTCTTTCAATTCGATTGGGGCTTAGATCAGGAATGAACTCTGTATGCGTAAGCCAACCTATGAAATGAGCATACGGGCGCTCAGTCGGCCGTAGAGGCAGGGTGCGCAAGTCGAGGGTCTGCTCGATCCCCCTCTGCATGTTGCTACCGATCCCACTGCCGATCTGATCTTAGACTAAAAATGAACTTCGTATGCTTAGACTGGGAATGAACTTCGTATGCCTAAGTCAACCCACGAAACGAGTGTGCGGGCGCTGAGCCAATCAGAAAGGCATAATGCGCAAGCCGGGGATCAGCTCGATCGCCCTTTGCATGCTGTCGATCCTGCTGCCACAACCCTTGGTCCAGCTGGGGCTTAGAAATGGAATGAACTCCGTATGCCTAAGCGAACCCATGAAACGAGCGTGCAGGCGCTCAGTCAGTTGGAGAGGCAAAATGTGCAAGCCGAGAATCTGCCAAGTCCCCTCCTACGTGCTACCAATCCTGCTGCTGGTCCTGCTACCGCAACCCTTAGTCTAGTCCGATCTTAGACTGGTAATGAACTCTGTATGCTTAGACTCGGGATGAACTCTGTATACCTAAGTCAACCCACGAAATGAGCGTACGGGCGGTCAGTCGGCCAGAGAAGTAGGATGCGCAAGCTGGGGATCGACCTGACCAAAGAAGCAGGATGCGCAACCCTCGATCCTGTCTGATCTTAGACCAGGAGCACACTACGTATGCCTAAGTCAACCCACGAGATAAGCGTGCGGGCACTTAGCCAGCTAGAGAGACGGGATGCGCAAGCCGTAGATCGATCGAATGGCAAGTGGGTTCAGGTACATCTTCATATTTTTGCCATGCCAATGCCATTTTTATGGCTTGTAAATTCATACAATGGTCCCCTAAGCCTTAATGTGAAGTTTGGTGGCAAGACAACCCATTTTCTATTTTTCACGATTTTTAAAACTTTTTACGGTTCGAGATTTTTTAAAATTTTTTTAGAAGCAGTTTTGGCCCCAAATTTGGTAGACATGATCCTTGTATTTTTGTTGGCACGCACAAACAAATTCAGCTAAAAACTCAAAGTGGAGAAGATTTTGTGATCGTTTGAAAAAAATGTCCACATTTCAGACACTTTAATGGCTATTGGGAGCAAACATTTAAAATCTCAAATGCTCTTTAAGGGGGTGTGAGTTCTTAAGGTTTGATGAGGGATAAGGGGCCAATATAAAGCCAAGTACCAGCACCCATCGCACATCATGTGCGCACACCCCTCGGCCCCCGAATCGTCCTGAACCACTAATGTCGTCGGTTAGGTTCCCGGTGATGCTCCGAGAATGGTGCCCCGGGTGAAAAAAATGTGGCACAAACACAAGCTCGAGCCTAGCATGTGCACTGTGGCTCAAAATCAAACTTCGACCGAGGCCTCGACCATCAATGGCACATGATGGCACAAGGTGATGGTACATGCATCGACCATCATCCGCACAGGTTGCCCTTTGGTACGGGCACTTACCTCGACCGGCATTGACACAAGCTGGGCCTTGGTGTGGGCGATTGCATCGAACAACATTGGCACATGCTGGGCCGTGGTGCGGGCGGTTGCCTTGACCACCATCGCCCCCGAAATAAGTGTACGAGCATCGAACCGACCGCTGGGGGTGGGATGCATGAGCCGACCAAGGATCCCACTGCTGGTCCCCCTCGGTTGTTGCCCCAAACATCGTCTATAGCCTCTGGCCCTTGGTTGGTCGAGATCGAGAATGCACTACATATGCCTAAGTCAACCAATGAAATGAGCGTGCGAGCGTTCAGGTAATCGGATAGCCAGAATGTGCAAATCGAGATCGACTCGGTTCCCCTTTACGTGCTGTCGATCTGACTGTAGGTCCCTCGGTCCGATTAGGGCTTAGACCGAGAATGAACTCTGTATGCCTAAGTCAATCCATGAAACGAGCGTGCGGGTGCTCAGCCGATCGGAGAGGCAAGATGCGCAAGCCGAAGATTGGCCCAATCCCCCTCTACGTGCTACTGTCGATCCTGCTGTCGGTCCGATCTTAGAATGGGAATAAACTCCGTATGCTTAGACTGGGAATGAACTCTGTATGCCTAAGTCAACCCATGAAATGAACATGCAGGCGTTAAGCTGGTCGGAGAGGCATAATGCGTAAGTCGGGGACCGGCTCGGTCCCCCTCTGCGTGCTGTCGGTCCCGCTGCCACAACCCTCAATCCGGTGAGGGCTTAGACATGGAATGAACTCCATATGCCTAAGCCAACCCACGAAACGAGCGTGTAGGGGCTCAGCCCGAGGATCGGCCCAATCCCTCCTGCGTGCTATCGATCCTGCTTTGGGTCCCTCGATCCGATTGGGGCTTAGACCGAGAATGAACTCTATATGCCTAAGTCAACCCATGAAATGAGCGTGTGGGCACTCAGTCGGCCAGAGAAGCGAGATGCGCAAGTCGAGGATCGACTCGATCTTTCTTTGCGTGCTGCTGTCGATCCCACTAGCGGTCCGATCTTAGACTAAGATGAACTCCATATGCTTAGACTGGAAATGAACTCTGTATGCCTAAGTCAACCCATGAAACGAGCATGCGGGTGCTGAGCCGATCGGAGAGGCATAATGCGTAAGCCGAGGATCAGCCTGGTCCCCCTCTGCATACTGTCAATCCCACTGCCACAACCCTTGGTTCGACTGGGGCTTCGACATGGAATGAACTCCGTATGCATCGACCATCATCGGCACAGGCTACCCTTTGGTACTGGCACTTGCCTCGACCACCATCGGCACAAGTTGAGCCTTGGTACAGACGGTTGCCTCGACCACCATTGGCACAAGATGGCCCCTAGTGCAGGCGGTTCCATCGAACACCATCGACACATGTGGGCCGTGGTGCGGGTGGTTGCCTCGATCACCATTGGCACATGTCGAGCCCCGATCGACCACTGAAAAGAGCGTGCGGGCTCTGAATCGACCGCTAGAGGAAGGATGGGTCAGCCAACCAAGGATCCCGTTGTTGGTCCCTCTCGGTTGTTGCCCTGAACACCGTCGATAGCCTCTGGCCCTTGATTGGGCAAGACTGAGAATGCACTATGTATGCCTAAGTCAACCCATGAAACAAGCGTACGGGCGCTCGACCGACCGGAGAGCCAGAATGCGTAAGTCGAGGATCGGCTCAGTCCCTCTCTGCATGCTGCTGCCAGTTTGATCTTAGACTGGGAATGATCTTTGTATGCTTAGACTGGGAATGGACTCCGTATCCCTAAGTTAACCCACGAAACGAGCGTGCGGGCACTGAGCAGGCAGGAGAGGCATAATGCGTAAGCCGGGGATCAGCCTGATCCCCCTCTGTGTACTGCCAGTCTCGCTACCACAACCCTCTGTCTGGCTGGGGCTTAGACATGGAATGAATTCTGTATGCCTAAGCCAACCCATGAAACGAGCGTGTGAGCGCTCCGCCGACCAGAGAGACAGGATACGTAAGTCAAGAATCAGCCCGGTCCCCTCTGCGTGCTACTGTTGGTCTGATCTTAGATTGGGAATGAACTCCGTATGCCTAAGTCAACCCATGAAATGAGCGTGTGGGCACTCAGTCGGCCAGAGAAGCGAGATGCGCAAGTCGAGGATCGACTCGATCTTTCTTTGCGTGCTGCTGTCGATCCCACTAGCGGTCCGATCTTAGACTAAGATGAACTCCATATGCTTAGACTGGAAATGAACTCTGTATGCCTAAGTCAACCCATGAAACGAGCATGCGGGTGCTGAGCCGATCGGAGAGGCATAATGCGTAAGCCGAGGATCAGCCTGGTCCCCCTCTGCATACTGTCAATCCCACTGCCACAACCCTTGGTTCGACTGGGGCTTCGACATGGAATGAACTCCGTATGCATCGACCATCATCGGCACAGGCTACCCTTTGGTACTGGCACTTGCCTCGACCACCATCGGCACAAGTTGAGCCTTGGTACAGACGGTTGCCTCGACCACCATTGGCACAAGATGGCCCCTAGTGCAGGCGGTTCCATCGAACACCATCGACACATGTGGGCCGTGGTGCGGGTGGTTGCCTCGATCACCATTGGCACATGTCGAGCCCCGATCGACCACTGAAAAGAGCGTGCGGGCTCTGAATCGACCGCTAGAGGAAGGATGGGTCAGCCAACCAAGGATCCCGTTGTTGGTCCCTCTCGGTTGTTGCCCTGAACACCGTCGATAGCCTCTGGCCCTTGATTGGGCAAGACTGAGAATGCACTATGTATGCCTAAGTCAACCCATGAAACAAGCGTACGGGCGCTCGACCGACCGGAGAGCCAGAATGCGTAAGTCGAGGATCGGCTCAGTCCCTCTCTGCATGCTGCTGCCAGTTTGATCTTAGACTGGGAATGATCTTTGTATGCTTAGACTGGGAATGGACTCCGTATCCCTAAGTTAACCCACGAAACGAGCGTGCGGGCACTGAGCAGGCAGGAGAGGCATAATGCGTAAGCCGGGGATCAGCCTGATCCCCCTCTGTGTACTGCCAGTCTCGCTACCACAACCCTCTGTCTGGCTGGGGCTTAGACATGGAATGAATTCTGTATGCCTAAGCCAACCCATGAAACGAGCGTGTGAGCGCTCCGCCGACCAGAGAGACAGGATACGTAAGTCAAGAATCAGCCCGGTCCCCTCTGCGTGCTACTGTTGGTCTGATCTTAGATTGGGAATGAACTCCGTATGCCTAAGTCAACCCAAATGCACCACGTATGCCTACGTCAACGTATGAAATGAGCGTACGGGCGCTTAGCGGGCCAAAAAGCCAGAATACATAAGCCGAGGATCGACTCGATCCTCCTCTACGTGCTGTTGATCCCGCTATGGGTGCCTCGATCCGATCGGGGCTTAGATCGAGAATGAACTCCGTATGCCTAAGTCAACCCATAAAAAGAGCGTGCGGGCACACGGTCGGTCGAAAAGGCAAGATGCACAAGCTGAGGATCGACTCGGTCCCACTCTGCGTGCTGCTGCTGATCTGATCTTAGACTGGGAATGAACTTTGTATGCTTAGACTGGGAATGAACTCCGCATGCCTAAGTCAACCCACGAAATAAGCGTGCGGGCATTGAACCGATCGGAGATACATAATACACAAGTCAAGGATCAGCCCGGTCCCTCTCTGCATACTGTCGGTCTCGCTGCCACAACCCTCGGTCTGGTTGGGGCTTAGACATGGAATGAACTCCGTATGCCTAAGCCAACCCACGAAACGAGCGTGTGGGGGCTCAACCGACCGAAGAAGTAGAATACAGAAGCCGGGGATCGACCCAATCCCACCTACGTACTATCGATCCTGCTGCTGGTCCTGCTATCGCAACCCTCGGTCCGGTCCGATCTTAGATTGGGAATGAACTCCGTATGCTTAGACTGGGGATGAACTCCGTATGCCTAAGTCAACCCACGAAATGAGTGTACGGGCACTCAGTCAACCAGAGAGGCAGGATGCATAAGCAGGGGATCAACCTAGTCCCCTTTGTGTGCTGTCGATCCCACTGCGGGTCCTGCTACCACAACCCTCGGTTCGGTCTGATCTTAGACTTGGAGTGCACTACGTATGCCTAAGTCAACCCACGAAACGAGTGTGCGGGCACTCAGCCGGCCGGAGAGGCGGGTTGCGTAAGCCGTGGATCGATCGAGTGGTAGGTGGGTTCAGGCACATCTTCATATTTTTGCTATGCCAATGCCATTTTTATGGCTTGTAAATTTATACAATGGTCCCCTAAGCCTTCATGTGAAGTTTCATGCCTAGATGACCTGTTTTCTATTTTTCATGATTTTTGAAACTTTTTATGGTTCGAGATTTTTTAAAATTTTTTTAGAACGATTTTTGTCCCCAAATTTGGTAGACGTGATCCTTTTATTTTTGTTGGCACGCACAAACAAATTCAGCTAAAAACTCGAAGTGGAGAAGATTTTGTGACCATTTGAAAAAATTGTCCCCATTTCAGACACTTTAATGGCTTCTCGGAGCAAACCTATAAAATCTCAAATTCTCTTTAAGGGGGTGTGACTTCTCGTTGTTTGATGAGGGATAGGGGTCCAATATAAGGGCCAAGTAGCAGCACCCATCGCATATCATGTGCGCACACACCCCGGCCCCCCCAATCACCAGAACCCCCAATGTGGTCGGTTAGGTTCTCCGGCGATGCTCCGACGATGGTGCCCCGGGCAAAAAAAATGTGAAACCAACACATGCCCAAGCCCAGCATGTGCACCGTGGCTCAAAATCAAACTTCAACCAAGGCCTCGACCATCAATGGCACATGATGGCGCATGATGATGGCACATGCATCGACCATCATCGGCACCGACTGCCCTTTTGTATGGGCACTTGCCTCGACTGCCATCGACACAAGCTGGGCCCAAGTGCGGGTGGTTTGCCTTGACCACCATCGGCACAAGATGGCCCCTGGTACGGGCGGTTGCATCGAACACCATCGGCACATGCTGGGCGGTGGTGCAGGTGGTTGCCTCGACCACCATCGACACATGTCGAGCCTCGATCGGCCCTCGAAACGACCGTGCAAGCATCGAACCGACCGCTAGGGGCGGGATGCACAAGCCGACCAAGGATCCTGCTGCTGGTCCCCCTTGGTTGTTGCCCCAAATGCCATTGATAGCCTTTAGCCCTTGGTTGGTCGAGACCGGGAATGCACTACGTATGCCTAATCAACCCATGAAACAAGCGTGCGGGCGCTCAATCGATCGGAGAGCCAGAATGTGTAAGCTAAGGATCGACCTGTCCCTCTCTGCGTGTTATCGATCCTATTGTGGGTCCCTCGGTCCGGTTGGGGCTTAGATCGAGAATGAACTCCGTATGCCTTAGTCAACCCACGAAATGAGCATGCGAGCGCTCAATCGATCAAAGAGGCAAGATGTGCAAGCCAAGGATAAGCCTGGTCCCCCTCTGCGTGCTACTGTCGGTCTGATCTTAGACTGGGAATGAACTCTGTATGCCTAAGTCAACCCACGAAATGAGTATGCGGGCGTTGAACGGGTCGAAGAGGCATACTGTGCAAGCCAGGGATCGGCCTGATCCCCCTCTGCGTGCTGTCGGTCTTGCTGCCACAACCCTCGGTCTAGCTGGGGCTTAGAAATGGAATGAACTCTGTATAACTAAGCCAACCCACGAAACGAACGTGCGGGCGCTCAGCCAGTTGGAGAGGCAGAATGCACAAGCTGGGGATCGGCCCAGTCCCCCTTGCGTACTGTCGATCCTACTTCTGGTCTTGCTACCATAACCCTCGATCCGGTCTGATCTTCGACTAGGGATGAACTCTGTATGCCTAAGTCAACCTATGAAACGAGCGTGCGGGCGCTCAGTCAGCCAGAGAGGCAGGATACGCAAGCTAGGGATCGACCCAATCCCCTCTACGTGCTACCGATCTCGCTACAGGTCCTGCTACCGCAACACTTGGTCCAGTCTGATCTCAGACTAGGAGTGCACTACGTATGCCTAAGTCAACTCACGAAACGAGTGTGCAGGCACTTAGCCAGCCGGAGAGGCGGGATGTGTAAGCCGTGGATAGATCGAGTGGTAGGTGGGTTCAGGCACATCTTCATATTTCGGCCATGCCAATGTCATTTTTATGGCTTGTAAATTCATACAATGGTCCCCTAAGCCTTCATGTCAAGTTTCGTGGGAAGATGACCCATTTTTTATTTTTCATGATTTTTGAAACTTTTTACGATTTGAGATTTTTTAAAATGTTTTTAGAAGGAGTTTTTACCCCAAATTTGGTAGACGTGATCCTTGTATTTTTGTTGGCATGCACAAAAAAATTCAGCAACAAACTCGAAGTGGAGAAGATTTTGTGACCGTTTGAAAAAAATGTCCCCATTTTAGACACTTTAATGGCTACTGGGAGCAAACCTATAAAATCTCAAATGCTCTTCAAGGGGGTGTGAGTTCTCGAGGTTTCATGAGGGATAGGGGGCCAATATAAGGGCCAAGTACCAGCACCCATCGCACATCATGTGCGCCCAATCCCCGGCCCCCAAATCACCGGAACCCCCATTGCCACCGGTTAAGTTCTCCGGTGATGCTCTGGCGATGGTGCCTCAGGCGAAAAAAATGTGGCACCAGCACATGCCCAAGCCCAGCATGTGCACCGTGGCTCAAAATCAAACTTCGGCCAAGGCCTCGACCATTAATGGCACATGATGGTGCGTGGTGATGGCACATGCATCAACCATCATCGACACAGGCTGCCCTTTGGTACGGGCACTTACCTCAACTGCCATCGACACAAGTTAGGCCCTGGTGCGGGCAGTTGCCTCATCCACCATCGGCACATGCCGAGCCCTGATCGACCCCCGAAACGAGCATGTGAGCACCAAACCGACCGCTGGGGGCAGGATGCGTGAGCCAACCAAGGATCCCGCTGCTGGTCCCCCTCGATTGTTGCCCCGAACACCGTCGATAGCCTCTGGCCCTTGGTTGGTCGAGACCGGGAATGCACTACATATGCCTAAGTTAACCCATAAAATGAGCATGCGGGTGCTCAGCTGACCGAAGAGCAAGAATGCGTAAGCCGAGGATCAGCTTGGTCCCCCTCTGTGTGTTATCGATTCCTTTGTGGGTCCCTCGATCTGGTTGGGGCTTAGACCAGGAATGAACTCCATATGCCTAAGTCAACCCATGAAACGAGTGTGCGGGTGCTCAGTCGATCGGAGAGGCAAGATGCGCAAGCTAAGGATCGGCCTGGTCCCCCTCTGCGTGCTGTTATCAGTCCGATCTTACACTGGGAATGAACTCCATATGCTTAGACTGGGATTGAACTCTGTATGCCAAAGTCAACCCATGAAATGAGTGTGTGGGTGCTGAGCCGATCGGAGAGGCATAATGCGCAAGCCAAGGATCGAGCCGATCCCTCTCTGTGTGCTATCGGTCCCGCTGCCACAACCCTCGGTTCGATTGGGGCTTAGACATGGAATGAACTCCGTATGCCTAAGCCAACCCACGAAACGAGTGTGCGGGGGCTCAGTCGGTCGAAGAGACAGAATGCGCAAGCCTGGGATTCGCCCGATCCCCCCTGCGTGCTACCGATCTTGCTGTTGGTCCATCTATCTTAACCCTCGGTCTGGTCTGATCTTAGACTGGGAATGAACTCCGTATGCTTAGACTGGGGATGAACTCTCTATGCCTAAGTCAACCCACGAAACGAGCGTGCGGGTGCTCAGCCGGCCAAAGAGGTAAAATGCGTAAGCCGGGGATCGACCTGGTCCCCTCTGCGTGCTAACGATCCCGCTGTGGGTCCTGCTACCGCAACCCTCGGTCCGGTCTGATCTTAGACTTGGAGCACACTACGTATGCCTAAGTTAACCCACGAAACGAGCGTGCGGGCACTTAGTCGACCGAAGAGGCGGGATGCGCAAGCCATGGATCGATCGAGTGGAGTGGGTTTAGGCACTCTTCAATATTTTCCTACCATCGCCAATGCCTTTTATGGCTTGTAAATTCATACAATGGTCCCCCTAAGCCTTCATGGTGAAAGTTCGCGCAAGACCAACCCGTTTCTTTTTTCATGATTTTTGAAAACTTTTAACGGTTCGAGATTTTAAAATTTTTTTAGAACAAGAGTTTTGCCGCCCAAATTTGGTAGATGTGATCCTTGTTTTTGTTCGCACGCACAAACAGAATTTAGCTAAAAAACTCGAAAGGAAGAAGATTTTGTGACCGTTTGAAAAAAAATGTCCCCATTTTAGACACTTTAAATGCTACTGGGACAAACCTATAAAATCTTAAATGCTCTTTAAAGTTGGCGTGAAGTTCCGAGTTTGCTGAAGATAGGTGGCCAATATAGGGCCAATATAGGGCCAAGTACAAGCACCCATTGCACATCATGTGCACACACCCCCCGGCCCCCTCAATCGCCGAAACCTCCAATGCCGCCGGTTAGGTTCTTTGGCGATGCTCCGACGATGGTGCCCCAGGCAAAAAAAATATGGCACCAGCACATGCTCGAGCCCAGTACGTGCACCATGGCTTAAAATCGAACTTCGACCAAGGCCTCGACCATCAATGGCACATGATGGTGCATGGTGATGGCACATGTATCGACCATCATCAGCACAAGCTGCCCTTCGGTACAGGCACTTGCCTCGACTGCCATCGACACAAGCTGGGCCCTAGTGCACGTGGTTACCGAGACCACCATCAGCACAAGATGACCCTTGGTGCAGGCGGTTGCATCGAGCACCATCAGCACATGCTGAGCCGTGGTGCGGGCGGTTACCTTAACCACCATCGGCATATTTCGAGCCCCAATCGACCCCCGAAAGGAGCATGCGAGCATCGAACGGACCACTGGGGGTGGGATGCGTGAGCCGACCAAGGATCCCACTGCTGGTCCCCCTCGGTTGGTGCCCCAAACGCCGTCGATAGCCTCTAGCCCTTGGTTGGTCGAGATCGGGAATGCACTACGTATGCCTAAGTCAACCCATGAACTGAGCGTACGAGTGCTCAACCGGTCGGAGAGCCAGAATGTGTAAGCCAAGGATCGGCTCGGTCCCTCTCTATGTATGTTGATCCCACTGTGGGTCCCTCGGTCTAGTTGGGGCTTAGACCGGGAATGAACTCCGTAAGCCTAAGTCAACACACAAAATGAGCGTGCAGGCATTCACCCCACCAGAGAGGCAGGATGCGTAAGTCGAGGATCTACCTGGTCCCCCTATGCGTGCTGCTGCCAATCAGATCTTAGACTCAGAATTAACACCATATGCTTAGACTGTGAATGAACTCCATATGCATAAGTTAACCCACGAAACGAGTGTACGGGCACTGAGCCGATCGGAAAGGCATAATACACAAGCCGGGGATCGATCCAGTCCCCCTCTGCGTGCTGTCGGTCCCGCTACCACAACCCTTTGTTCAGTTGGGGCATAGACATGGAATGAACTCCTTATGCCTAAGCCAACCCACGAAACGAGCTTTCGAGGGCTCAACCGGCCAGAAAGACTGAATGCACAAGCCGGGCATCGACCCGATCCCCCTTGCGTGCTATCGATCCTACTGCTGGTCCAGCTACCGTAACCCTCAGTCTGGTCTGATCTTAGACTAGGAATGAACATTGTATGCTTAGACTGGGGATGAACTCCGTATGCCTAAGTCAACCCACGAAACGAGCGTGCAGGCACTCAACCGGCCAAAGAGGCAGGATGCACAAATCGGAGATCGACCTGATCCCCTCTGCATGTTACCGATCCTGCTGAGGGTCTTGCTGGCACAACCCTTCATCCGATCTGATCTTAGACTGGGAGCGCACTACGTATGCCTAAGTCAAACCATGAAACAAGCGTGCATGCACTTAGCCGGCCAGAGAGGCAGGATGCGTAAGCCATGGATCGACCCGGTCCCAGTACCTATCGCACTAGCACCCATCGCACATCATGTGCGCACACCCCTCGACCCCCCATTCGTCGACACCCCTAATGCCGCCGGTTAGGTTCTCCGGCGGTGCTCTGGTGATGGTGCCCCCGAGCAAAAAAAATGTGGCACCAACACATGCCCGAGCCCAGCATGTGCACCGTGGCATAAAATCGAACTTCGACCAAGGCCTCGACCATCAATGGCACATGATGGTGCATGGTGATGGCACATGCATCGACCATCGTCGGCATAGGCTGCCCTTTGATACGGGCACTTGCCTCAACTGCCATCAGTAAAAGGTAGGTCCTGGTACGGGCGGTTGCCTCAACCACCATCGGCACAAGATGGCCCCTGGTGCAGGCGGTTGCATCAAACACCATCGGCACATGTTGGGCCGTGGTGCGGGTGATTGCCTTGACCACCATCGACACATACTGAGCCCTGATTGGCTCTCAAAATGGGCATGCGAACACTAATCCGATCGTTGGGGGTGGGATGCGTGAGCCACCAAGGATCCCACTGTTGGTCTGCCTCGGTTGTTACCCCTGAATGCCGTCGATAGCCTCTGGCCCTTGGTTGGTCGAGATCGAGAATGCACTACGTATGCCTAAGTCAAACCATGAAACGAACGTACGGGCACTTAGCCGGTCGGAGAGCCAAAATGCGTAAGTCGAGGATCGACTTGGTCCCCCTCTACATGTTGTCGATCCTGCTATGGGTCCCTCGGTCCAATTGGGGCTTAGACCAGTAATGAACTCCGTATGCCTAAGTCAACCCATGAAATGAGTGTGCGAGCGCTCAGCCGACTGGAGAGGCAGAATGCACAAGCCGAGGATCAGCCTGGTCCCCTTCTGTATGCTGCTACCAGTCCGATCTTAAATTGGGAATGAACTCTGTATGCTTAGACTGGGAATGAACTCCGTATGCCTAAGTCAACCCATAAAATGAGCGTGCGGGCGTTGAGCCGACCGGAGAGGTAGAATGTGCAAGCTGGGGATCGACCCAGTCCCTCTTTACGTGCTGTCGATCCGACTGCTACAACCCTCGATCCGGCTGGGGCTTAGACATGGAATGAACTCCATATGCCTAAGCCAACCCACGAAACGAACGTGCGGGGGCTTAGGCGGCCGGAGACACAGAATGCTCAAGTTGGGGATCGGCCCGGTCCCCTCTGCGTGCTGCCAATCCCACTGCCACAACCCTCAGTCTGACTGGAGCTTAGACATGGAATGAACTCCGTATGCTTAAAACAACCCACGGAACGAGCGTGCGGGCACTTAGTCGGCCGAAAAAGTGGGATGCAAAAGCCGTGGATCGATCGAGTGGTAGGTGGGTTCAGGCACATCTTCATATTTCTACCGTGCCACTGCCATTTTTATGGCTTGTAAGCCTTCATGTGATGTTTGGTGCCAAGACGACCCGTTTTCTATTTTTCATAATTTTTGAAGCTTTTTGTGATTCAGGATTTTTTAAAATTTTGTTTAGAAGGAGTTTTGGCCCCAAATTTGGTAGACGTGATCCTTGTATTTTTATTGGCACGCACAAACAAATTCAGCTAAAAACTCGAAGTGGAGAAGATTTTGTGACCGTTTGAAAAAAATGTCCCCATTTCAGACACTTTAATGGCTACTGGGAGCAAACCTATAAAATCTCAAATGCTCTTTAAGGGGGTATGAGTTCTCGAGGTTTGATGAGGGATAGGGGGCCAATATAAGGGCCAAGTACCAGCACCCATTGTACATCATGTGCGCACACCCCCCGGCCCCCCAATCGTCGGAACCTCCAATACCGCCGGTTAGGTTCTCCGGTGATGCTCCGGTGATGGTGCCCCGAGCGAAAAAAATGTGGCACCAGCACATGCCCGAGCCCAGCATGTGCACCGTGGCTAAAAATCAAACTTCGACTAAGCCTCGACCATCAATGGCAGATGATGGCACATGGTGATGGCACATGCATCGACCATCATCAGCACAGGTTGCCCTTTGGTATGGGCACTTGCCTCGACCACCATCAGCATAAGCTGGGCCCTGGTACGAGCAGTTACCTCGACCACCATCGACACAAGATGGCCCCTAGTACGGGCAATTACATCGAACACCATCGCCACATGATGGGTCGTGGTGCGGGCGGTTGCCTCGACCACCATCGGCACATTCTGAGCCCCGATCGACCCCCGAAATGAGCGTGTGGGCACCGAACTGACCACTGGGGGTGGGATGAGCGAGCCGACCAAGGATCCCGCTATTGGTCCCCCTCAGTTGTTGCCCCAAATGCCATTGATAGCCTCTGGCCCTTGGTTGGTCGAGATCGAGAATGCACTACGTATGCCTAAGTCAACCCATGAAACGAGCTACGGGTGCTCAGCCGATCGAAAAGCCAGAATGTGCAAGCTGAGGATCAGCTCGGTCCCCCTCTGCATGCTACTGTCGGTTCGATCTTAGACTAGGATTGAACTCTATATGCTTAGACTGGGACTGAACTTCGTTTGCCTAAGTTAACCCACGAACAAGCGTGTGGGCGTTGAGCCTGCCGGAGAGGCATAATGAGCATGCCGGGGATCGGCCCGATCCCCCTCTACGTGTTACCGATCCCGCCACCACAACCCTCGGTCTGACTGGGGCTTAGACATGGAATGAACTCCGTATGCCTAAACCAACCCATGAAACAAGCGTGCGGTGGCTCAACCGACTGAAAAGGCAGAATGTACAAGCCGGGGATCGGCTCGGTCCCCCCTAGCATGCTGTCAATTCTACTGCTGGTCCTACTACTGCAACCCTCGGTCTGATCTGATCTTAGACTAGGAATGAACTCCATATGCTTACACTGGGGATGAACTCCTTATGCCTAAGTCAACCCACGAAACGAGCGTGCGGGCACTCAATCGGCCAGAGAGGTAGGATGCGTAAGCCGGGTATCGACACGGTCCCCTTTGCGACCTGTCGATCTCGCTACGGGTCCTACTGCAGCAACCCTCGGTCCGGTCTGATCTTAGACTGAGAGCACACTACGTATGCCTAAGTCAACCCACGAAATGAGCATGCGGGCACTTAGTAGGCCAGAGAGACGGGATGCACAAGCCATGGATCGATTAAGTGGTAGGTGGGTTCAGGCATTTCTTCATATTTTTGCTATGCCAATGCCATTTTTATGGCTTGTAAATTCATACAATGGTCCCCTAAGCCTTCGTGTGAAGTTTCGTGGCAAGACGACCCGTTTTCTATTTTTCACGATTTTTGCAACTTTTTACGGTTTGGGATTTTTTAAAATTTTTTTAGAAGGAGTTTTGGCCCCAAATTTGGTAGACGTGATCTTTGTATTTTTTTTGGCACGCACAAACAAATTCAGCTAAAAACTCAAAGTGGAGAAGATTTTGTGACCGTTTGAAAAAAATGTCCCCATTTTAGATAATTTAATGGCTACTGGGAGTAAACCTATAAAATCTCAAATGCTCTTTAAGGGGGTGTGAGTTCTCGAGGTTTGATGAGGGATAGCGAGCCAATATAAGGGCCAAGTACCAGCACCCATCGCACATCATGTGCCCACACCCCCCGGCCCCCCAATCGTCGAAACCCGCAATACCGTCGGTTAGGTTCTCCAACGATGATTCGACGATGGTGCCACGGGCAAAAAAAATGTGGCACCAAAACATGCTCGAGCCCAGCATGTGCACCGTGGCTCAAAATTGAACTTCGACCAAGGCCTCGACCATCAATGGCACATGATGGCACATGGTGATGGCACATGCATCGACCATCATCGGCACAGGCTGCCCTTTGGTATGGGCACTTGCCTTGACCGCCATCAGCACAAACTGGGCCCTGGTGTGGGTGGTTGCCTCGACCACCATCAGCACAAGATGGCCCTTGGTGCGGGCGGTTGCATCGAACACCATCGGCACATGCTAGGCTTTGGTGTGGGCGGTTGCCTTGACCATCATCGACACAGGTTGGGCCGTGGTGCCGGCGGTTGCCTCGACCATCATCAACATATGTCGAGCCCCGGTCGGCCCTCGAAATGAGCGTGCGAGCACCGAACCAACCGCTAGGGGAGGGATACGCGAGCCGACCAAGGATCCCGTTGCTGGTCCCTGTCGGTTGTTGCCCCAAATGTCGTCGATAACCTCTGGCCCTTGGTTGGTCGAGGCTGGGAATGCACTACGTATGCCTAAGTCAACCCATGAAACAAGCGTGTGGGCATTCAGCGGGTCGGAGAGCCAGAATTCGCAAGCTGAGGATCAGCCCGGTCCCCCTCTGCGTGCTACCGGTCCTACTGTAGGTCCCTCGATCCGGTTGGGGCTTAGACTAAGAATAAACTCCGTATGCCTAAGTCAACACCCAAAACGAGCGTGCGGGCACTCACCCGATCGGAGAGGTAGGATGCGTAAGCTGAGGATCGGCTCGATCCCCCTCTACGTGCTGCTGCCAGTCTGATCTTAGATTGGCATGAACTACATATGCCTGTCAGTCCGATCCTGCTACTGGTCCTGCTGCCGCAACCTCCAGTCTGATCTGATCTTAGACTAGGAATGAACTCCGTATGCTTAGACTGGGGATGAACTCCGTATGCCTAAGTCAACCCACGAAACGAGCGTGCAGGTGCTTAGTCGGCCAGAGAGGCAGGATGCGTAAGTTGAGGATCGACCTGGTCCCCTCTTCATGCTATCGATCCCGCTACAGGTCCTGCTACCGCAACCCTCAGTCTGATCCGATCTTAGACTGGGAGCACACTATGTATGCCTAAGTCAACCCACGAAATAAGCGTGCGGGCACTTAGCCGATCGGAGAGGCGGGATGCGCAAGCCGTAGATTGATCGAGTGGTAGGTGGGTTCAGGCACATCTTCATATTTCTTCCATGCCAATGCCATTTTTATGGCTTGTAAATTCTTACAATGGTCCCCTAAGCCTTCATGTGAAGTTTCGTGGCAAGACGACCCTTTTTCTATTTTTCAAGATTTTCAAAACTTTTTTACGGTTCGGGATTTTTTAAAATTCTTTTAGAAGGAGTTTTGGCCCCAAATTTCGTAGACGTGATCCTTGTATTTTTGTTGGCACGCACAAACAAATTCAGCTACAAACTCGAAGTGGAGAAGATTTTGTGATTGTTTGAAAAAAATGTCCCCATTTCAAACAGTTTAATGGCTACTGGGAGCAAACCTATAAAATCTCAAATGCTTTTTAATGGGGTGTGAGTTCTCGAGGTTTGATGAGGGATAAGGGGCCAATATAAGGGCCAAGTACACCCCTCGGACCCCCCAATCATTGGAACCCCCAATGCCGCCAGTTAGGTTCTTTAGCGATGCCCTGGTGATGGTGCCCCGGGCGAAAAAAATGTGGTACCAGCACATGCCCGAGCCCAACATATGCATCATGGCTCAAAATTGACCTTCGACCAAGGCCTCCACCATCAATGGCACATGATGTCACATGGTGATGGCACATGTATCGATAATCATACAATTGCCTCAACCGCCATCGGCACAAGCTGGGCCCTGGTACGGGCGGTTGCCTCGATCACCATTGGCACAAGATGGCCCCTGGTGCGGGCGGTTGCATCGAACACCATCGACACATGCTGGGTCGTGGTGCGGGTTATTGCCTCGACCTCCATCGGTAAATGTCGAGCCCCGGTCAACCCTTGAAATGAGCGTGTGGGCATCGAACTGACTGCTGGGGGTGAGATGCGCGAGCCGACTAAGGATCCCGCTGCTGGTCCCCCTCGATTGCTGCCCCAAACGCCGTCGATAGCCTTTGGCCCTTGGTTGGTCGAGACCAGGAATGCACTACATATGCCCTTGGCGGGTCCCTTGGTCCGATTGGGACTTAGATCGGGAGTGAACTCCGTATGCTTAAGTCAACCCATGAAACGAGCGTACGGGTGCTCAACCGGCCGGAGAGGTAGGATGCGCAAGCCGAAGATCACCCTGATCCCCCTCTACATGCTGCTGCCACAACCCTCGGTCCAGTTCGATCTTAGACCGAGAATGAACTTCGTATGCTTAGACTGGGGATGAACTTCGTATTCTTAGACTGGGAATGAACTCTATATTCTTTGACTGGGAATGAACTCCGTATGCCTAAGTCAACCCACGAAACGAAAGTGTGGGCGTTGACCAGGTCGGAGAGGCATAATGCGTAAGTCGGGGTTCGGCCCGATACCCCTCTGTGTGCTACCGGTCCCGCTACCACAACCGTCGGTATGGCTGGGGCTTAGACATGGAATGAACTCCGTATGCCTAAGCCAACACACGAAACGAGCGTGCGGGGGCTCAACTGGCTAGAGAGGCAGAATGCGCAAGTAGGGGATCGACCCGATCCCCCCTGCATGCTGCCGATCCCGCTGCAGGTCTTGCTACCACAACCCTTGGTCTGGTCCGATCTTAGACTTGGAGCGCACTACGTATGCCTAAGTCAACCCACAAAACGAACGTGCGGGCACTTAGCCGGCCGGAGAGGTGGGATGCACAAGCCATGCATCGATAAGTGGTAGGTGGGTTCAGGCATATCTTCATATTTCTACCATGCCAATGCCATTTTTATGGCTTGTAAATTCATACAATGGTCTCCTAAGCCTTCATGTGAGGTTTCGTGGCAAGACGACCTGTTTTCTATTTTTCACAATTTTTGAAACTTTTTATGGTTTGGGATTTTTTAAAATTTTTTTATAAGGAGTTTTCGCCCCAAATTTGGTAGATGTGATCCTTGTATTTTTGTTGGCACGTAGAAACAAATTCAGCTAAAAACTCAAAGTGGAGAAGATTTTGTGACCGTTTGAAAAAAATGTCCTCATTTTAAACACTTTAATGGCTACTGGGAGCAAACCAATAAAATCTCAAATGCTCTTTAAGGAGGTGTGAGTTCTCAAGGTTTGATGAGGGATAGGGGGCCAATATAAGGGCCAAGTACCAGCACCCATCGCACATCATGTGCGCACACCCCTGACCCCTCCAATCGTCGGAACCCCCAATGTCGCCGTTAGGTTCTCTGACGATGCTCCGGTGATGGTGCCCCAAGCCAAAAAAAATGTGTCACCAGCAGATGCTCGTGCCCAGCATGTGCACCGTGGCTCAAAATGAAACTTCGGCCAAGGCCTCGACCATCAATGGCACATGATGGCGCATGGTGATGGCACATGCATCGACCATCATCAGCAGAGGCTGCCCTTTGGTACGGGCACTTACCTCGACCGCCATCGGCATAACCTGGGCCCTGGTACGGGTGGTTGCCTCGACCACCATCGACACAAGATGGCCCTTGGTACGGGCGGTTACATTGAATACCATTGGCACATGCTGGGCCATGGTACGGATGGTTGCCTCGACCACCATCGTCACATGCTGCGCCGTGGTGCAGACGGTTGCCTCGACCATCATCGGCACATGCCGAGCCCCAATCGACCCTCGAAACGAGCGTGTGGGCACCGAACCGACCATTGCGGGTGGGATGCGTGAGTCGACCAAGGATCCTGCTGCTGGTCCCCCTCGGTTGTTGCCCCACACGTCGTCAATAGGCTCTGGCCCTTGGTTGGTCGAGATCAGGAATGCACTACGTATGCCTAAGTTAACCCACGAAACGAGCGTTCGGGTGCTCATCGGTCGGAGAGCCAGAATGCATAAACCGAGGATCGACCCGGTCCCCTTTTTGTGTGCTGTCGATCCTGCTGCGGGTCCCTCAGTCCGGTTGGGGCTTAAACTTGGAATGCACTACGTATGCCTAAGTCAACCCATGAAACGAGTGTTCGGGCGCTTAACCGGCTGGAAAGCCCAAATACACAGTCGAGGATCAGCTTGGTCCCGCTCTATGAGCTGTCGATACCACTGTGAGTCCTTCGATCTGGTTGGGGCTTAGACCAGGAATGAACTCTGTATGCCTAAGTCAACCCACAAAACAAGCATACGAACGCTCAGTCAAGGATCGGCCCGATCCCCCTTTACGTGCTGCTGTCGATCTCGCTACCGGTCTGATCTTAGACGAGGAATGAACTCCATATGCTTGGACTAGGAATGAACTCCGTATGCCTAAGCCAAACCACGAAACGAGCGTGTGGGCGCTCAGTCGGTCAGAAAGGCATAATGCGCAAGCTGGGGATAGGCCCGATCCGCCTTTTCGTGCTGTCGGTCTCGCTGCCACAACCCTCGATCTGGCTGGGGCTTAGACATGGAATGAACTCCGTATGCCTAAGCCAACCCATGAAATGAGCGTGCGGGTGCTCAGCCAATCGGAGAGGCAGAATGCGCAAGCTGGGGACCGACCCGATCCCCCTACGTGCTGTCGATCCTACTGCTGGTCCTGCTACTGCAACCCTGGATCCGATCTGATCTTAGACTGGGAATGAACTCCGTATGCTTAAGTCAACCCACGAAACGAGCGTACGGGCGCTCAGCCGGCCAGAGAGGCAGGATGCGTAACCTGGGGATCAACCTGATCATCTCTGCGTGCTGTCGATCCCGTTGCGGGTCCTACATCGTAACCCTCAGTCTGATCTGATCTTAGACTGGGAGTGCACTACGTATGCCTAAGTCAACCCACGAAATGAGCTTGCAGGCACTTAGCCGGCCGAAGAGGCGAGATGCGCAAGCCATGGATCGATCGAGTGGTAGGTGGGTTCAGGCACATCTTCATATTTCTATCATGCCAATGCCATTTTTATGGCTTGTAAATTCATACAATGGGCCCCTAAGCCTTCATGTGAAGTTTCGTGGCAAGACAATCCATTTTCTATTTTTCATGATTTTTGAAAATTTTTACGGTTCAAGATTTTTTAAAATTTTTTTAGAAGGATTTTTGGCCTCAAATTTGGAAGATGTGATCCTTGTATTTTTGATAGCACACAAAAAAATTCAGCTAAAAACTCGAAGTGGAGAAGATTTTGTGATCGTTTGAAACAAATGTCCCCATTTCACACACTTTAATGGCTACTGGGAGCAAACCTGTAAAATCTCAAAATGCTCTTTAAGGGGGTGTGAGTTCTCAAGGTTTGATGAGTTCTCAAACTGCCCTTTGGTATGGGCACTTGTCGCGACCGTCATCGGCACAAGCTGGGCCCTGGTAGGGGCAGTTGCCTCGATCACCATCGACACATGCCGGCCTTTGGTGCGGGCGATTGCCTCGACCACCATCAGCACATGCTGTGCTGTGGTGCGGGCGGTTGCCTCGACCACCATCGACACATGTCGAGCCTCGAACCAACCATTGGGGGTGGGATGTACGAGCCGACCAAGGATCCCGCTGCTGGTCCCCCTCGGTTGTTGCCCCAAACGTCGTCGATAGCCTCTGGCCCTTGGTTGGTCGAGACCTGGAATGCACTACGTATGCCTAAGTCAACCCATAAAATGAGCGTGTGGGTGCTCAGCTGGTCCGAGAGCTAGAATACGTAAGCCAAGGATCGGCCCGATCCCACTCTGCGTGCTGCTGTCGATCCCGTTGCCGGTCTAATCTTAGACTGGGAATGAACTCCGTATGCTTAGATTGGGAATGAACTCTATATTCCTAAGTCAACCCATGAAACGAGCGCGCGATCGCTCAGCCGGTCGGAGAGGCATAATGCGTAAGCTGGGGATTGACCTGATCCCCTTCTGCGTGCTGTCGGTCTGGTTGCTACAACCCTCAGTCTGGTTGGGGCTTAGACATGGATGAACTCCATATGCCTAAGCCAACCCACAAAACGAGCGTACAGGCGCTCAGCTGGCCGGAGAGGCAGAATGCGTAAGTCAGGGATAGCCCAGTCCCCCTGTGTGCTGTCGATCCTACTGCTGCAACCCTCGATCCGATTTGATCTTAGACTGGGAATGAACTTCGTATGCTTAGACTGGGGATGAACTCCGTATGCCTAAGTCAACCCACAAAACAAGCGTACGGGCGCTCAACCGACCAGAAAGGTAGGATGCACAAGCCGGGGATCGACCCGATCCCCCCTGCGTGCTGCCGATCCCGCTACGGGTCCTACTATTTCAACCATTGATCCGGTCCGATCTTAGACTGGGAGCACACTATGTATGCCTAAGTCAACCCACGAAATGAGCGTGCAGGCACTTAGCCGATCGGAGAGGTGGGATGCGTAAGCCGTGGATCGATCAAGTGATAGGTGGGTTTAGGCACATCTTCATATTTCTACCGTGCCAATGCCATTTTTATGGCTTGTAAATTCATACAATGGTCCCCTAAGCCTTCATGTGAAGTTTCGTGGCAAGACGACCCGTTTTCCATTTTTCATGATTTTTAAAACTTTTTACGGTTCAGGATTTTTAAAAATTATTTTAGATGCAGTTTTGGTGCCAAATTTGGTAGACGTGATCCTTGTATTTTTGTTGGCATGAACAAAAAAATTCAGCTAAAAACTCGTAGTGGAGAAGATTTTGTGACCGTTTGAAAAAAATGTCCCCATTTCAGACACTTTAATGGCTACTGAGAGCAAACCTATAAAACATCAAATGCTCTTTAAGGGGGTGTGAGTTCTCAAGGTTTGATGAGGGATAGGGGGCCAATATAAGGGATAAGTACCAGCACCCATCACACATCATGTGCGCACACCCGTCGACCCACCCAATCGCCGGAACCCCCAATGCCGTTTGTTAGGTTCTCCGGCGATGCTCCGACGATGGCACCCCCGGTGAAAAAAATGTGGCACCAACACATGCTCGAGCCCAGCATGTGCACCATGGCTCGTAATCGAACTTCGACCAAGGCCTCGACCATCAATGGCACATGATGGAACATGTGTCACGGGCTCCGACGTTAGACTCAGAATCCGTGCGGCCTTAGGATTGGAATCTCCTCCTTTATGCCTAAGTCAGCCTAAAACACAAGCGTGCGGGCACTAGAACAATGGGAAGGGCTGATTACGCAAGTTAAAGAGAAACAAGATAAGAAGATAGAATTCTGGAAATGCCCCTGTATTCACTGAAACAGAAGTGTTTGATGGTGTACAAATGAGGGTGGAGCAGCCCTCTATTTATAGTTGAGGCTCTAGCTACAACTTAATGGCATATCCCTAGAATAAAGGCTAAAGTCATGGGATTACAATCAATCAGGATGCTAACTCCTAATTTTTAGGGTCAACCAAATCTGCCAGGATGCTCCTGCCTGCTTCCAGAAGCTTCCTTTGCATGTCCAGCACCTTAGGCCCTTCTGGATGTGGTGCGGGCAACTTGTATGCCAAGCCTTGCTCTCACGGGCTGGCCTGCAAGTCGGGCCGGCATTCTGAGCTCGTTTGCTAGGCTTTGCACACAGATACCCGCCAGCACACCTGGTCTGCGGGCCTCAACCTCTGGCTCACCTGTTGGTCTACCTGATGTGCCTGGCGTGCCCACCCAAGGCGTGACATTCTCCCCCACCTGTTTCCATAATGCCCTCGTTGCATATTCTGTATAGTATTTCCTGATCTGGTCCCTGAACTACCATAAGTCCTCTACTGGTTCATAGCTTGCCCACTGTCTGGAAGTCCCTTCCAGTGCACCAAGTACTCATGTCCTGGCTGATAGTTCTTCCATCTCACCTCTCGGTCAGCTATGATGCTGTGGACCTCCTTCTCATATGAGGCCCTTGCTCCCAATGGCGCATGCTTTGACTCTGCCCATCTCGGATCTCCCTCATCCTCATGGAACGGCTTGAGCATGCTCACATGGAACACCGGGTGTACCCTCGACTTGGGTGGCATATCCAGCTTATAGGCAACCTTGCCTACCCTCTTGACTACTCGAAAAGGTCCCTCATACCTCCGGACTAGGCCTTTGTGCAGCCCCCTATGGCGCACAATGGGATGCAGCTTCACCAACACCAAGTCTCCAACCTGGAACTACACATCCCGCCTCTTCTGGTCCGCCCACTTCTTCGACCTCTTGGCCGCCTTGTGTAGACAAACTCTGGCCAAGTCAGTTTGCTCCTGCCATGCCTTGGCAAACTTGTATGCTGCTGGATTTGGCCCTATATAACCTGCAGCAATTGAACTGGGTGTTAGTGGTTGTTGCCCTATCATAACCTCAAATGGGCTCTGGTTCGTTGCCTCACTCCTTGGCAAGTTATAGGAAAACTGCGCAATATCTAGTAGTTTTGGCCAGTCCTTTTGTGTGGCACTCACATAGTGCCTGAGGTAGATCTCCAATAGTCCGTTCATTCCTTCTGTCTGCCCATCGGTCTGTGGATGCATGCTGGTGGAAAAGTTCAAGTCTGACCCCAATAGCTTGAACAACTCAGTCCAGAACCTGCCCGTGAACCGCCCATCCCGATCACTAACGATGGTCTTCGTCACTCCCCAGTACTTAACCATGTTCTTCAGGAACAATCGAGCTGCCTCCTTGGTTGGGCACTCCTTGGTTGTTGGAATGAAGATTCCATACTTGGAAAACCTGTCCACCACTACCATGATGCTTCCAAACCCTTCTACTTGGGTAGACCGACTATAAAGTCCAGAGAAACACTCTCCCATGGTCGCTCTGGCACTGGCAATGGCTCTAAGAGACCGCCTGGTTTCTTGAGCTCCACCTTTCCTGTTGGCACACAAGACAAGTCTTCACATAGGCCTACACATTGTCCCTCATGTGTGGCCAGTAGTACCAATCCTCGATTAGCACCAAGGTACGGCTCACTCCGGGGTGTCCAGCCCACCTTGAATCATGACATTCTTGCAAAACTTCCTTACGAAGCTTCCCGTGCTGTGACACAAACAGTCTATTGCCCCTGGTGTATAGCAAGCCATCCTACAACCAAAACCGCTTAGTCTTACCTTGCTGGGCGTACTCTATCAAAGCCTTGGCTGTAGGATCATGCGCAAGTCCCTCCTTGATGCGCGGCACTAGTGACCCTTCTGGTTGGCTAATGGTAGTAAGGTTAGCCTTCCTGCTCAGGGCGTCTGTGACTAGGTTCTCCCGTCCTGGCTTGTACTCCATCTAGAAATCAAATTCTGCAAGAAAATCTTGCCTTCTTGCCTGCTTGAGGGATAGCTTCTTCTGCATCTGGAAGTAGCTGGTTGCCATATTGTCCATCCTCACCATGAACCTCGATCCCAACAGGTAATGGCACTAAGTGCGCAAGTAGTGCATCACTGCAGTCATCTTCTTCTCTTGGACCGTGTACTTGCGTTTAGTCTCGTTCAGCTTTCTGCTCTCGAATGCGATTGGATGTCCCTCTTGCATCAACACACCCTCATGGCAAAGTCTGATGCATCCGCATGCACCTCATACGGCTTGGCATGGTTTGGCAAGGCCAAGACTGGCTCCTCGATCACAGCCCGCTTCAACCAATCAAAGGCTTGTTAAGTAAGTCAGTCAATGGCGTGGCTATTGCTGAGTGACCTTTGATGAAGCGCATGAAGTAGTTAACCAGCCCAAGGAATGATCTCAACTCAGTGACCTTGGCTAGTGGTTGCCACTCCAGGATGGCATGTATCTTGCCTTCATCCATGCTTGTCTTGCCACCTCCCACTATGTGGCCATGGAACAGGATTTCCTGCTGGGTGAATGAGCACTTCTCCCTCTTGACAAAGAGCTTGTGCGCCCGCAACACCA
Organism: Durio zibethinus; assembly: GCF_002303985.1. The sequence continues at coordinate 1,933,376 of NW_019167971.1, read as the reverse complement.
CGAACACCTGTCTCAAGTGGTCTACATGCTGTAGATCACAATGTCATCCAAATAAACCATAAAAAACCGATCAAGGAATGACTAAAGTACCTTGTTCATAAGGGTGCAGAATGTTGCTGGGGCATTCATGAGTCCGAAAGGCATCACAAAGAACTCATACAAACCATACCGAGTGACACATTCTGTCTTTTGCTCATCTCCCTCCACGATCTGACTTGATAGTAGCCCAACCTCAAATCCAGCTTGGTGAACCACCTTGCGCTCCCAAATTGATCGAACAAGTCCGCAATGAGTGGGATGGGGTACTTGTTCTTGATGGTCAGCTTGTTCAAAGCTTGATAGTCTATGCACAGCCGCAATGACCCATCATGCTTGCGTTGGAATAGAACCGATGCACCATAGGGTGCTTTCGATGGCCTGATAAAGCCAGCATCAACTAACTCTTTGAGCTGCTTCCTCAACTCCTCCAACTTTGGTGGAAACATTCGATAAGGGGCTCTAGCTGGTGGCTTGGCCTCAGACACCAGCTCAATCTTGTGGTCCACCTCTCTCTTAGGTGGTAGCTTGCTAGGCAGCTTTACGGGCATCACATCACTAAAGGTCTTCAGCACCTTTAGCACCTCCAAGGGTGACTCGATCTCCTTCTCCCTTGGCTCATCATATTTCAGGGCTGTCAAGAAGGTGTCTTCTTGTCTACTTACCACCTTGGCAAATTGGATGGCTGACACCACTTACGACCCAACTCCAGACCCTCTCTTCAATGGCACTAAGCATTGGCACCGTGCATCCCAGGATGCAAACACAATTGGCAAAAGGCACAAGGAGGGTGTTAATCCAAACAAGGAAATCCAACCCAATCACAAACTCATAGTCGTCAAGGGGTATTACCTCAATGGTCTCCTTGCCTTTCCAGTCTCCAAGCTGTAACTCCACTCCCCATGCTACTCCAATGGCTGGAACTTCCTTGGAGTTCACCGTTTTAATGGTACCAGTTCTTTTCTGCACCTTCAGTTTGAGCTTCCGGGCTCCATCACCTGAAATAAAAAGATGTGAGGCACCTGTGTCCACCAGTGTGCTCACCTTCTGACCCGCAACCATCAGATCCGCAAACATCAAGCCCTTTGGCTTGCGGCTCCCCTTACTCTGGATAGCATTGAGCACCAATGACCCAAGCTTTGCTGCCCCTGACTCTGGCTCCTCGTCAGACTCCTTGTCTACAACAGCCAGCTTCCCCTTCTGCGGGCAATTATGAGCTATATGGCTCCCTCCACATAGGTAGCATGCTAGTGGCTCTCGGTCCCCTTTTGCTTTCTACTTGCCTGCTGGTGGCTTCCTCTCGCCATCCTTGGTTGAACGATCTCGGTCTCCATCCTTGGACTCCCGGTCATGGTCCTTCCTCTTGGACTACTTATTTCGGTCCCTATCATCCCTGCCCTTACCCTTGGGCTTGGAAGACTCGAACTTGTTCTTAGGCTTGAACTCTATCAAAGCCTCGGCAGTAGTCATGGCTTTAGCCAAGTCATGAACTCCTCTCATTTGTAGCTTATGCTTGACCCACGACTTCAGCCCATCCATGAAAGCAAAGAATGCATTCTTCTCACCTAGATCCGAGATCTGTAGCATCAGTTCAGAGAATTTCTGGACATACTCCCTTATGTCCCCTTACTGGCTCAGCCTGCGTAACTTTGCCCGTGCCTCGTCATCAGCATACTCCGGGTAAAATTATTCTCTGAACTCCTTTTGGAACTCTGCCCAGGTTCCAATCTTGGCGCTCCCACGCCTGACATCATCACACCTGCGCATCCACCACAATAAGGCTACATCAGTGAGATACATAGCAGCGGTGCTTACCTTTATCGCCTCGTCTTGCATGCCCATGGCCTGGAAGTACTACTCCATTCCCCAAAGGTAGTTGTCTACTTCCTTAGCCACCCTAATCCCCTTGAACTCCTTAGGCTTGGGGACATCCAATCTGGATTTGGACACTCTAGCAAACATGCCATTCCCAATGGCAATCTTGCAAGTAACGAGCTCACTGGTAAGCTCCTCCATCCACTGACGCATGGCCTCCATGCCATCGCGCAAGGTCTGCACTTCAGCCTCCAAGGTCTGATTCTTTTTAGTGAACACGTCCAAGCCTTTGTTGAGGGCAGCTTCCAACTCACTTTGGATCTCCTCCCCCATGGAGTCTAGCGATGCAATGTGAGTCTCTACTTCCTCAAACTTCTCCCCCATGTCGCCCACGGTCACTTCCAGCTTGGCCAGCCTACCGTCCATGGTAGACCAGATATCTCTAAAACTGGCTTTCTTGCCTCTTCCATGGCCATGCTCTTGGGCCTCTGGTTATTGGCTAGCAACATCGCTTTGGGATGCCATCTCCTCAATCATGATCTAACCTGCACAACACAAACACGCAGAATCGAATTTGCTCTGATACCAACTATCACAGGCTTTGACCTTAAACTCAGAATCCATGTGGCCTTAGGCTTGGAATCTCCTCTTTTATGCCTAAGTCAGCCTAAAACACAAGTGTGCAGGCACTAGAACAATGAGAAGGGCTGATTATGCAAGTTAAAGAGAAACAGGATAAGAAGATAGAATTCTGGAAATGCTCTTGTATTCACTGAAACAAAAGTGTTTGATGGTGTACAAATGAGGGTGGAGCAGCCCTCTATTTATAGTTAAGGCGCCAGCTACAACTTAATGGCATATCCCTAGAATAAAGGCTAAAATCATGGGATTACAATCAATCAGGATGCTAACTCTTGATTTTCAAGGTCAACCAAATCTGCTATGATGCTCCTGCCTGCTTCCAGAAGCTTCCCTTGTGTGTCCAGCACCTTGGGCCCTTCTGGATGTGGTGCAGGTAGCTTGTATGCTAGGCCTTGGTCTCACAGGCTGGCCTGCAAGTCGAGCGGGTGTTCTGAGCTCGTTTGCTAGGTTTTGCGCATAGATACCCACCAACTCGCCTGATCTACGGGCCTCAACCTCTGGCTCACCTGCTGGTCTGCCTGATGTGCCTGGCATGCCCATCTAGGGCGTGACACATGGTGATGGCACATGCATTGACCATCATCAGCACAGGCTACCTTTTGGTACGGGCACTTGCCTCAACCGCCATTGGCACAAGCTAGGCCCTGGTGTAGGCGGTTGCCTCGATCACCATCGGCACATGCTGGCCCTTGGTACGGGCGATTGCCTCGACCACCATCATCAAAAGATGGCCCCTGGTATGGGTGGTTGCATCGAACACCATCAGCACATGCTAGGCCGTGGTGCGGACGATTGCCTTGACCACCATTGGCACATGCCGAGCCCCGATCGATACCTGAAATGAGCGTACAGGCACCAAATCGATCGCTGGGGGTAGGATGAGCAAGCCGACCAAGGATCCCGTTGTTGGTCCCCCTCGGTTGTTGCCCCAAACACCATCGATAGCCTCTAGCCCTTGGTTGGTCGAGATCGAGAATGAACTCCATATGCCTAAGTCAACCACGAAATGATTGTACGGGCGCTCAGCCGATCGGAGAGGCAGGATGCGCAAGTCGAGATCAGCCCGATCCCCCTCTGCGTGCTGCTTTCGGTCTGATCTTAGACTGGGAATGAACTCCGTATGCCTAAGTCAACCCACGAAATGAGCGTGTGGGTGCTGAGCCGGCCAGAGAGGTATAATCCGTAAGCCAAGGATCAACCCGGTCCCCCTTTGCATGCTGTCGGTCCCACTGCCACAACCCTCGGTCCGACCGGCACTTAGACATGGAATGAACTCCATATGCCTAAGCCAAGCCACAAAACGAGCGTGCGGGCGCTCAGCCGACCGGAGAGGTAGAATGCGCAAGCCAGGGATCGACCCGGTCCCCCCTGCGTGCTGCTAATCCTGCTACCGCAACCTTCGATCCAGTTCGATCTTAGACTGGGAATGAGCTCCATATGCTTAGACTGGGGATGAACTCCGTATGCCTAAGTCAACCCATGAAACGAGTGTACGAGCGCTCAGTCGGCCAGAGAGGCAGGATGCACAAGTCAGGGATCGACTCGGTCCCCTCTACGTCCTGTCGATCCCGCTACGGGTCCTACGGTCGTAACCCTCGGTCCGGTTCGATCTTAGACAAGAAGCGCACTACGTATGCCTAGGTCAACCCATGAAATGAGCGTGCGAGCACTTAGCCGGTCAGAGAGGCGGGATACGCAAGCCATGGATCGATCGAGTGTTAGGTGGGTTCAGGCACATCTTCATATTTCTACCATGCCAATGCCATTTTTATGGCTTGTAAATTCATACAATGGTCCCCTAAGCCTTCATGTGAAGTTTCGTGGCAAGACGACCCGTTTTCTATTTTTCATGATTTTTGAAACTTTTTGCCATTTGGGATTTTTAAAAATTTTTTTAGAAGGATTTTTGGCCCCAAATTTGGTAGACCTGTTCCTCGTATTTTTGTTGGTATGCACAAAAAATTCAGCTAAAAACTCGAAGTGGAGAAGATTTTGTGACCGTTTAAAAAAAATGTCCCCATTTCAGACACTTTAATGGCTACTGGGAGCAAACCTATAAAATATCAAATGCTCTTTAAGGGGGTGTGAGTTCTCGAGGTTTGATAAGGGATAGGGGGCCAATATAAGGGCAAGTACCAGTACCCATCACACATCATGTGCGCACACCCCCGGTCCACCCAATCGTTTGAACCCCCAATGCCACCAAGTAGGTTCTCCGATGATGCTCCAACGATGGTGCCCTGAGCGAAAAAAATGTGGCACCAGCACATGCCCGATCCCAGCATGTGCATCGTGGCACAAAATTGAACTTCGACCAAGGCTTCGATCATCAATGGCACATGATGGTGCTTGGTGATGGCACATGTATTGACCATCATCGGCACAGGCTGCCCTTTGGTATGGGCACTTGCCTCAACCGCCATCGGCACAAGCTGCGCTCTGGTGCAGGCGGTTACCTCGATCACCATCGGCACATGCTGGCCCTTGGTACGAGCGATTGCCTCGACCACCATCGGTACAAGATAGCCTCTAGCGTGGGTGGTTGCATCGAACACCATCGGCACATGCTGGGTCATGGTACGAGCGGTTACTTTGGCCACCATTGGCACATACTAAGCCACGATCGACCCCCGAAATGAGTGTGCGGGCACTGAACCGACTACTGGGGGTGGGATGCACGAGCCGACCAAGGATCCCGCTATTGGTCCCCTTCAGTTGTTGCCCCAAACGTCGTCGATAGGCTCTGGCCCTTGGTTGGTAGAGACCGGGAATGCACTACATATGCCTAAGTCAACCCATGAGATGAGCGCGAGGGCGTTCAGCCGGCCAGAGAGCCAGAATGCATAAGTCGAGGATTAGCTCGGTCCCCCTCTGCATGCTACCGATCCCGCTGCGGGTCCCTCGATCCGATTGGGGCTTAGACCAGGATTGAACTCCGTATGCCTAAGTCAACCCGCGAAATGAGTGTACGGGCACTAAGCCGGCCGGAAAGAGAGGATGCACAAGCCAAGGATCGACCCGGTCCCCCTCTGTGCACTACTGTCGGTCTGATCTTAGACTGGGAATGAACTCCGTATGCTTAGACTGGGAATGAACTCTGTATGCCTAAGTCAACCCACGAAACAAGTGTACGGGCGCTGTGCCGGCCAGAGAGGTATAATGCGTAAGCCGGGGACCAGCCCGATCCCCTTCTGCATGTTGTCGGCCCCGTTGCCACAACCTTCAGTTCGATCGAGGCTTAGACATGGAATGAACTTCGTATGCCTAAGCCAACCCACGAAATGAGCTTGCGGGCGCTCAGCCAACTGGAGAGGCAGAATACACAAGCCGGGGATCGGCCTAGTCCCCCCTGCGTGCTAGCGATCCTACTGATGGTCCTGCTACCGTAACCCTCGGTCCGGTCTGATCTTAGACTGGGAATGAACTCCGTATGCTTAGGCTGGGGATGAACTCTGTATGCCTAAGTCAACCCATTAAAACGAGCGTGCAGGCGCTCAACCGGCCAGAGAGGCAAGATGTGCAAGCTGGGGATCGACTCGGTCTCCTCTACGTGCTGTCGATCCCGTTATGGGTCCTGCTACCATAACCCTCAGTCTGGTTCGATCTTAGACTGGGAGGGCACTACGTATGCCTAAGTCAACCCACGAAACGAGCGTGCGGGCACTTAGCCGATCGAGAGGTGAGATGCGCAAGTCGTGGATCGATCGAGTGGTAGGTGGGTTCAAGCACATCTTCATATTTCTACCATGCCAATGCCATTTTTATGGCTCGTAAATTCATACAATGGTCCCCTAAGCCTTCATGTGAAGTTTTGTGGCAAGATGACCCATTTTCTATTTTTCACGATTTTCAAAACTTTTTGCAGTTTGGGATATTTTAAAATTTGTTTAGAAGGATTTTTGGCCTCAAAATTCATGGATGTGATCCTCGTAATTTTGTTGCCATTCATAAAAAAAATTCAGCTAAAAACTCAAAGTGGAGAAGATTTTGTGATCGTTGGAAAAAAATGTCCCCGTTTCAGACACTTTAATGGCTACTGGGAGCAACCTATAAAATCTCAAATGCTCTTTAAGGGGGTGTGAGTTCTCGAGATTTGATGAGGGATAGGGGGCCAAAATAAGGGCCAAGTACCAGCACCCATCGCACATCATGTGCGCACACCCCTTGGCCCCCCAATCATCAGAACCCCCAATGTCGTCAGTTAGGTTCTCTGGCGATGCTCCGACGATGGCACCAGCACATGCCCAAGCCCAGCATGTGCACTGTGGCTCAAAATCAAACTTTGGCCAAGGCCTCAACCATCAATGCCACATGATGGCGCATGGTGATGGCACATGCATCGACCATCATCGGCACAGCCTGCCCTTTGGTACGGGCTCTTGCCTCGACCACCATCGGCACAAGTTAGGCAATGGTGTAGGTGATTGCCACGATCACCATCGGCACATGCCGGCCCTTGGTACAGGTAAATACCTCGACCACCATCGACATAAGATGGCCCCTAGTGGGGGCGGTTGCCTCGACCACCATCGACACATGCCGAGCCCGGGTCGGCCCTCGAAATAAGCGTGCAGGCACCGAACCGATCGTTGGGGGTGGGATGCATGAGCCGACCAAGGATCCCATTGCTGATCCCCCTCTATTGTTGCACCAAACACCATTGATAGCCTCTGGCCGTTGGTTGGTCGAGACCGAGAATGCAGTACGTATGCCTAAGTCAACCCATGAAACGAACGTGCAGGAGCTTAGCTGGCCAGAGAGCCAAAATGTGCAAGCTGAGGATCAGCCCGATCCCACTCTGCATGCTACCGATCCCGCTGCGAGTCCCTTGATCCGATTGGGCCTTAGACCGGGAATGAACTCCTTATGCCTGAGTCAACCCATGAAATGAGTGTACGGGCATTCAGTTGACGAGTGAGGCAGGATGCACAAGTCGAGGATCGACTCGATCCCCTTCTGGGTACTGCTGTCGATCCTGCTGCCGGTCTGATCTTAGACTGGGAATGAACTCCATACGCTTAGACTGGGAATGAACTTGTATGCCTAAGTCAACCCAGGAAACGAGCGTGGGGGTGCTGAGCTGGTCGGAGAGGCATAATGCACAAGCCGGGGATCGGCCCGATCCCCTTCTACGTGCTATCGGTCTACTGCCACAACCCTCAGTTCGACTGGGGCTTAGACATGCAATGAACTCCGTATGCCTAAGCCAACCCCCGAAACGAGCGTACAGGTGCTCAGCCAATTGGAGAGGCAAAATGCATAAGTCAGGGATCAGCCCGATCCCCTCTGCATGCTACTGATCCTGCTGCTGGCCCTGCTACCGCAACCCTCGGTCCGATCTGATCTTAGACTGGGAATTAACTCCATATGCTTAGACTGGGGATGAACTCCGTATGCCTAAGTCAACCCATCGAACGAGCGTGCAGATGCTCAGTCGACCAGAAAGGCAGGATGCGTATGCCAGGGATTAACTTGATTCCCACTACGTACTATCGATCCCATTGCAGGTCTTGCTACTGCAATCCTTGGTCCGATCCGATCTTAGACTAGGAGCGCACTACGTATGCCTAAGTCAACCCACGAAACAAGCGTGCGGGCACTTAGTCGGTCAAAGACGCGGGATGCGCAAACCGTGGATCGATCGAGTGGTAGGTGGGTTCAAGCACATTTTCATATTTCTGCCATGCCAATGCCACTTTTATGGCTTGTAAATTCATAGAATGGTCCCCTAAGCCTTCATGTGAAGTTTCATGGCAAGACGACCCGTTTTCTATTTTTCACGATTTTGAAACTTTTTGCGGTTCGAGATTTTTTAAAATTTTTTTAGGAGGAGTTTTGTCCCCAAATTTGGTAGACGTGATCTTTGTATTTTTTTTGCCACGCAGAAACAAATTCAGCTAAAAACTCGAAGTGGAGAAGATTTTGTGACCGTTTGAAAAAAATGTCCCCATTTTAGACACTTTAATGGCTACTGGGAGCAAACCTATAAAATCTCAAATGCTCTTTAAGGGGGTGTGAGTTCTCGAGGTTTGATGTGGGATAGGGGGCCAATATAAGGGCCAAGTACCAGCACCCATCGCACATCATGTGCGTACACCCCTCGGCCCCCCCAATTGTCGGAACCCCCAATGTCGTAGGTTAGGTTCTCGATGATGCTCCGATGATGGTGCCCCAAGTGAAAAAAATGTGGCACCAGCACATGCCCGAGCCCATAATGGGCACCGTGGCTCAAAATCAAACTTTGGCCAAGGCCTCGACCATCAATGGCACATGATTGCGCATGGTGATGGCACATGCATCGACCATCATCGGCACAAGCTGCCTTTTGGTACGAGCACTTGCCTCGACCGCCATCGACACAAGCTGGGCCATGGTGCAGGTGATTACCTGAACCACCATCGGCACAAGATGGCCCCTGGTGCGGGTGGTTGCATCGGACACCATCGGCACATGTTAGGCCGTGGTGCGGGTGGTTGCATCAGACACCATAGGCACATGCTAGACCATGGTGTGAGCGGCTGCCTTGACCACCATCGACACATGTCGAGCCCCAAAATGAGTGTGCGGGCATCGAACCGACCGTTAGAGTCAGGATGCGTGGGCCGACCAAGGATCCCGTCGCTGGTCCCCCTCGGTTGTTGCCCCAAACGCCGTCAATAGCCTCTGGCTCTTGATGGTCAAGATCGAGAATGCACTACGTATGCCTAAGTCAACCTATGAAACGAGCGTATGGGTGCTCAGCCTATCAGAGAGCCAGAATACGTAAGTCGAGGATCGACCTGGTCCCCGTCGGTGTGCTATCGATCCCGCTGTAGGTCCCTTGGTCCGATTGGGGCTTAGACCGAGAATGAACTCCGTATGCCTAAGTCAACCCATGAAACAAGCGTGCGGGCGCTCAGTCGATCGGAGAGGCAGGATGCGTAAGCCAAGGATCAGCCTGGTCCCCTCTGCGTGCTGCTATCAGTCCGATCTTGGACTGGGAATGAACTCCGTATGCTTAGACTGGGAATGAACTCTGTATGCCTAAGTCAACCCATGAAACGAGCGTGCGGGCACTGAGTAGGCCGAAGAGGCAGAATGTGCAAGCCAAGGATTGGCTCGGTCCCCCTTACGTGCTGTCGATCCTACTACTGGTCTTGCTATCACAACCCTCGATCCGATCCGATCTTAGACTGGGAATGAACTCCGTATGCTTAGACTGGAGATGAACTCTGTATGCCTAAGTCAACCCATGAAACGAGCATGCAGGCGCTCAGTCGGCCAGAGATGTAGGATGGGCAAGCCGAGGATCGACCCGGTCTCCTCTACGTGCTATCGATCCTGCTGCGGGTCTTGTTGCCGCAACCCTCAGTCTGATTCGATCTTAGACTGGGAGTGCACTACGTATGCCTAAGTCAACCCACGAAACGAGCGTGCCGGCACTTAGCCAGTCGGAGAGACGGGATGCGTAAGCCATGGATCGATCGAGTGGTAGGTGGGTTCAGGCACATCTTCATATTTCTGGCGTGGCAGTGCCATTTTTATGGCTTGTAAATTCATACAATGGTCCCCTAAGCCTTCATGTGAAGTTTCGTGGCAAGATGACCCGTTTTCTATTTTTCACGATCTTTGAAACTTTTTACGGTTCGAGATTTTTTAAAATTTTTTTAGAAGGAGTTTTGGCTCCAAATTTGGTAGACGTGATCCTTGTATTTTTGTTGGCACGCATAAACAAATTCAGCCAAAAACTTGAGCATGATGCTTAGACTAGGAATGAACTCCGTATGCCTAAGTTAACCCATGAAATGAGCGTGCGAGCGCTGAGCTGGCTGGACAGGCATAATGCGCAAGCCAGGGATCGCCTCGGTCCCCCTCTACGTGCTACCGATCCCGCTGCCACAACCTTGGTTCGGCTGGGGCTTAGACATGGAATGAACTCCGTATGCCTAAGCCAACCCACGAAACGAGTGTGTAGGCGCTCAGTCAACCGGAGAGGCAGAATGCACAAGCAAGGGATTGACTCGGTGCCCCCCTGTGTGCTATCGATACTGCTGCTGGTCTTGCTGCTGCAACCCTTGGTCTGGTCCGATCTTAGACTGGGAATGAACTCCGTATGCTTAGACTAGGGATGAACTCCCTATGCCTAAGTCGACCCACAAAACGAGCGTACGGGCGCCCAATCGGCCAAAGAGGCAGGATGCGTAAGCCAGGGATCGACTCGGTCCCCTCTGCGTGCTGTCGATCCCACTGCTGGTCCGATCTTAGACTGGGGATGAACTCCGTATGCCTAAGTGAACCCACGAAATGAGCGTGCGGGCGCTCAGCCGTCCAGAGAGGCACGATGCACAAGCCAGGGATCCACCCGATCCCGTCTGTGTGCTATCGATCCCGCTACTACCACAACCCTTGGTTCGGTCTGATCTTAGACTGGGAGCACACCAGGTATGCCTAAGTCAACCCACGAAATGAGCGTGCAGGCACTTAGCTGGCCGGAGAGGCGGGATGCGCAAGCCGTGGATCGATTGAGTGGTAGGTGGGTTCAAGCACATCTTCATATTTTTACCGTGCAAATGCCATTTTTATGGCTTGTAAATTCATACAATGGTCCCCTAAGCCTTCATGTGGAGTTTCGTGGCAAGACGACCCGTTTTCTATTTTTCATGATTTTTGAAACTTTTTACGGTTCGAGATTTTTTAAAATTTTTTTAGAAAGAGTTTTTACCCCAAATATGGTAGACCTGATCCTTGTATTTTTGTTGGTGTGTATAAAAAAAATTCAGCTAAAAACACGAAGTGGAGAAGTTTTTGTGACCATTTGAAAAAAATGTCCCCATTTCAGACACTTTAATGGCTATTGGGAGCAAACTTATAAAATCTCAAATGCTCTTTAAGGGGGTGTGAGTTCTCGAGGTCTGGTGAGGGATAAGGGCCAAGTACCAGCACCCATCCCCATCATGTGCGCACACCCTCCGGCCCCCCAATCATCGGAACCCTTAATGCCGTCGGTTAGGTTCTTCGGTGATGCTCCGATGATGGTGCCCCGGGTGAAAAAAATGTGGCACCATCACAAGTTGAGCCCAGCATGTGCACCGTGGCTCAAAATTAAACTTTGGCCAAGGCCTCGACCATCAATGGCACATGATGGCACATGGTGGTGGCACATGCATTGACGATCATCGACACAGGCTGCCCTTTCGTACGGGCACTTGCCTCAACCGCCATTGGCACAAACTAGGCCCTGGTGCGGGTGGTTGCCTCGATCAGCATCGACACATGCTAGCCCTTGGTGTGAGCGATTGCCTTGACCATCATCGACACAAGATGGCCCCTGGTGTGGGTGGTTACATCGAACACCATCGGCACATGCTGGGTCGCGGTGTGGGCCATTGCCTCGACCACCATCAGCACATGTCGAGCCCCGATCGACCCTCAAAATGATACGTACGGGCATCGAACCAACCGCTAGGGTCGGGATGCCCGAGCCAACCAAGGATCTCGCTACTGGTTCCCCCTCGATTGTTGCCCTAAACGCCGTCGATAGCCTCTGGCCCTTGGTTGGTCGAGACTAGGAATGCACTACATATGCCTAAGTCAACCCATGAAACTAGTGTGTGGGTGCTCAGTCGGCCTGAGATCTAGAATGCACAAGTCGAGGATTGACCTGGTCCCTCTCTACGTGCTACGATCCCGCTGCAGGTCCCTTGGTCCGGTTGGGGCTTAGACCAGGAATGACTCTATATGCCTAAGTCAACCCATAAAACGAGTGTGCAGGCGCTCAGTAGGTCGAAGAGGTAGGATGCGCAAGCCGAGTATCAGCCCGATCCCCCTCTGCGTGCTACTGTCGGTCTGATCTTAGACTGGGAATGAACTCCGTATGCTTAGACTACGAATGAACTCCGTATGCCTAAGCCAACCCACGAAATGAGCGTATGGGCGCTCAGCCAGCTGGAGAGGCAGAATGAGCAAGTCGAGGATCGACTTGGTCCCTCCTGCTTGCTACCGATCCTACTGCTGGTCCTACTATCGCAACCCTCGGTCCGATCTGATCTTAGACTGGGAATGAACCCCGTATGCTTAGACTAGGGATGAACTTCGTATGCCTAAGTCAACCCATGAAACGAGCCTGCGGGTGCTCAACTGGTCGGAGAGCCAGAATGCACAATACAAGGATCGGCTTGATCCCCCTCTACGTGCTGCCAATTTCACTACAAGTCCCTCGGTCCGATTGGGGCTTAGACCGGGAATGAACTCCATATGCCTAAGTCAACCCATTAAACGAACATGCTAGTGCTCAACCGACCGGAAAGGCTGGAAGCACAAGTCGAGGATCGGCCCGATGCCCCTCTGTGTGCGGTTGTCGATCTAATCTTAGACTGGGAATGAACTCTATATGCTTAGACTGGGAATGAACTCCGTATGCCTAAGTCAACCCACGAAATGAGCGTGCGAACGCTGAGCCAACCAGAGAGGCATAATGCATAAGCTGAGGATTGGTCCCCTCTGCATGCTATCGGTCCTTCTCTACGTGCTACCGGTCCCCCTCTACTGGGCCTTAGACATGGAATGAACTCCGTATGCCTAAGCAAAACCACGAAACAAACGTGCGGGCTCTTAGCCGACCGAAGAGGTAGAATACACAAGTCGGGGATCAGCCCAGTCCCCCTTTTGTGCTATCGATCCTGCTGCTAGTCCTGCTGCTGGAACCCTTGGTTCAGTCTGATCTTAGACTGGGAATGAACTCTGTATGCTTAGACTAGGGATGAACTCCATATGCCTAAGTCAACCCACGAAATGAGCGTGCGGGGATGCCTAAGTCGAGGATTGACCAGGTCCCCTCTCCGTGCTGTCGATCCCACTACAGGTCCTGCTATCGTAACCCTCAGTCTGGTCTAATCTTAGACTGGGAGCACACTACGTTTGCCTAAGTCAACCCACAAAACGAGCGTGCAGGCACTTAGCCGACCGGACAGGTGGGATGCGCAAGCCGTGGATCGATCAAGTGGTAGGTGGGTTCAGGCACATCTTTATATTTTTGCTATGCCAATGCCATTTTCATGGCTTGTAAATTCATACAATGGTCCCCTAAGCCTTCATGTGAAGTTCGTGGCAAGACGACCCGTTTTTTATTTTTCACGATTTTCAAAACTTTTTATGGTTCAGTATTTTTATAATTTTTTTAGAAGGTGTTTTAGTCCCAAATTTGGTAGACGTGATCCTTGTCTTTTTGTTGGCATGCACAAAAAAATTCAGCTAAAACTCGAAGCAGAGAAGATTTTGTGATCGTTTGAAAAAAATGTCCCCATTTTAGACACTTTAATGGCTACTGGGAGCAAACCAATAAAATCTCAAATGCTCTTTAAGGGGGTGTGAGTTCTCAAGGTTTGATGAGGGATAGGGGGCCAATATAAGGGCCAAGTACCAGCACCCATCACACATCATGTGCGCACACCCCTCGGCCCCCCCAATCGTCGGAACCCCCAATGCCACTGGTTAGGTTCTCCAGCGATGGTGCCCCGGGCGAAAAAAAATGTGGCACCAGCACATGCTCGAGCCCAGCATGTGCATCGTGGCTCAAAATCGAACTTCGATCAAGGCCTCGACCATCAATGGTACATAATGGTGCATCATGATGGCATATGCATCGACCATCATCGGCACAGGCTACCTCTTGGTATGGGCACTTGCCTCGACCGCCATCAGCACAAGCTGGGCCCTGGTGCGGGCAGTTTCCTCGATCACCATCGGCACATGCTGGCCCTTGGTGCAGGTGATTGGCTTGACCATCATCGGCACAAGATGGCCCCTAATGCGGGTGGCTGCATCGAACACCATTGGCACATGCTGGGCCATGGTGCGAACGATTGCCTCGGCCACCATCGGCACATGCCGAGCCCCGATCGACCCCTTAAATGAGCACGTGGGCATCGAACTGACCGCTGGGGGTGGGACGCACGAGCTGACGAAGGATCCCATTGCTGGTCCCCCTCGGTTATTACCCCAAACGTCGTCGATAGCCTCTGGCCCTTGGTTGGTGGAGACTGAGAATGCACTATGTATGCCTAAGTCAACCCATGAAACTAACGTGCAGGCGCTCAGTCGATCATAGAGCCAGAATGCTCAAGCCAAGGATCAGCCCAGTCCCCCTCTACGTGCTACTAATCCCGCTGCAGGTCCCACGGTCTGATTAGGGCTTAGACCGAGAATGATCTTCGTATGCCTAAGTCAACCCACGAAATGAGTGTGTAGGCGCTCAGCTGAGCGGAGAGGCAGGATGCGCAAGCCGAGGATCAGCCCGATCCCCCTCTGCGTGCTACTACCGATCCCACTACCAGTCCGATCTTAGACTGGGAATGAACTCCGTATGCTTAGACTAGGAATGAACTCCGTATGCTTAGACTGGGGATGAACTCCGTATGCCTAAGTCAACCCACGAAACGAGCGTACGGGCGCTCAACCGACCAGAGAGGCAGGATGCATAAGTCGAGGATTGACTCGGTCCCCTCTGCGTGCTACCGATCCTGCTGCGGGTCCTGCTGTCGTAACCCTCGATCCGGTCTGATCTTAGACTGGTAGCGCACTACGTATGCCTAAGTCAACCCATCAAACGAGCGTGCGGGCACTTAGCCGATCAGAGAGGCGGGATGCGCAAGCCGTGGATCGATCGAGTGGTAGGTGGGTTCAGGCACATCTTCCTATTTCTGCCATGCCAATGCCATTTTTATGGCTTGTAAATTCATACAATGGTCCCCTAAGCCTTCCTGTGAGGTTTCGTGACAAGACGACCCGTTTTCTATTTTTCATGATTTTCAAAAATTTTACGGTTCGGGATTTTGTAAAATTTTTTTAGAACGAGTTTTGGCTCCAAATTTGGTAGACGTGATCCTTTTATTTTTGTTGGCGTGCATAAAAAAATTTAGCTAAAAAGTCAAAGTGGAGAAGATTTTGTGGCCGTTTGAAAAAAATGTCCCTATTTCAGACACTTTAATGGCTACTGGGAGCAAACCTATAAAATCTCAAATGCTCTTTAAGGGGGTGTGAGTTCTCAAGGTTTGATGAAGGATAGGGGGCCAATATCAGGGCCAAGTACTAGCACCCATCGCAAATAATGTGCGCACACCCCCCAGCCCCCCAATCATTAGAACCCCCAATGCCGTCGGTTAGGTTCTCCGATGATGCTTCGACGATGGTGCCCCAGGCGAAAAAAATGTGGCACCAGCATATGCCCGAGCCCAGCATGTGCACCGTGGCTGAAAATCAAACTTCAACCAAGGCCTCGACCCTCAATGGCACATGATGGTGCATGGTGATGGCACATGCATCGACTATCATCAGTATAGGTTGGTCTTTGGTACGGGCACTTGCCTCGACCACCATCGGCACAAGCTGGGCCCTGGTGTGGGCGGTTGCCTCGATCACCATCGGCACATGTCGGCCCTTGGTGCAGGCGATTGCCTCGACCACCATCGGCACAAGATGGCCCTTGGTGTGGGCGGTTGCATTGAACGCCATCGATGCATGCTGGGTTACGGTGCAAGCGGTTGCCTCGACCACCATCGGCACATGCCGAGCCCCGGTTGGTCCCCAAAATGAGTGTGCGGGCACCAAACCGATTGCTGAGGGTGCGATGCATGAGCCGACCAAGGATCTCGCTACTGGTCCCCCTCAGTTGCTATCGATCCCACTACGGGTCCCTCGATCCAGTTAGGGCTTAGACCAGGAATGAACTTCGTATGCCTAGGTCAACCCACGAAACGAGCGTACGAGCACTCAACCAACCGGAGAGGTAGGATGTGCAAGCCGTGGATCGACCCAATCCCCCTCTGTGTGCTGTCGATCCCCCTTGGTTGGTCGAGATCGAGAATGCACTACGTATGCCTAAGTCAACCCACGAAATGAGCATGTGGGCATTCAGTCTGTCGGAGAGGCAGGATGCGTAAGCTGAGGGTCGGCCCGATCCCCCTATGTGTGCTGCTGTCAATCCCACTTTCGATCCGATCTTAGACTAGGAATGAACTCTGTATGCTTAGACTGGGAATGAACTCTGTAAGCCTAAGCCAACCCACGAAACGAGTGTGCTGGTTAGGTTCTCCGACGATGCTCCGACGATGGTGCCCCTGGCAAAAAAAATGTGGCACCGACAAATCCCCGAGCCCAGCATGTGCACCGTGGCTCAAAATCAAACTTCGACCAGGGCCTCGACCATCAATGGCACATGCATCGACCATCATCGGCATAGGCTGTCCTTTGGTACGGGCACTTGCCTCTACCGTCATCGGCACAAGCTAGGCCCTGGTGTGGGCTGTTGCATCGAACACCATCGGTACAGGCTGGGCCGTGGTGCAGGCGATTGCCTCGACCACCATCGGCACATGTCGAGCCCCGGTCGGCCCTAAGATAAGCATACGCGCATCGACCCGACCGCTGGGGGTGGGATGCGCGAGTCGATCAAGGATGCTACTGTTGGTCTGCCTCGATTGTTTCCCCAAACGCTATCGATAGCCTCTGGCCCTTGGTTGGTCGAGACCAAGAATGCACTACATATGCCTAGGTCAACCCATGAAACGAGCGTGCAGGTGCTCAGCCAGTCGGAGAGCCAGAATGCACAAGTCGAAGATCAACCCAGTCCCCCTCTGCGTGCTACCGATCTCGCTGCGGGTCCCTCAGTCCGATTGGGGGTTAGATCAGGAATGAACTCTGTATGCCTAAGTCAACCCACAAAATGAGCGTACGGGTGCTCAGCCGGCTAGAAAGGCAGGATGTGTAAGCCAAAGATCGGCCCGGTCTCACTCTGCATGCTGCTGCCAGTCCGATCTTAGATTGGGAATGAACTCTTTATGCTTAGACTGGGAATGAAATTCGTATGCCTAAGTCAACCCGCGAAATGAGCGTGCGGGCGCTGAGCTAGTCAGAGAGGCATAATGCACATGCCGGGGATCAGCCCGATCCCCCTTTACGTGCTGTCGGTCCCGCTGCCACAACCATTGGTCCGGCTGGGGCTTAGACATGGAATGAACTCCATATGTCTAAGCCAACCCACGAAACGAGTGTACGGGCACTCAGCCAGTCAAAGAGGGAGAATGCGCAAGCCGGGGATCGGCCCGATCCCTCCCGACATGTTGTCGATCCTGCTACTGCAACCCTCGATCCGATCCCATCTTAGACTGGGAATGAACTCCGTATGCTTAGACTGGGGATGAACTCCGTATGCCTAAGTCAACCCCCAAAACGAGCGTGTGGGCGCTCAGCCGACTGGAGAGGCAGGATGCGCAAGCCGAGGATCGGTCCGGTCCCCCTCTGCGTGCTGCTACCGATCCAATCTTAGACAGGGAATGAACTTCGTATGCTTAGACTACGAATGAACTCCATATGCCTAAGTCAACCCACGAAACGAGCGTGCAGGCACTGTGCAGGCCAAAGAGGAATAATGCGTAAACCGAGGATCAGCTCGGTCCCCCTCTACGTGCTGCCGGTCCCGCTACCACAACCTTCGATTTGACTGGGGCTTAGACATGGAATGAACTCCGTATGCCTAAGCCAACCCACGAAATGAGCGTACGGGCACTCAGTCGGCCGAAGAGGTAGAATGCACAAGCCGGGGATCGACCTGGTCCCCCCTACGTGCTTTTGATCCTGCTGCTGGTCCTGTTATCACAACCCTCGGTCCGGTCTGATCTTAGACTGGAAATGAACTCCGTTTGCATAAGTCAACCCACGAAATGAGAGTGCGGGCGCTTAGCCGGCCAGAGAGGCAGGATGCGCAATCCGGGGATCGACCCGATCCCCTCTGTGTGCTACTGATCTCGCTGCGGGTCATGCTGTCAATCCTGTTGTGGGTCCTACTACCGTAATCCTCGGTCTGGTCTGATCTTAGATTGGGTGCACACGACGTATGCCTAAGCCAACCCATGAAATGAGCGTGCGGGCACTTAGCCGATCGAAGATGCAGGATGCGTAAGCCGTGGATCGATCGAGTGGTAGGTGGGTTCAAGCACATCTTCATATTTCTGTCATGCCAATGCCATTTTTGTGGCTTGTAAATTCATACAATGGTCCCCTAAGCCTTCATGTGAAGTTTCGTGGTAAGACGACCTGTTATATAAGGGCCAAGTACCAGCACCCATCGCACATCATGTGCGTACACCACCCAGCCCCCCCAATTGTCGGAACCCCCAATGTCACCAGTTAGGTTCTTCGGTGATGCTCCGGCGATGTGCCCTAGGCAAAAAAAATGTGGCACCAGCACATGCTCGAGCCCAGCATGTGCACCATCGCTCAAAATCGAACTTCAGCCAAGGCCTTGACCATCAATGGCACATGATGGCGCATGGTGATGGCACATGCATCTACCATCATCGGCACAGGTTGCCCTTTGGTACGGGCACTTGCCTCGACCATCATCGGCACAAGCTGGGCCCTGGTGTGGGCGGTTGCCTCGACCATCTTAGGCCCAAGATGGCCTCTGGTGCTGGCGGTTGCATCGACCACCATCGGCACATGCTGGGCCGTGGTGCAGGCAGTTGCCTCTACCACCATCGACACATGTCGAGCCCCGGTCAACCCCCGAAATGAGCGTGCGAGCTAGTGCATGCTGCTGCCCAGTCCGATCTTAGACTGGGAATGAACTCTGTATGCCTAACTCAACCCACGAAACGAGTGTGCGGGCGCTGAGATGATCGGAGAGGCATAATGCGTAAGCTAGGGATCAGCCCGGTCCCCCTTGCGTGCTGCCAGTCCCGCTGCCACAACCCTCGGTCTGGCTAAGGCTTAGACATGGAATGAACTCCGTATGCCTAAGCCAACCCATGAAATGAGCGTGCGGGTGCTCAGCCGGCCAGAAAGGCAGAATGCACAAGCCAGGGATCAGCCCGATCCCCCCTTGCGTGCTGTCGATCCTGCTACTGGCCCTGGTGCTGTAACCTTTCGTCCGATCCGATCTTAGACTGGGAATGAACTCCGTATGCTTAGACTAGGGATGAACTCTGTATGCCTAAGTCAACCCGTGAAACGAGCGTGCGGGCGCTCAGCCGACCGAAAAGGCAGGATGCACAAGCCGAGGATCGACCTGGTCCCCCCTCTGCGTGCTGCTACCGATGCCCTACCGGTCTGATCTTAGACTGGGAATGAACTTCATATGCTTAGACTGGGAATGAACTCTGTATGCCTAAGTCAACCCATGAAACGAGCGTGCGAGTGCTGAGCCGACCGAAGAGGCATAATGCGCAAGCTGGGGATCGGCCCGATCCCCTTCTGCATGCTATCGGTCTCGCTGCCACAACCCTCGATCCAGATGGGGCTTAGACATGGAATGAACTCCGTATGCCTAAGCCAACCAACAAAACGAGCGTGCAGGGGCTCAGCTGGCTGAAGAGGCAGAATACACAAGCCGGGGATCGACCCGATCCCTTCTTACGTGCTGCTGATCCTGTTGCTGGTCTTGCTGTCGCAACCTTCGATCCGGTCTGATCTCAGACTTGGAATGAACTCCGTATGCTTAGACTGGGGCTGAACTCCGTATGCTTAAGTCAACCCACGAAACAAGCGTGCGGGCACTCAACCGGCCAGAGAGGCAAGATGCGTAAGTCGAGGATCGACCCTGTCCCTTTTGCATTTTGTCGATCTTACTGCGGGTCCTACTGTCACAAGCCGTGGTCTGATTCAATCTTAGACTGGGAGCGCACTACGTATGCCTAAGTCAACCCATGAAACAAGCGTGCGAGCACTTAACAGGCCGGAGAGGTGGGATGCGTAAGCCGTGGATAGATCGAGTGGTAGGTGGGTTAGGCACATCTTCATATTTCTACCATGCCAATGCCATTTTTATGGCTTGTAAATTAATACAATGGTCCCCTAAGCCTTCATGTGAAGTTTCGTGGCAAGACGGCCCGTTTTCTATTTTTCATGATTTTCAAAACTTTTTGTGGTTCGAGATTTTTTTAAATTTTTTTAGAAGGAGTTTTGGCCTCAATTTGGTAGACGTGATCCTTGTATTTTTGTTGGCACGCACAAACAAATTCAGCTAAAAACTCGAAATGGAGAAGATTTTGTGACCGTTTGAAAAAAATGTCCCCATTTCAGACACTTTAATGGCTACTGGGAGCAAACCTATAAAATCTCAAATGCTCTTTAAGGGGGTGTGAGTTCTAGACGTTTGATGAGGGATAGGGGGCCAATATAAGGGCCAAGTACCAGCACCCATCGCACATCATGTGCGAACACCCCCCGACCCCGCCAATCGTCGGAACCCCCAACGACGCCAGTTAGGTTCTCCGACGATGCTCCGGCGTTGGTGCCCTGAGCGAAAAAAATGTGGCACCAGCACATGCTCGAGCCCAGCCCAGCATGTGCACCATGGCTCAAAATCAAACTTCGGCCAAGGCCTCGACCATCAATGGCACATGATGGTGCATGGTGATGGCACATACATCGACCATCATCGGCACAGGCTGCCCTTTGGTACGGGCACTTGCCTCGACTGCCATCGACACAAGCTGGGCCCTGATACAGGCGGTTGCCTCTATCACCATCGGTACATGCTGGCCCTTGGTGCAGGCGATTGCCTCGACCACCATCAGCACAAGATGGCCCCTGTTGTGGGCGATTGCATCGAACACCATCGACACATGCTGGGCCATGGTGCCAGAGGTAGCCTAGACCACCATCGGCACATGCTGAGCCTCGATCGACCTACGAAATGAGCGTTCGGGCATCGAACCGATCGTTGGGGGCAGGATGCATGAGCTGACCAAGGATCTCATTGCTGGTCCTCCTCGATTGTTGCCCCAAACATCGTCGATAGCCTCTGGCCCTTGGTCGACCGAGACAGGGAATGCACTACGTATGCCTAAGTCAACCCGTGAAATGAGCGTGCGGGCGCTCAGCCGATCGGAGAGCCAGAAGGTGCAAGCCGAGGGTCGGCTCGATCCCCCTCTACGTGCTACCGATCTCACTGCGAGTCCCTTGATCCTGTTGGGGCTTAGATCGAGAATGAACTCCATATGCCTCAGTCAACCCATGAAACGAGCGAACGGGCACTCAACCGGTCGGAGAGGTAGGATGCGCAAGCTAAAGATCGACTCGATCCCCCTCTGCATACTGCTACCAATGCTGCTGTCGGTCCAATCTTAGACTGGGAATGAACTTTGTATGCTTAGATTAGGAATGAACTCCGTTTGCCTAAGTTAACCCACAAAATGAGCATGAGGGTGCTGAATTGGCTGGAGAGGTATAATGCACAAGTCGGGGATCGGCTCGGTCCCCCTCTGCGTGCTTCCGGTCCACCTGCCACAACCCTCGATTCGGCTGGGGCTTAGACATGGAATGAACTTTGTATGCCTAAGCCAACCCACAAAACGAGTGTACGGGCGCTCAGCCAACTGGAGAGGCAGAATGTACAAGTTGGGGACTGCCCTGGTCCCCCTACGTGCTGCCGATCCTGCTGCTGGTCCTGCTGTCGCAACCCTTGGTCCGGTCCAATCTTAGACTGGGAATGAACTCCGTATGCTTAGACTGGGGAAGAACTTCGTATGCCTAAGTCAACCCACAAAACAAGTGTGCGAGTGCTCAACTGGCCAGAGAGGTAGGATGCGCAAGCCGGGGATCGACCCAGTCCCCTCTGCGCACTGTCAATCCCACTATGGGTCCTGCTGCTGCAACCCTCAGTTCGATCTGATCTTAGATTGGGAGTGCACTATGTATGCCTAAGTCAACCCATGAAACGAGTGTGCGATTCTATTTTTCGTGGCCCACTAAGCCTTCATGTGAAGTTTCGTGGCAAGACAACCCGTTTTCTATTTTTCGTGATTTTCAAAAACTTTTTTCGGTTTGAGATTTTTTAAAATTTTTTTAGAAGGAGTTTTTGCCCCAAATATGGTAGACGTGATCCTTGTATTTTTGTTGGCACGCACAAAAACATTCAGCTAAAAACTCGATGTGGAGAAGATTTTGTGACCATTTGAAAAAAATGTCCCCATTTCAGACACTTTAAAGGCTACTGGAGCAAACCTATAAAATCTCAAATGCTCTTTAAGGGGGTGTGAGTTCTCGAGGTTTGATGAGGGATAGGGGACCAATATAAGGGCCAAATACCAGCACCCATCGCACATCATGTGCGCACACCCCCCGGCCCCCCAATCGCTGGAACCCTCAATGCCGTCGGTTAGGTTCTCCGGCGATGCTTCGACGATGGTGTCCTGGGCGATAAAAATGTGGCCCAAGCACATGCTCGAGCCTAGCATGTGCACCGTGGCTCAAAATTGAACTTCGGCCAAGGCCTCAACCATCAATGGCAAATGATGGCGCATGGTGATGGCACATACATCGACCATCATCGACGCAGGCTACCCTTTGGTACGGGCACTTGCCTTGACCGCCACCGGCACAAGCTGGGCCCTGGTGTGGGTAGTTGCCTCGATCACCATCGGCACATGCCAGCCCTTGGTGCGGGCGATTGCCTCGACCACCATCGACACAAGATGGCCCCTGGTGGGGGCGGTTGCATCGAGCACCATCAGCACATGTAGGTTTGCTCCCAAAATGATAGTGCAGGCATCGAACCGACCGCTGGGGGAAGGATACGTGAGCTGTGCAAGGATCCCACTGTTGGTCCCCCTTGGTTGTTTTCCTAAACACCATCGATAGTGTCTGGCCCTTGGTTGGTCGAGACCGGGAATGCACTACGTATGCCTAAGTCAACCCATGAAATGAGCGTGCGGGCGCTTAGCCGACCGGAGAGGCATAATGCACAAGTCGAGGATCGGCCCGATACCCCTCTGTGTGCTGTCGATCCTGCTGCCACAACCCTCGATCCGGCTAGGGCTTAGACATGGAATGAACTCCGTATGCCTAAGCTAACCCACGAAAAGAGCGTGCGGGCACTCAGTCGGTCGGAGAGGCGAAATGCACAAGCTGGGGATCGACTCGGTCCCCCCTGCGAGCTGTCGATCTTGCTGTTGGTCCGCTACTGTAACTCTCGATCCAGTCTGATCTTAGACTGGGAATGAACTCCGTATGCTTAGACTGGGGATGAACTCTGTATGCCTAAATCAACCCACGAAATGAGCGTGTGGGCACTCAGTCGGCCAGAGAGGCAAGATGCATAAGTCGGGGATCGACCCGATCCCATCTACGTGTTATCGAGCTTGCTGCGGGTCCTACTATTGCAACCCTTGGTCTGGTCCAATCTTAGACTGGGAGAGCACTACCTATGCCTAAGTCAACCCACGAAATGAGCGTGCGAGCACTTAGCCGGTCGGAGAGGCGGGATGCGCAAGCCATGGATCGATCGAGTGGTAGGTGGGTTCATGCACATCTTCATATTTTTGCCATGCCAATGCCATTTTTATGGCTTGTAAATTCATACAATGGTCCCCTAAGCCTTCATGTGAAGTTTTGTGGCAAGACGACCCATTTTCTATTTTTCACGATTTTTAAAAACTTTTTACAGTTCAGGATTTTTTAAAATTTTTTACCTAATCCAACTTGGTGAACCACCTTACGCTTCCAAGTTGATCAAACAAGTCTGTAATGAGTGGGATGGGGTACTTGTTCTTGATGGTCAGATTGTTCAAAGCTCGATAGTCTATGCACAGCCGTAACGACCCATCATGCTTGCGATAGAATAGAACCGATGCACCATAGGGTGCCTTCAATGGCCTGATGAAGCCAACATCAACTAACTCTTTGAGCTGCTTCCTCAACTCTTTCAACTCTAGTGGAGACATTCGGTAAGGGGCTCTAGCTGGTGGCTTGGCCTCGAACACCAGCTCGATCTTATGGTCCACCTCCCTCTTAGGTGGTAGCTTACTGGGTAGCTTTACGGGCATCACATAACTAAAGGTCTTCAGCACCTTTAGCACCTCAAAGGGTGACTCGGTCTCCTTCTCCCTTGGCTCATCATATTTCAGGGCTGCCAATAAGGTGTCTTCTTGTCTGCTTACCACCTTGGCAAATTGGATGGCTGACACCACCCGCGACCCAACTTTAGACCCTCTCCTCAATGGCACTAGGCATTGGCATCGTGCATCCAAGATGCAAACACAATCGGTAAAAGGCACAAGGAGGGCGTTAATTCGAACAAGGAAATCAAACCCAATCACAAACTCATAGTCGTCAAAGGGTATTACCTCTATGGTCTCCTTGCCTTTCCAGTCTCCAAGCTGTAACTCCACTCCCCGTGCTACTCCAATGGCTGGAACCTCCTTGGAGTTCACTGTCTTAATGGTACCAGTCCCTTTTTGTACCTTTAGTCTGAGCTTTCAGGCTCCATCACCTAAAATAAAAAGATGTGAGGCACCTGTGTCCACCACTACGCTCACCTTCTAACCCGCAACCATCAGATCCGTAAACATCAAGCCCTTTGGCTTGCGGCTCCCCTTACTCTGGACAGCATTGGGCACTAACGACCCAAGCTTTACTGCCCCTGACTCTGGCTCTTCATCAGACTCCTTGTCTACAGCAGCCAGCTTGCCTTTCTGCGGGTAATTGCACGTTATGTGGCTCCCTTCACATAGGTAGCATGCTAGTGGCTCTCGATCCCCTTTTGCTTTCCACTTGCCTGCTAGTGGCTTCCTCTCGCCATCCTTGGTTGAACGGTCTCAGTCTTTATCCTTGGACTCCCGGTCATGGTCCTTCCCCTTTGACTGCTTCTTCCGGTCCCTATCGTCCCTACCCTTACCCTTGGGCTTGGAAGACTCGAACTTGTTCAGAGGCTTGAACTCTATAAAGGCCTCGACAGTAGTCATGGCTTTAGCCAAGTCATGAACTCCCCTCCTTTGTAGCTCATGCTTCACCCACGGCTTCAGCCCATCCATGAAAGCAAAGAAGGCATCCTTCTCACCTAGATTTGAGTATGTAGTATTAGCTCAGAGAATTTCTGTACATATTCCCTTATGTCCCTTTATTGGCTCAGCCTGCACAACTTTGCCCGCGCCTCATCATCGGTATACTCCGGGTAAAATTGTTCTCTGAACTCTTTTTGGAATTCTGCCCAGGTTCCAATCTTAGTGCTCCCACACCTGGCATCATCACACCTATGCCTCCACCACAATAAGGCTACATTAGTGAGATACATAGTAGTGGTGCTTACTTTTATCCCCTCGTCTTGCATGCCCATGGCCTGAAAGTACTACTCCATACCCCAAAGGTAGTTGTCTACTTCCTTGGCTGCCTTAGTCCCCTTGAACTCCTTAGGCTTAGGGACATCTATCTGGATTTGGACACTCTAGCAAACATGCCATTCCCAATGGCAGTCTTGCAAGCAACAAGCTCACTAGCAAGCTCTTCCATCCATTAGCGGATGGGCTCCATGCCATCGTGCAGGGTCAGCACTTCAGCCTCCAAGGCCTTATTCTTCTGGGTGATCACATCCATGCCTTTGTTGAGAGCAGCTTCTAGCTCACTTTGGATCTCCTCCCCCATAGAGTCTAGCGACGCAATGTGAGTCTCTACCTCCTCAAGCTTCTCCCCCATGTTGCCCATGGTCACCTTTACCTTGGCCAGCCTACCGTCCATTGTAGACCAGATATCTCTAGAACTGGCTTTCTTGCCTTTTCCACACCTATGCTCCTGAGCCTCTGGTTGTTGGCTAGCAACGTCGCTTTGGGATGCCATCTCCTCAATCACGATCTAACTTGCACAACATAAACACGTAGAATCGAACTTGCTCTGATATCAACTGTCACGGGCTCTGACCTAAGACTTAGAATTCGTGCGGCCTTAGGCTTGGAATCTCCTCTTTTGTGCCTAAGTCAACCTAAAACATAAGCGTGCGGGCACTAGAACACTGGGAAGGGCTAATTACGCAAGTTAAAAAAAATAGGATAACAAGACAGAATTCTGGAAATACTCTTGTATTCACTGAAACAGAAGTGTTTGATGGTGACAAATGAGGGTGGAGCAGCCCTCTATTTATAGTTGAGGCTCCAGCTACAACTTAATGGCAATATCCCTAGAATAAAGGCTAAAATCATAGGATTACAATCAATCAGGATGCTAACTCTTGATTTTCAGGGTCAATTAAATCTACCAGGATGCTCCTACTGATCCTGCCTGCTTCCAAAAGCTTCCCTTGTGTGTCCAGCACCTTGGGCCCTTCTAGATGTGGTGCCGGCAGCTTGTATACCAGGCCTTGGTCTCACAGGCTGGCCTGCAAGTTGGGCGGGCATTCTGAACTCATTTGCTAGGCTTTGCACGTAGATACCTGCCAGTACGCCTGGTCTGCGACCCTCAACCTCTGTCTCACCTGCTGTTCTGCCTAATGTGCCTAGCGCGCCCGCCCAAGGTGTGACACGGGCACTTGCCTCGATTGCAATCGAAACAAGTAGGGCCTTGGTGCAGACGGTTGCCTCGATCACTATCGGCATATGCTGGCCCTTGCTACGGGCGATTGCCTCGACCACCATCGACACAAGATGGCCCTTGGTGCGGGTGGTTACGTTGAACACCATCGACAAATGTCGGGCAGTGGGGCGGGCAATTGCCTCGACCACCATTAGCACATGCCGAGCCCCAATCGGCCCTCGAAACGAGTGTGTGGCCACCAAACCGATCATTGGGGGCAGGATGCACGAGTGGACTAAGGAACCCGCTGCTGGTCCCCCCCGATTGTTGCCCCAAACGTCGTCAATAGCCTCTGGCCCTTGGTTGGTCGAGACTGGGAATGAACTACGTATGCTTAAGTCAACCCATGAAATGAGTGTGCGTGCGCTTAGTCGACCGAAGAACTAAAATGCATAAGCCAAGGATCGGCTCGGTCCCCCTCTGCGTGCCATTGATCCTGCTGCGGGTCCCTCAGACCGGTTGGGGCTTAGACCAGGAATGAACTTCGTATGCCTAAGTCAACCCAAAAAATGAACGTGCAGGCATTCAGTCGGCTGGAGAGGCAGCATGCGAAGGTCGAGGATCAGCTCGATCCCCCTCTGAGTCTCGCTGTCGATCCCGCTGTCAGTCTGATCTTAGACTGGGAATGAACTCTATACGCTTAGGTTGGGAATGAACTCCATATGCCTAAGTCAACCCACGAAATGAGCGTACGGGTGCTGAGCCAGCCATATGCCTAAGTCAACCCACGAAATGAGTGTGCGGGCGCTGAGCCAACCGGAGAGGCATAATGCGCAAGCCGGGGATCGACTCGGTCCCCCCTCTGCGTGCTGCCGGTCCCGCTGCCACAACCGTCGGTCTGGCTGGGGCTTAGACATGGAATGAACTCCGTATGCCTAAGCCAACCCATGAAATGAGCGTGCGGGTGCTCAGCCGACCGAAGAGGCATAATGCGCAAGTCAGGGATTGACTCGATCCCCCTCTGCGTGCTATCGATCCCACTGCCACAACCCTCAGTCTGACTGGGGCTTAGACATGGAATGAACTCCGTAAGCCTAAGCCAACCCATGAAATGAGCGTGCGGGCACTCAGCTAGCTGGAGAGGCAGAATGCACAAGCTGGGGATTGGCTCGATCCCCCCTGCATACTACCGATCCTACTGTTGGTCCTACTGCGGCAACCCTCGGTCCGGTCCGATCTTAGATTTGGGAATGAACTCCGTATGCTTAGATTGGGGATGAATATCGTATGCCTAAGTCAACCCACGAAATGAGCATGCGGGTGCTTAGTTGTCCAGAGAGGCAGGATGCACAAGCCGAAGATCGACCCGATCCCCTTTGTGTGCTATCGATCCTGCTATCGCAACCCTCGGTCTGATCTGATCTTAGACTGGGAGTGCACTACATATGACTAAGTCAACCCACGAAACGAACGTGTGGGCACTTAGTCGACCGAAGAGACAGGATGCGCAAAACGTGGATCGATCGAGTGGTAGGTGGGTTCAGGCACATCTTCATATTTCTGCCATGCCAATGCCATTTTTATGGCTTGTAAATTCATAAAATGGTCCCCTAAGCCTTCATGTGAAGTTTCGTGGCAAGACGACCCATTTTCTTTTTTTCACGATTTTCAAAACCTTTTTGCGGTGCGGATTTTTTTAAATTTTTTTAG
Source organism: Durio zibethinus (assembly GCF_002303985.1). Next base: position 1,904,918 of record NW_019167971.1, on the reverse strand, counting down.
AAGGAGTTTTGGCCCCAAATTTGGTAGACGTGATCCTTGTATTTTTATTGGCGCGCACAAAATAATTCAGCTAAAAACTCAAACTGGAAAAGATTTTGTGACCGTTTAAAAAAAATATCCCCATTTCAGACACTTTAATGGCTACTGGAGCAAACCTATAAAATCTCAAATGCTCGTTAAGGGGGTGTGAGTTCTCAAGGTTTGTGAGGGATAGGGGGCCAATATAAGAGCTGAGTACCAGCACCCATCGCACATCATGTGCGCACACCCCCCGGCCCCCCAATCGCGGAAACCCCTAATGCCGTCAGTTTGGTTCTCCGGTGATGCTCCGACGATGGTGCCCCGGGCAAAAAAAATGTGGCACCAGCACATGCCCGAGCCCAACATGTGCACCGTGGCTAAAAATTGAACTTCGACTAAGGGCTCGACCATCAATGGCACTTGATGGCGCATGGTGATGGCATATGCATCGACCATCATCGGTGCAGGCTGCCCTTTGGTACAGGCACTTGCCTCAACCGCCATCGGTACAAGCTAGGCTCTGGTGCAGGCGGTTGCCTTGATCACCATTGGCACATGTCGGCCCTTGGTGCGGGCGATTGCCTCGACCACCATCGACACCAGACGGCCCCTGGTGCAGGTGGTTGCATTGAACACCATCGGCACATGCTGGGCCGTGGTGCGGGCAGTTGCCTTGACCACTATCGGCACATGCTGAGCCCCGATCGGCCCTTGAAATGACAATGCGGGCACCGAACCAACCGCTAGGGGGGGATGTGCGAGCCAACCAAGGATCCACTGCTGGTCCACCTCGATTGTTACCCCAAACGCCGCCAATAGCCTCTAGCCCTTGGTTGGTCGAGACTGAGAATGCACTACGTATGCCTAAGTCAACACATGAAATGAGCATGCGGGCGCTCAGCCGGTCGGAGAGCCAGAATGTGCAAGCCGAGGATCAGCTCGGTCCCCCTCTGTGTGTTGCCGATCCTGCTGCGGGTCCCTCAGTCAGGTTGGGGCTTAGACCGAGAATGAACTCCGTATGCCTAAGTCAACCCACGAAACAAGCGTGCGGGCGCTCAGTCAGCTGGAAAGGCAGGATACGCAAGCCGAGGATTAACCCAAGCCCCCTCTACGTGCTGCTGTCGATCCCGCTGCCAATCCGATCTTAGATTGGGAATGAACTCCGTATGCCTAAGTCAACCCACAAAACGAGCGTGCGAGTGTTGAGCCAGCCAGAGAGGCATAATGCGTAAGTCAGAGATCGGCCCGGTCCCCCTCTGTGGTTGCCGATCCCGCTGCCACAACCCTCGGTTCGGCTGGGGCTTATGTCACGGGCTCTGACCTTAGACTCAGAATCCTTGCGGCCTTAGGCTTGGAATCTCCTCTTTTATGCCTAAGTCAGCCTAAAACACAAGCATGCGGGCACTAGAACAATGGGAAGGGCTGATTATGCAAGATAAAGAGAAACAGGATAGCAAAATAGAATTCTGGAAATGCTATTGTATTCACTGAAACAGAAGTGTTTGATGATGTACAAATGAGGTTGGAGCAGCCCTCTATTTATAGTTGAGGCTCCAGCTACAACTTAATGGCAATATCCCTAGAATAAAGGCTAAAATCATGGGATTACAATCAATCAGGATGCTAACTCCTGATTTTCAAGGTCAACCAAATCTGCCAAGATGCTCCTGCTGATCCCACCTGCTTCCAGAAGCTTCCTTTGCGTGTCCAAACCTTGGGCCCTTCTAGATGTGGTGCGGGCAGCTTGTATGCCAGGCCTTGGTCTCACAAGCTGGCCTGCAAGTTGGGCGGGCGTTCTGAACTCGTTTGCTAGGCTTTGCGCACAGATACCCACCACCACGCCTGGTCTGCAGGCCTCAACCTATGGCTCACCTGCTGGTCCGCCTGATGTGCCTGGCACGCTTGCCCAGGGCATGACATTCTCCCCCACCTGATTGTGCAATGCCCTCGTTGCTTCTTTTTCATGGTACTACCTGATATGGTCCCTCAACTGCCATAAGTCCTCTGCTAGTTCCTAGCTGACCTCACTATCTGAAAGTCTCTTCCAGCATACCATGTACTCATGTCTTGGTTGATAGTTCTTCCGTCTCACCTCCCGATCAGCTATGATGTTGTGGACCTCCTTCTCATATGAGGCCCTTGCTCCTAATGGCGCACGCTTTGACTCTGCCCGTCCTAGATCTCCTTCATCCTCATGGAATGGGTTGAGCATTCTCACATGGAACACCGGGTGTACCCTCAGCTTGGGTGGCATATCCAGCTTGTAGGCAACCTTGCCTACCCTCTTGACTACTCAAAAAGGTCCCTCATACCTCTGAACTAGGCCATTGTGTAGCCCCCTATGGCGCACAATGGGATGCAGCTTCACCAACACCAAGTCTCCAACCTGGAACTGCACATCCTGCCTCTTCTAGTTTGTCCACTTTTTCGACCTCTTGGCCTCCTTGTGTAGACAAACTCTGGCCAAGTTAGTTTGCTCCTGCCATGCCTTGGCAAACTTGTATGCTGCTGGATTCAGCCCTGTATAACCTGCAACAATTGAACCGGGTGTTAGTGGTTATTGCCCTATCACAACCTCAAACGGGCTCGGTTCATTGCCTCGCCCTTTCGTAAGTTGTAAGAAAACTGCGCAATATCTAGCAGCTTTGGCCAGTCCTTTTGTGTGGCACTCACATAGTGCCTAAGGTAGACCTCTAATAGTCCATTCACTCGTTCTGTCTGCCCATCGGTCTGTGGATGCATGCTGGTGGAAAAGTTCAAGTCTGACCCCAACAGCTTGAACAACTCAGTCCAGAACCTACCCGTGAACCACCCGTCTCGATCACTAACAATGGTCCTCGACACTCCCCAGTACTTAACCATGTTCTTCAGGAACAATCGAGCTGCCTCCTCGGCTGGGCACTCCTTGGTTGCTGGAATGCAGATTCCATACTTGGAAAACCTGTCCACCACTACCATGATGCTTCCAAACCCTTCTACTTTAGGTAGACCGACTATAAAGTCTAGAGAAACACTCGCCCATGGTCACTCTGGCACAGGCAATGGCTCCAAGAGACCACTTGGTTTCTTGAGCTCCACCTTGTGCTATTGGCACACAAGACAAGTCTTCACATAGGCCTCCATATCGTCCCTCATGTGTGGCTAGTAGTACCCGTCCTCGATCAGGGCTAAGGTGCGGGTCACTTCGGGGTGTCCAGCCTACCTTGAATCATGGCATTCTTACAAAACTTCCTTACGGAGCTTCTCGTGCTGCGGCACAAACAGTCTACTGCCTTTGGTGTACAGCAAGCCATCCTGCAACCAAAACCACCTAGTCTTACCTTGCTGGGCGTACTCCATCAAAGCCTTCGCTGTAGGTTCATGCATAAGTCCCTCCTTAATGCGTGGCACCAGTGACCCCTCTGTTTGGCTAATGGCAGCAAGGTTAGCCTTCTTGCTCAAGGCATCGGCCACTAGGTTCGCCTGTCCTGGCTTGTACTCCATCTGGAAATCAAATTCTGCAAGAAAATCATACCATCTTGCCTGTCTGGGGGACAGCTTCTTCTACGTTTGAAAGTAGTTGGTCACCACATTGTCCATCCTCACCACGAACCTTGACCCTAACAGGTAATGGTGCCAAGTGCACAAGCAGTGCACCACTATTGTCATCTCTTTCTCTTGAACCGTGTACCTACATTCAGTCTCATTCAGCTTCTTGCTCTCGAACATGACTGGACGTCCCTCTTGCATCAACACTCCCCCTATGGCAAAGTCAAATGCATTCGTATGCACCTCATACGACTTGGCATGGTCTGGCAAGGCCAAGACTGGCTCTTCAGTGACAGCCTGCTTCAACCTGTCAAAGGCTTCCTGGGACCCTGCGCTCCACTCCCATGCTCTCCCTTTCTTGAGCAAGTCAGTCAATGGCATGGCTATTATTGCGTGACCTTTGATGAAGCGCCTGTAGTAGTTAACCAGCCCAAGGAACGATCTCAACTCAGTGACCTTGGCTGGCGGTTGCCACTCCATGATGGCATGTATCTTGCCTTCATCTATGCGTATCCTGCCACCTCCCACTATGTGGCCAAGGAATGAGATCTCCTACTGGGCGAATAAGCACTTCTCCCTCTTGACAAATAGCTTGTGTGCCCGTAACACCTCGAACACCTGTCTCAAGTGGTCTACATGCTCTCCCAAAGTCTGGCTATAGATCACAATGTCATCCAAATAAACCACAACAAACCGATCAAGGAATGACTGAAGTACCTTGTTCGTAAGGGTGCAGAATGTTGTTGGGGCATTCGTGAGTCCGAAAGGCATCACCAAGAACTCATACGAACCATACCGAGTGACACATGCTATCTTTGGCTCATCCCCCTTCGTGATCCTAACTTGATAGTAGCCCGACCTCAAACCCAACTTGGTGAACCATCTTGCACTTCCAAGTTCATCGAACAACTCTGCAATAAGTGGGATGGGGTACTTGTTCTTGATGGTCAGCTTGTTCCAAGCCCGGTAGTCTATGCACAGCCGCAACGACCCATCATGCTTGCATTGGAATGGAACCGATGCACTATAGGGTGCCTTCGATGGCCTGATGAAGCCAACATTAACTAACTCTTTGAGCTACTTCCTCAACTCCTTCAACTCTGGTGGAGACATTCGGTAAGAGGCTCTAGTTGGTGGCTTGGCCTCAGACACCAGCTCGATCTTGTAGTCCACCTCCCTCTTAGGTGGTAGCTTGCTAGGTAGCTTTGCAGGCATCACATCATTAAAGGTCTTAACACCTTTAGCACCTCCAAGGGTGACTCAGTCTCCTTGTCCCTTGGCTTATCATATTTCAAGGCTGCCAAGAAGGTGTCTTCTTGTTTGCTTACTGCCTTGGCAAATTAGATGGCTGACACCACCCATGACCCAACTCCGTACCCTCTTTTCAATGGTACTAGGCATTGGCATCATGCATCCAAGATGCAAACAAAATCAGCAAAAGGCACAAGAAGGGCGTTAATCCGAACAAGGAAATCCAACCCAATCACAAACTCATAGTCATCAAGGGGTATTAACTCTATGGTCTCCTTGCCTTTCTAGTCTCTAAGCTGCAACTCCACTCCCCGTGCTACTCCAATGATTGGAACCTCCTTGGAGTTCACCATTTTGATGGTACCAATCCCTTTTTGCATTTCTAGTTCAAGCTTTCAGGCTCCATCACCTGAAATAAAAAGATGTGAGTCACCTGTGTCCACCAGTGCACTCACTTTCTGACCGCAACCATCAGATCTGCAAACATCAAGCCCTTTGGATTGTGGGTCCCCTTACTTTGGACAACATGGAGCACCAATGACCCAAGGTTTGCTACCCCTGACTCTGGCTCCTCATCAAACTCCTTGTCTACAGTAGCCAGCTTGCCCTTCTGCGGGCAATTACGCGCTATGTGGCTCCCTCCACATAGGTAACATGCTAGTGGCTCTCGATCCCCCTTTGCTTTCCACTTGCTAGCTGATGGCTTCCTCTCGCCAACCTTGATTGAACGGTCTCGAACTCCATCCTTGGACTCTCGATCACGGTCTTTCCTCTTGGACTACTTTTTTCGGTCCCTATCGTCCCTGCCCTTACCCTTGGGCTTGGTAGACTCGAACTTGTTCAGAGGCTTGAACTCTATCAAGGCCTCGGTAGTAGTCATGGCTTTAGCCAAGTCATGAACTCCCCTCCTTTGTAGCTCATGCTTCACCCACAGCTTCAGCCCATCCATGAAAGCAAATAAGGCATCCTTCTCGCCTAAATCTGAGATCTGTAGCATCAGTTCAGAGAATTTCTGGACATACTTCCTTATGTCCCCTTGCTGGCTCAGCTTGTGCAACTTTGCCCGTGCCTCATCATCGGCATACTTCGGGTAAAATTGTTCTATAAACTCCTTTTGGAACTCTACCCAGGTTCCAATCTTGGCACTCCCACGCCTGGCATCATCACACCTGTGCCTCCACCACAATAAGGCTACATCAGTGAGATACATAGCAGCGGTGCTTACCTTTATCACCTCATCTTGCATGCCCATGGCCTGGAAGTACTACTCCATACCCCAAAGGTAGTTGACTACTTCCTTGGCCGCCCTAGTCCCCTTGAACTCCTTAGGCTTGGGGACCTCCAATCTGAATTTGGACACTCCGACAAACATGCCATTCCCAATGGCAGTCTTGCAAGCAACGAACTCACTGGTAAGCTCTTCCATCCGCTGGTGCATGGCTTCCATGCCATCATGCAAGGTCAGCACTTCAGCCTCCAAGGCCTTATTCTTCTGGGTGACCACATCCATGCCTTTGTTGAGAGTAGCTTCCAACTCACTTTAGATCTCCTCCCCCATAGAGTCTTGCGATGCAATGTGAGTCTCTACTTCCTCAAGCTTCTCCCCCATGTCGCCCATGGTCACCTCGGGGTAGACCAGATATCTCTAGAACTGGCTTTCTTGCCTCTTCCATGCCCATGCTCCTGGGCCTCTGGCTGTTGGCTAGCAACGTCGCTTTGGGATGCCATCTCTTTAATCACGATCTAACCTACACAACACAAACATGTAGAATCGAACTGGCTCTGATACCAACTGTCACGGGCTCCGACCTTAGACTCAGAATCCATGCGGCCTTAGGCTTGGAATCTCCTCCTTTATGCCTAAGTCAGCCTAAAATACAAGCGTGCGGGCACTAGAACAATGGGAAGGGCTGATTACGAAAGTTAAAGAGAAACAGGATAACAAGACAAAATTTTGGAAATGCTCTTGTATTCACTGAAACAGAAGTGTTTGATGATGTACAAATGAGGGTGGAGTAGCCCTCTATTTATAGTTGAGGCTCCAACTACAACTTAATGGTAATATCCCTAGAATAAAGGCTAAAATCATGGGATTGCAAGTAATCAGGATGCTAACTCCTAATTTTTAGGGTCAACCAAATCTGCCAGGATGCTCCTACTGATCCTGCCTGCTCCAGAAGCTTCCCTTGCGTGTCCAGCACCTTGGGCCCTTCTAGATGTGGTGTGGGCAGCTTGTATGCTAGGCCTTGGTCTCATGGGCTGGCGTGCAAGTTAGGCAGGCATTTTGAACTCGTTTGCTAGGCTTTGCGCACAGATACCCGCCAGCATGCCTGGTCTGCCGGCCTCAACCTCTGGCTCGCCTGCAGGTCCGCCTGATGTGCCTGGCGTGCCCACCCTGGGTGTGACACTTAGACATAGAATGAACTCTGTATGCCTAAGCCAACCCATGAAACGAGCGTGCAGGCGCTCAACCGATCGGAGAGGCAGAAAGCGCAAGCTGGGGATCGACGCGATCCCCCTGCGTGCTGTCGATCCTGCTGCTAGTCCTGCTATTGTAACCCTCGGTCCAGTCTGATCTTAGACTAGGAATGAACTCCATATGCTTAGACTGGGGATGAATTCCATATGCCTAAGTCAACCTACGAAACGAGCGTACGGGCACTCAGCCGGCTAGAGAGGCAAGATGTATATATCGGGGATCGACTTAGTCCCCTCTGCTTACTGTCGATCCCGCTACGGGTCCTACTATCATAACCCTCAGTCTGGTTCGATCTTAGACTGGGAGCACACTACCTATGCCTAAGTCAACCCACGAAACGAGCGTGCGAGCACTTAGCCGATCGGAGAGGCGGGATGCGCAAGCCATGGATCGATCGAGTGGTAGGTGGGTTCAGGCACATCTTCATATTTCTACCATGCCAATGCCATTTTTATGGCTTGTAAATTCATACAATGGTCCCCTAAGCCTTCATGTGAAGTTTCGTGGCAAGATGACCCGTTTTCTATTTTTCATGATTTTCCAAAACGTTTTACGGTTCGGGATTTTTTAAAAATTTTTTAGAAGGAGTTTTCACCCCAAATTTGGTAGACGTGATCCTTGTATTTTTTTTGGCATCCACAAAAAAATTCAGCTAAAAACGCGAAGAGGAGAAGATTTTGTGATCGTTTGCAAAAATGTCCCCATTTCAGACACTTTAATGGCTACTAGGAGCAAACCTATAAAATCTCAAATGCTCTTTAAGGGGGTGTGAGTTCTTGAGGTTTGGTGAGGGATAGGGGGCCAATATAAGGGCCAAGTACCAGCACCCATCACACGTCATGTGCGCACACCCCCCGGCCACCCCAATCGTCGGAACCCCCAATGCCACCGATTAGGTTCTCCGATGATGCTTCGACGATGGTGGCCCGGGCAAAAAAAATGTGACACCAGCACATTCCCGAGCCTAGCATGTGCACTGTGGCTCAAAATCAAACTTTGGCCAAGGCCTCGACCATCAACGGCACATGATGGCGCATGGTGATGGCACATGCGTCGACCATCATCGGCACAGGCTACCCTTTGGTATGGGCACTTGTCTCGACCGCCATCAGCACAAGCTGGGCCCTGGTGTGGGCGATTGCCTCAATCACCATCGACACATGCCGGCCCCCGATGTGAGTGATTGCCTCAACCATTATCAGCATAAGATGGCCCCTGGTTCAGGCAGTTACATCGAACACCATCGGTACATGCTAGGTCGTGGTATGGGTGGTTGCGTTGACCACCATCGGCACATAACAAGCCCTGGTAGGCCCCCAAAATGAGCGTGCGAGCATCAAACTGACCGCTTGGGGTGGGATGCACTAGCCGACCAAGGATCCCGGTGCTGGTCCCCTTCGGTTGTTACCCCAAACGTCGTCGATAGCCTCTAGCCCTTGGCTGGTCGAGATCGGGAATGCACTATGTATGCCTAAGTCAACCCATGAAACGAACGTACAGGCGCTCAACGAACCAGAGAGCCAGAATGCGTAAGTCAAGGATCGACCCGGTTCCCCTCAGCGTGCTGTCGATCCCGTTGTGGGTCCCTCGATCTGATTTTGGCTTAGACCAGGAATGAACTCCGTATGCCTAAGTCAACCCATGAAATGAGCGTGCGGGCACTCAGCCGACCGGAGAGGCAAGATGCGTAAGCCGAGGATCGGCTCGGTCCCCCTCTGCCTGCTGCTATCGATCCTGCTATCGGTCAGATCTTAGACTGGCAATGAACTCCGTATGCTTAGACTGGGAATGAACTACGTATGCCTAAGTAAACCCACGAAACGAGCGTGCGGGCGCTGAGCTGACCGGAGAGGCATAATGCACAAGCCAGGGATCAGCTCGGTCCCCTTCTACATGCTGCCGACCCCACTGCCACAACCCTCGGTCCAACTGGGGCTTAGACATGGAATGAACTCCGTATGCCTAAGCCAACCCACAAAATGAGTGTATGGACGGTTAGCCGGCCGGAGAGGCAGTATGTGCAGGCCGGGGATCCGTCCGATCCCCCCTGCGTGTTGCTGATCCTGCTGCTGGTCTTGCTGCTACAACCCTCGATCAGGTCTGATCTTAGACTGGGAATGAACTCCGTAAGCTTAGACTGGGGATGAACTCCGTATGCCTAAGTCAACCCACGATACGAGCGTGCGGGCGCTCAGGTGGCTAGAGAGGGAGGATGCGCAAGCCGAGGAAAGACCCGATCCTCGCTGTGGGTCCTGCTGTCGATCCCGCTGCTGGTCTTGTTGCCGCAACCCTCGGTCCGGTCTGATCTTAGACTGGGAGCACACTACGTATGCCTATGTCAACCCACGAAACGAGCGTAAGGGCATTTAGCCGATCGGAGAGGCGGGATGCGCAAGCCGTGGATCGATCGAGTGGTAGGTGAGTTTAGGCACATCTTCATATTTCTGCCGTGCCAATGCCATTTTTATGGCTTGTAAATTCATACAATGGTCCCCTAAGCCTTCATGTGAAGTTTCATGGCAACACAACCCATTTTCTATTTTTCACGATTTTTGAAAACTTTTTACAGTTCAAGATTTTTTAAAATTTTTTTGGAAGGAGTTTTGGCCCTAAATTTGGTAGATGTGATCCTTGTATTTTTGGTGGCACACACAAAAAAATTCAGCTAAAAACTCGAAGTGGAGAAGATTTTGTGATCATTTGAAAAAAATGTCTCCATTTTAGGCACTTTAATGGCTACTGGGAGCAAACCTATAAAATCCCAAATGCTCTTTAAGGGGGTGTAAGTTCTCGAGCTTTGATGAGGGATAGGGGGCCAATATAAGGGATAAGTACCAGCACCCATCGCACATCATGTGTGCACACCCCCCGCCGCCAATCGTCGGAACCCCCAATGCCGTCAGTTAGGTTCTCCGGTGATGCTCCGACGATGGTGCCCCAGGTGAAAAAATGTGGCAGCAGCACATGCCCAAGCCTAGCATGTGCACCGTGGTTCAAAATCAAACTTCGGCCAAGGCCTCGACCATCGATGGCACATGATGGTGCATGGTGATGGCACATGCATCGACCATCATCGGCACTGGCTGCCCTTTGGTACGGGCACTTACCTCGACCGCCATCAGCACAAGCTAGGCCCTGGTGCGGGTGGTTGCCTTGATCACCATCGGCACATGTCGACCTATGGTGCGGGCGATTTCCTCGACCACCATCGACACAAGATGGCCCCTAGTGCGGGCGATTGCATCGAACACCATCAGCACAGCTGGGTCGTGGTGCGGGTGATTGCCTCGACCACCGTTGGCACATGCCAAACCGACTGCTGGGGGTAGGATGCACCAGCCGACCAAGGATCCCGTTGCTGGTCCCCATCGGTTGTTACCCCAAACACTGTCGATAGCCTCTGGCCCTTGGTTTGTCGAAATTGAGAATGCACTACGTATGCCTAAGTCAACCCATGAAACGAGCGTACGGGCTATCGATCCCTTACTATGGGCTAGAATGTGAAAGTCGAGGATCAGCTCGATCCCCTACTACGGGCTGTCAATCCCACTGTAGGTCCCTCGGTCTGGCTGACGCTTAGATCGGGAATAAACTACGTATGCCTAAGTCAACCCATTAAACGAGCGTGCGGGCACTGAACCGGCCGAAGAGGCAAGATGCACAAGCCAAGGATCGGCCCCATCCCACTCTGCGTGCTGCTGTCGATCCTGCTATTAGTCCGATCTTAGACTAGGAATGAACTCCGTATGCCTAAGTCAACCCATGAAATGAGTGTACAGGCGTTGAGCAGACCGAAGAGGCATAATGCGCAAGTCAGGGATCGACCCAGTCCCCCTCTATGTGCTACCGGTCCCACTGCCACAACCCTCGGTCCGACAGGGGCTTAGACATGGAATGAACTTCGTATGCCTAAGCCAACCCATGAAACAAGCGTGCGGGTGCTCAACTGGTCGGAGCGACAAAATGTGCAAGCCGAGGATCGGCACGGTCCCCCCTGCGTGCTACCGATCCTACTGCTAGTCCTGCTGCTGCAACCTTCGGTCCGGTCCGATCTTAGACTGGGAATGAACTCCGTATGTTTAGACTGGGGTTGAACTCCGTATGCTTAAGTGGGTTCAAGCACATCTTCATATTTCTACTGTGCGAATGCCATTTTTATGGCTTGTAAATTCATACAATGGTCCCCTAAGCCTTCAAGTGAAGTTTCGTGGCAAGACAACCCGTTTTCTATTTTTCATGATTTTTGAAACTCTTTACGGTTCAAGATTTTTTAAAAATTTTTTAGAAGGACTTTTGGCCTCAAATTTGGTAGACATGATCCTTGTATTTTTGTTGGCACGCACAAACAAATTCAGCTAAAAACTCGAAGTGGAGAAGATTTTGTGACCATTTGAAAAAAATGTCCCCATTTCAGACACTTTAATGGCTACTGGGAGCAAACCTATAAAATCTCAAATGCTCTTTAAGGGGGTGTGAGTTCTCGAGGTTTGATGAGGGATAGGGGGCCAATATAAGGGCCAAGTACCAGCACCCATCACACATCATGTGCGTATAGCCCCCGGCCCCCCAATCGTCGGAACCCCCAATGCCACCGATTAGGTTCTCCGACGATGCTCTAGCGATGGTGCCCCTGGCAAAAAAAAATGTGGCACCAGCACATGCCCAAGCCTAGCATGTGCACCGTGGCTCAAAATCGAACTTCGGCCAAGACCTCGACCATCAATCTCACATGATGGCGCATGGTGATGGCACATGCATCGACCATAATCGACATAGGCTGCCCTTTGGTACGGGCACTTGCCTCGACCACCATCGACACAAGTTGGGCCCTGGTGTAGACGGTTGTGTCGACCACCATCGGCACAAGATGGCCCCTGGTGCGGGCGATTGCATTCAAAACCATTGGCACATGCTGGGCCGTGGTGCGGGCGGTTGCCTCGACCATCATCGACACATGTCGAGCCTCGGTCGACCCCCGAAATGAGCATGTCAACATCGAACCGATCACTGGGGGTTGGATACGTGAGCCCACCAAGGATCCCACTACTGGTCCCCTTCGGTTGTTACCCCAAACACCGTCGATAGTCTCTGGCCCTTGGTTGGTTGAAACCAGGAATGCACTACGTGTGCCTAAGTCAACCCATGAAATGAGCGTACGGGTGGTCAGCCGATCGGAGAGCCAGAAAGCGCAAGTCGAGGATCGACCCAGTCCCTCTCGGTGTGCTACCGATCCCACTGCGGGTCCCTTGGTCTGATTGGGGCTTAGACCAGAAATGAACTCCGTATGCCTAAATCAACTCACAAAACGAGCGTACGGGCGCTCAGTCGATCGGAGAGGCAGGATGCGCAAGACGAGGATCGGCTCGGTCCACCTCTGCGTGCTGTTGTCGGTTTGATCTTAGACTGGGAATGAACTTCGTATGCTTAGACTAGGAATGAACTCCGTATGCCTAAGTCAACCCACGAAGTGAGCATACGGGCACTGAGCAAGGGCGGAGAGGCATAATCTGCAAGCCAGGGATCAACCCGATCCCCTTCTGCATGCTATCGGTCCCGCTGCCACAACCCTCAATCCAACTGGGGCTTAGACATGGAATAAACTTTGTATGCCTAAGCCAACCCACGAAAGGAGCGTATGGGGGCTCAGTCGGTCGAAGAGGCAAAAAGCGTAAGCCAGGGATCGACCCGATCCCCGCTGTGGGTCCTGCTGTCGATCTCGCTGTGGGTCCTGTTGCCGTAACCCTCGATCCAATCTGATCTTAGACTGGGAGCGCACTACGTATGCCTATGTCAACGCACGAAACGAGTGTAAGGGCATTTAGCCGGTCAGAGAGGCGGGATGCGCAAGCCCTGGATCGATCAAGTGCTAGGTGGGTTCAGGTAGATCTTCATATTTCTGCCATGCCAATGCCATTTTTATGGCTTGTAAATTCATAAAATGGTCCCCCAAGCCTTCATGTGAAGTTTTGTGGCAAGACGACCCGTTTTCTATTTTTCACGATTTTCTATTTTTAAAATTTTTTTAGAAGGAGTTTTGGCCCCATATTTGGTAGATGTGATCCTTGTATTTTTTTTGGCACACAAAAAAAAATTCAATTAAAAACTCAAAGTGGAGAAGATTTTGTGACCGTTTGAAAAAAATGTCCCCATTTCGGACACTTTAACGGCTACTGGGAGCAAACCTATAAAATCTCAAATGCTCTTTAAGGGGGTGTGAGTTCTTGAGATTTGATGAGGGATAGGGGGCCAATATAAGGACCGAGTACTAGCACCCATGCACATCATATGCGCACACCCCCCGGCCCCCCAATCGTCGGAACCCCCAATGCCGTCAGTTAGGTTCTCCGATGATGCTCCGGTGATGGTGCCCCGGGCAAAAAAAATGTGGCACCAGCACATGCTCGAGCCCAGCATGTGACCGTGGCTCAAAATCGAACTTCAGGCAAGGCCTCACAATCCGTGGCTCATGATGGCGCATGCTGATGGCACATGCATCGACCATCATCGGCACAGGCTGCCCTTTGGTACGGGCACTTGCCTCGACCGCCATCGACACAGGTTGGGCCCTGGTGCAGGCAGTTGCCTCGACCACCATCAGTATGAGATGGCCCCTGGTGTGGGTGGGTGCATCGAACACCATCAGCACATGCTGGGCAATGGTGCAGACTGTTGCCTCGACCACCATCGACACATGCCGAACCCTGGTCGGCCCTCGAAACAAGCGTCCGAGCACCGAACCGACCGCTGAGGGTGGGATGCGTGAGCCGACCAAGGATCCCACTATTGGTCCCCCTCAGTTGTTGCCCCAAACACCGTCGATAGCCTCTGGCCCTTGGTTGGTCGAGACCAGGAATGCACTACGTATGCCTAAGTCAAACCATGAAACGAGCGTGCGGGTGCTCAGCCGGTCGGAGAGCCAGAATACGTAAGCCGAGGATCGGCCCAGTTCCCTTCTGCATGCTGTCAATCTCACTGTGGGTCCCTCGATCAGACTGGGGCTTAGACCAAGAATGTACTCCGTATGCCTAAGTCAACCCACAAAACGAGCGTGCGGGTGCTCAACCGACCAGAAAGGTAGATAAATAAGTTGAGGATCAGCCCGGTCCCTCTCTGCGTGCTGCTGCCGGTTCGATCTTAGACTGGGAATGAACTCCGTATGCTTAGACTGGGAATGAACTCCATATGCCTAAGTGAACCCACAAAACGAGTGTGCGGGCGTTGAGTTGGCCGAAAGGCATAATGCGCAAGCCAGGGATCGACCCGATCCCTCTCTACGTGCTGTTGGTCCCGTTGCCACAACCCTCAGTCCCGCTAGGGCTTAGACATGGAATGAACTCTATATGCCTAAGCCAACCAACGAAACGAGCATGCTGGTGCTCAGCCGACCAGAGAGGTAGAATGCACAAGCCGGGGATCAGCCCGGTCCCTCCCTGCGTGCTGTCGATCCTGCTGTCGCAACCCTCGGTTCGATCCTATCTTAGACTGGGAATGAACTCTGTATGCTTAGACTGGGGATGAACTCCGTATGCCTAAGTCAACCCACGAAACGATCGTGCGGCCACTAAGCCGGCCAAAGAGGCAGGATGCGTAAGTCGAGGATCGACTCGGTCCCCTTTGTGTGCTGCCGATCCTACTGCGGGTCCTGCTACAGCAACCCTCGATCTGGTTCGGTGGTAGACTGGGAGTGCACTACGTATGCCTAAGTCAACCTATAAAACAAGTGTGCGGGCACTTAGCCGATCGGATTGACGGGATGCGCAGGCCATGGATTGATCGAGAAGTAGGTGGGTTCAAGCACATCTTCATATTTCCACCATGCCAATGCCATTTTTATGGCTTGTAAATTCATACAATGGTCCCCTAAGCCTTCATGTGAAGTTTCGTGGCAAGACGACCCGTTTTCTATTTTTCATGATTTTCAAAACTTTTTATGGTTCAAGATTTTTTAAACTTTTTTTAGAAGGATTTTTGGCCCCAAATTTGGTAGATGTGATCTTTTTATTTTTGTTGGCATGCACAAAAAAAATCAGCTAAAAACTCAAAGTGGAGAAGATTTTGTGACCGTTTGAAAAAAATGTCCCCATTTAGACACTTTAATGGCTACTGGGAGCAAACCTATAAAATCTCAAATGCTCTTTAAGGGGGTGTGAGTTCTCGAGGTTTGATGAGGGATAGGGGGCCAATATAAGGTCCAAGTACCAGCACTCATTGCACATCATGTGTGCACACCCCCCGACCCCCCAATCGTCGGAACCCTTAATACCGTCGGTTAGGTTCTCCGACGATGCTCTGGCGATGGAGCCCCGGGCGAAAAGAATGTGGCACCAGCACATGCTCGAGCCCAGCATGTGCACCGTGGCTCAAAATTGAACTTCGGCCAAGGCCTTCATCATCAATGGCACATGATGGTGCATGGTAATGCCACATGCATCGACGACCATCGGCACAGGCCGCCCTTTGGTACGAGCACTTGCCTCGACCACCCTTTGGAATGAGCACTTGCCCTTTGGTACGATCGTGCCCCTAGTATAGGCAGTTGCATCGAACACCTTCGGTACATGCTGGGCCGTGGTGCAGGCGGTTGCCTCGACCACCATCGGCACATGCCGAGCCCCGATCGGCCCTCAAAATGAGCATACGAGCACTGATCCGATCGGTGGGGGCAATGCACGAGTCGACCAAGGATCCTGCTACTTGTCGTCGTTGATAGCCTCTGGCCCTTGGTTGGTCGAGACCGGGAATGCACTACGTATGCCTAAGTCAACCCATGAAACGAGCGTGCAGGCACTCAGCCGACTAGAAAACCAGAATGCACAAGTCGAGGATCAACCCGATCCCTCTCTGCATGCTGCTGATCCCGCTACGGGACCCTCAGTTCGGTTGGGGCTTATACCAGAATAAACTCCGTATGCCTAAGTCAACCCACGAAACAAACGTGCAAGCGCTCTGCCGCCAGAGAGGCAGGATGCGTAAGCCGAGGATCGACCCGGTCCCCCTCTGCGTGTTGCTTTCGGTTCGATCTTAGACTAGGAATGAACTCCGTATGCTTAGACTGGGAATCAACTCCGTATGCCTAAGTCAACCCACGAAATGAGCATGCGGGCACTGAGCCGGCCAAAGAGGCATAATGTTAAGCCGAGGATCGGTCCGGTCCCCCTCTGCATGCTGTTGGACCCGTTGCCACAACCCTCGGTCTGGCTGGGGCTAGACATGGAATGAACTCCGTATGCCTAAGCCAAACCATGAAATGAGCGTACGGGTGCTCAGCCGGTCAGAGAGGCAAAATGCACAAGCCGGGAATCGACCCGGTCCCCCCCTGCGTGCTACCGATCCTGCTGCTAGTCCTGCTACCGTAACCCTCGGTCCAATCTGATCTTAGACTGGGTATGAACTCCGTATGCTTAGACTAGGGATGAACTCCATATGCCTAAGTCAACCCATAAAACGAACGAGTGGGCGCTCAGCCGGCCAGAGAGGTAGGATGCGTAAATCAAGGATTGACCCGGTCCCCTCTGCGTGCTGTCGATCCCACTGTGGGTCTTACTGCTGCATCTTCAGTTTGGTCCGATCTTAAACTAGGAGTGCACTACATATGCCTAAGTCAACCCATGAAACGAGCGTGCAGGCACTTAGCCGGTCAGAGTGGCGGGATGCACAAGCCGTGGATCGTTCGAGTGGTAGGTGGGTTCGGGCACATCTTCATATTTTTGCCATGCCAATGCCATTTTTATTTCTTGTAAATTCATACAATGGTCCCCTAAGCCTTCATGTGAAGTTTCGTGGCAAGATGACCCATTTTCTATTTTTCATGATTTTCAAAACTTTTTTTGGTTCAGGATTTTTTAAAAAATTTTTAGAAGGAGTTTTGGCCCCAAATTTGGTAGACATGATCCTTGTATTTTTTTCGACACACACAAAAAAATTCAACAAAAAAGTCGAAGTGGAGAAGATTTTGGGATCGTTTGAAAAAAATGTCCCCATTTTAGACACTTTAATGGCTACTAGGAGCAAACCTATAAAATCTCAAATGCTCTTTAAGGGGGTGTGAGTTCTCAAGGTTTGATGAGGGAAAAGGGGCCAATATAAAGGCCAAGTACCAGCACCCATCGCACATCATGTGCGCACACCCTTGGGCCCCCAATCGTCGAAACCCCCAATACCGCGGGTTAGGTTCTCCGACGATGCTCCGGTGATGGTGCCCCGGGCAAAAAAAATGTGGCACCAGCACATGCCCGAAACCCAATATGTGCACCGTGGCTCAGAATTGAACTTCGGCCAAGGCCTCGACCATCAATGGCACATGATGGCGCATGGTGAAGACACAGAAATCGAGCGGCCTTAGGCTTGGAATCTCCTCCTTTATGCCTAAGTTAGCCTAAAACACAAGCATGTGGGTAGTAGAACAATAGGAAGGGCTGATTACGCAAGTTAAAGAGAAACAGGATAAGAAGGTAGAATTCTGGAAATGCTCTTGTATTCACTGAAACAAAAGTGTTTGATGGTGTATAAATGAGGGTGGAGCAGCCCTCTATTTATAGTTGAGGCTCCAGCTACACTTAATTGCAATATCCCTAGAATAAAGGCTAAAATCAAGGGTTTATACAGATTACAATCAATCAGGATGCTAACTCCTGATTTTTAGGGTCAACCAAATCTGCTAGGATGCTACTGTTGATCCTGCTTGCTTCCAGAAGCTTCCCTTGCGTGTCCAGCACCTTGGGCCCTTCTGGATGTGCTATAGGCAGCTTGTATGCCAGGCCTTGGTCTCACGGGCTGGCCTGCAAGTTGGGCAGGCATTCTAAACTCGTTTGCTAGGCTTTGCGCATAGATACCTGCCAGCACACCTGGTCTGCGGGCCTCAACCTCTGGCTCGCCTGTTGGTGCACCTGATGTGCCTGGCACGCCCGCCCTAGGGCATGACATTCTCCCCCACTTGATTGTGCAATGCCCTCGTTGCATCTTCTACACGGTACTGCCTGATCTGGTCCTTGAACTGCCATAAGTCATTTGCTGGTTCCCAACTCACCTCACTATCTGAAAGTCCTTTCCAGCGCACCAAGTACTCTTGTCTTGGTTGATAGTTCTTCTGTCTCACCTCCTGATCAGCTATGATGCTGTGGACCTCCTTATCATATGAGGCCCTTGCTCCCAATGGTGCACGCTTTGACTCTGCCCATCCTAGATCTCCCTCATCCTCATGGAACAGCTTGAGCATGCTCACATGGAACACCGAGTGTACCCTCGACTTGGGTGGCATATACAGCTTGTAGGCAACCTTGCCTACCCTCTAGACTACTCAGAAAGGTGCCTCATACCTCTAGACTAGGCTTTTGTGCAGCCCCCTGTGGTGTACAATGGGATGTAGCTTCACCAACACCAAGTCTCCAACCTGGAACTGCACGTCCCGCCTATTCTGGTCTGCCCACTTCTTCGACCTCTTGGCCACCTTGTGTAGAAAAACTCTGGCCAAGTCAGTTTGCTCATGCCATGCCTTGGCAAACTGGTATGCTACTGGATTCAGCCCTGTATAACTTGCAACAATCGAACCGGGTGTTAGTGGTTGTTGCCTTATCACAAACTCGAATGGGCTCGATTCGTTGCCTTGCTCCTTTGCAAATTGTAGGAAAACTACGTAATATATAGCAGCTTTGTCTAGTCCCTTTGTGTGGCACTCACATAGTGCCTGAGGTGGACCTCCAATAGTCTATTCACTCGTTCTGTCTGCCCATCAGTCTACGAATGCATGCTGGTGGAAAAGTTCAAGTCTGACCCCAATAGCTTGAACAACTCAGTCCAAAACCTGCCCGTGAAATGCCCGTCCTGATCACTAACAATGGTCCTTGGCACTCCCTAGTACTTAACCATGTTCTCCAGGAACAATCGAGCTGCCTCCTCGGTTGGGCACTCATTGGTTGTTGGAATGGAGATTCCATACTTGGAAAACCTGTCCACCACTACCATGATGCTTCCAAACCCTTTTGCTTTGGGTAGACCGACTATAAAGTCCAGAGAAACACTCTCCCATGGTCGCTCTGGCACTGGCAAAGGCTCCAAGAGACCGCCTGGTTTCTTGAGCTCCACCTTGTCCTGTTGGCACATAAGACAAGTCTTCACATAGGCCTCCACATCATCCCATATGTGCCGCCAGTAGTATCGGTCCTCGATCAGCGCCAAGGTACGGCTCACTTCGGGGTGTCTAGCCCACCTTGAATCATGGCATTTTTGTAAAACTTCCTTGCAAAGCTTTTCATGCTGCGATACAAATAGTCTAGTGCTCTGGTGTATAGCAACCCATCTTGCAACCAAAATCACCTAGTCTTACCTTGCTGGGCGTACTCCATCAAAGCCTTGGCTGTAGGATCATGCGCAAGTCCCTCCTTGATGCACGACACTAGTGACCCCTCTAGTTGGCTAATGGCAGCAAGGTTAGCCTTTCTGCTCAAGGCATCTACCACTAGGTTCGCCCGTCCTGGCTTGTACTCCATCTGGAAATCAAATTCTGCAAGAAAATCTTGCCATCTCGCCTGCTTGGGAGACAGCTTCTTCTGCGTCTGGAAGTAGCTAGTCACCACATTGTCCATCCTCACCACGAAACTCGACCCCAACAGGTAATGGCACCAAGTGCGCAAGCAGTGCACCACTGCAGTCATCTCCTTCTCTTGGATCATGTACTTAGGCTCAGTCTCGTTTAGCTTCCTGCTCTTGAACGCGACTGGATGTCCCTCCTGCATCAACATGCCCCATATGGCAAAGTCTGATGCATCTGTATGCACCTCATACGACTTGGCGTGGTCTGGCAAGGCCAAGACTGGCTCCTCAGTCACAATTCATTTCAACCTGTCAAAGGCTTCCTGGCACCCTGCTTTCCACTCTCATGCTCTCCCTTTCTTGAGCAAGTCAGTCAATGGCATGGCTATTGCTGAGTGACCTTTGATGAAGCGCCTGTAGTAGTTAACCAGCCCAAGAAACAATCTCAACTCAGAAACCTTGGCTGGCAGTTGCCACTCCAGGATGGCGTGTATCTTGCCTTCATCCATGCATATCCTGCCACCTCCCACTATGTGGCTAAGGAACGGGATCACCTATTGGGCGAATGAGCACTTCTCCCTCTCGACAAATAGCTTGTGCACCCACAACACGTCGAACACCTGTCTCAAATGGTCTACATGCTCTCCCAAAGTCTGGCTATAGATCACAATGTCATCCAAATAAACCACAACAAATCGATCAAGGAATGACTGAAGTACCTTGTTCATAAGGGTGCAAAATGTTGCTGGGGCGTTCGTGAGTCCGAAAGGCATCACCAAGAACTCATACGAACCATATCGAGTGACACATGCTATCTTTGACTCATCTCCCTCCGCGATCCTAACTTGGTAGTAGCCCGACCTCAAATCCAGCTTGGTGAACCACCTTGCACTCCCAAGTTGATCGAATAAGTCCACAATGAGTGGGATGGGGTACTTGTTCTTGATGGTCAGCTTATTCAAAGCCCGGTAGTCTATGCACAGCCACAATGACCCATCATGCTTGTGCTGGAATAGAATCGGTGCACCATAGGGTACTTTCGATGGCCTGATAAAGCCAGCATCAACTAACTCTTTGAGCTGCTTCCTCAACTCCTCCAACTCTGGTGGAGACATTCGGTAAGGGGCTCTGGCTGGTGGCTTGGCCTCAGACACCAACTCGATCTTATGGTCCACCTTTCTCTTAGGTGGTAGCTTGCTAGGCAGCTTTGCGGGCATCACATCACTAAAGGTCTTCAGCACCTCTAGCACCTCTAAGGGTGACTCGGTCTCCTTCTCCCTTGGCTCATCATATTTCAGGGTTGTCAAGAAGGTGTCTTTTTGTCTACTTACCACCTTGGCAAATTGGATGGCTGACACCACCCACAACCCAACTCCAGCCCCTCTCCTCAATCCAAGATGCAAACACAATCAATAAAAAGCACAAGGAGGGTGTTAATCCGAACAAGGAAATCCAACCCAATCACAAACTCATAGTCGTCAAGGGGTATTACCTCAATGGTCTCCTTGCCTTTCCAGTCTCCAAGCTACAACTTCACTCCCTGTGCTACTCTAATGGCTAGAACTTCCTTGGAGTTCACCTTTTTAATGGTACCAATCCCTTTCTGCACCTTTAGTCTAAGCTTTTAGGCTCCATCACCTGAAATAAAAAAATGTGAGGCACCTGTGTCCACCAGTGCGCTCACCTTCTGACCCGCAACCATCAGATCCACAAACATCAAGCCTTTTGGCTTGTGACTCCCCTTACTCTGGACAGCATTACGCACCAATGACCTAAGCTTTACTGCCTCTGACTCTGGCTCCTTGTCAGACTCCTTGTCTATAGCAGCCAGCTTGCCCTTCTGTGGGCAATTACGCGCTATGTGGCTCCCTTCACATAGGTAGCATACTAGTGGCTCTTGGTCCCTCTTTGTTTTCCACTTGCCTGCTGGTGGCTTCTTCTCCCCATCCTTGGTTGAACGGTCTCGATCTCCATCCTTGGACTCCTGGTCATGGTCCTTCCCCTTGGACTGCTTCTTTCGGTCCCTATCATCCTTGCCCTTACCCTTGGGCTTGAAAGACTCAAATTTGTTCAGAGGCTTAAACTCTATCAACGCCTCGACAGTAGTCACGGCTTTAGCCAAGTCATGAACTCCCTTCTTTTGTAGCTCATGCTTCACCCATGACTTCAACCCATCCATGAAAGCAAATAAGGCATCCTTCTCACCTAGATTCGAGATCTATAACATCAGTTCATAGAATTTTTAGACATATTCCCTTATGTCCCCTTGCTGGCTAAGTCGATGTAACTTTGCTCGTGCCTCATCATCGACATACTCCAGGTAAAATTATTCTCTGAACTTTTTTTGGAACTCTACCCAAGTTCCAATCTTGGCGCTCCCATGCCTGACATCATCACACCTATGCCTCCACCACAATAAGGCTACATCAGTGAGATACATAGCAGCGGTGCTTACCTTTATCACCTCATCTTGGATGCCCATGGCCTGGAAGTACTGCTCCATACCCCAAAGGTAGTTGTCTACTTCCTTGGCCGCCCTAGTCCCCTTGAACTCCTTAGGCTTGGGGACATCCAATCTGGATTGGACACTCCAGCAAACATGCCATTCCCAATGGCAGTCTTGCAAGCAACGAGCTCACTGGTAAGCTCCTCCATCCGCTGGCGCCTCCATGCCATCGG